>CM068352.1:155000-175000 GCA_034769755.1 Odontamblyopus lacepedii | reverse complement strand
TTGTGCTGCTTTAGTTTTGGAGATATTTACACATTGGGGTCAGCCATTGCCCCAGGAAGCTTAAAAATGCTCTAAAACAGCCCAAAATGGTGCCTATCGTTTGTGCGATTATGGTTCTTAGCTATTTTCGGCCGATGGTGTCACCCCGCCCTACCGAAAATGTTAAAATGTGCTAAAAAAAACCTGCAAACTATTACATGAATTCTTTTTGTTCTGTTTGTGCCATTGTGTTCCATTGATATTTTACTTTTTGCGTTAATATTTTTAATTCAATTCAATTTATTTTGTAGCGCCCAAAATCGCAACAACAGTTGCCTCTAAGGGCGTTCCAAGATTTGGATGAGTAAAACATACACACAGACATATCAAAACAGGAAAAAACAACATTCATGTAAAGCAGCAAATGAAACATCGTCCAGTCATCCCCTGTCCTTAGACCCTCCTTCTCAGCAAGGAAAAACTCCAAAAAACCCAGGGTCCTGGGAAAAAGAAGAAACCTCGGGGAGAACTACAGTGAAGGAGGGATCCACTCCCATGGACGGACAGGCTATAGATGTCCAGGCCCGTGGGCCAGTTCAGTATGACCACAGCTACCCAGGTGGGGAAGGAGCCGGGGAGGAGGAGGAGGAGCCGGGCGAGGAGGAGGAGCCAGGTGAGGAGGAGGAGGAGAGGGGTCCAGCTGCCATCAGGCGTCTGAAAGAGTTCCACTCCACAGGGGGAGTGGGACAGGGGACAACATGTGAATAGCAATGAACAAACTACAGATGAGAACATAGTGAGTGATGCTGATGAGAAAATAGGAGGAAACAGAGGACAGTGCTCAGGTTGCCACACTTCCCCCAGCTTGTTATCTCCTGCGGCAGCTTATCTTAGTGACATCAACTAAGTAACCTGGTCATAAGCTATCCCGAAGAGGAAGGTTTTAAGCCTGGTCTTAAATAAAGAGACTGTGGAGCCTGTTTAACATCAACAGGGAGTTGATTCCATAACACAGGAGCTTGGTAACTGAAGGCTCTCCCCCCCACTGTACTTTTAGACACTCTAGGAACCACTAATAATCCTGCATTCTGAGAGCGAAGTGCTCTATTTGGCTGATAGGGGACAATGGCATCCTGAAGATATGATGGGGCCATATTGTTTAAGGCTTTGTATGTCAGGAGGAGAACTTTGAATTTAATTCTAAAGTCGACAGGAAGCCAGTGAAGTGATTTTAACACAGGACTGATGTGATCACGTCTTTTAGTTCCTGTTAGGACTCTGGCCGCTGCATTTTGGACCAACTGGAAGCTTCTTAAAGTACCTTTAGTGCAGACGGTGAGCAGAGAATTACAGTAATCTAGTCTGGATGTAACAAATGCATGGATAAGTTTTTCAGCATCATTTTTAGGCAAAATATTTCTGATTTTAGTTATGTTTCGCAGATGAAAATATGCAGTTTTACAAGCTTGGTTTATATGAGCTGTGAATGAGAGATTTTGGTCAAAAACGACTCCAAGGTTTTTTACAGTAGAGCTAGAGGCTATACTCACATTGTCAAGTGAGATTATCTGATCGGACAGAGAATCTCTCTGACCTTTAGGACCGACAACAATGACCTCTGTTTTTTCAGGGTTTATGAGCAGGTAATTCAGGGTCATCCAGGTTTTGATGTCCTTCACACAGGCACTGAGCTTATCGATTTGATCGGTCTGATTTGGTTTCATTGATAGGTACAGCTGAGTGTCATCAGCATAGCAGTGGAAATTAATGCCATGTTTTCTGATAATGTTACCTAATGGCAACATATACAGAGTAAACAGGATTGGACCAAGCACAGATCCTTGTGGAACACCGCGAGCTACTTTAGAGCAGGGAGAGGTGCACTGGTTTACACTAACAAACTGGTACCTATCTGATAGAGAGGATTTAAACCATTTGAGGGCGGTCCCTCTGACACCTATGTCACATTCTTTAACATTATTACTTATTTGGCTGATTCCATTACATTACTGAGTACGTATTAAGTTAGTATATTATTATTATATTATATTAAGTGTCTTTTTAGCTGCCCCCATTGATATTACATTTTATTTATTTGTATTTTCTGTATGTATTTGACAGGGACAGTGCAGTCATACATACCGTAAAATACCAAATAACAATTGGGGTGTTTATTTGTTTCAAGCACTTAACACACCAAGCATTTATTTGAGACCAGGAGGCAATTTGGGGCGATTAATTCCTTCCTCGCAAAAATCTTGCTCCGCAAAACTGGGAAAAAATTGTACTCAAATTCTTTTAACCAGTATGACAATAATTTAGGCGACTTTCTGTACAGATGTAGGCGAATCCATTTGAAATGTTACAACAAACTAGGGCCCGACCGATATATCGGTTGGCCGATGTTATCGGCTCTAGAAATCATATCGGCCCGAAATCTTGCCGAACTGGACCGATATTCAACGTGTACATTTTACCTTGTTATAAAGCTCATAACTCTATGTTATGCCCATTTAATCCAATCCATTACAGACAGATAAATGTCCTGATCTGTGGCTCCTCATCAGTGTTTATCTGAGGAGTCATTTGTCTGTGTCCATCCCGGGGTTCATCCCCTATTCCGACATCCCGTCATTCCGACATCCCCCCACTCTGACATCCCCCACTCTGACATCCCCCACTCCGACATCCCCCCAATCTGACATCCCCCCACTCTGACATCCCCCACTCCGACATCCCCCCAATCTGACATCCCCCCAATCTGACATCCCCCACTCTGACATCCCCCACTCCGACATCCCCCCAATCTGACATCCCCCGACTCCGACATCCCCCCAGTCCGACATCCCCCCACTCCGACATCCCCCCAATCCGACATCCCCCCACTCCGACATCCCCACTCCGACATCCCCACTCCGACATCCCCATCCCCAATCCGACATCCCCCAATCCGACATCCCCAATCGACATCCCCACTCCGACATCCCCAATCCACATCCCCCTCCATCCCCAATCCAACATCCCGTCATTCCGACATCCCCCCACTCCGACATCCCCCCACTCCGACATCCCCCCACTCCGACATCCCCCCACTCCGACATCCCCCCACTCCGACATCCCCCCACTCCGACATCCCCCCACTCCGACATCCCCCCACTCCGACATCCCCCCACTGCGACATCCCCCCAATCTGACATCCCCCCAATCTGACACCTTTTATGTTGCCACTCCGACAGTTTACTCATGAGGTCGCGGCGCCCTGAGTAGGGGGCGAGAGGAGGCGCACACCGAGTGTCGGTGTGTCGGAATCATAGGCCGTATATATGAGTGGACTAAGCGAGTGACGTCTCCACAGCGTCAGTGTTGCTCAGATGAGTCTCACGTTGCCACGGTTACAGGAGCGAATCTAGAGCCAGGTTCTATGGTATGAATATGATTTTTTTGACGGACAAAATAGCAAAAAAAATACAAACATTTTAAGATCAAAATGATGAGGCCACAGCGGCAGGTACAGACAGAGGGATGATAAGATCTCCATCCATCCATCTTTTCCCGCTTAATCCGGCTGGGTCGCGGGGGCAGTTTGCTTGCCCAGTACTCATAGCACCTGACCCCCCTATGAACCCCTCTGCAGGTGGTGAGCCCACAGGAGATGATAAGATCTCAATGCAAGTCATTGGGAAAAAAGGAGAGAAGGAGCCGGAAGAGCTTCCTGGAGCACTTCATGTTTGGCACGCGGCGGCTAACGGGTTAGCTTAGTCCACTCATATTCTTTCTCATTGGTTAGTGATTAGCAGCCATAGCTTGCACACATAAACAGGCTGTTTTCTCTTCTGTTAGCGACTGTAAAGTGACTATAGTGGCCGTATATATGTTACTGGACACACACTGATATGGAAATGAGCAGATCGGCATTCAGCAGATCATTAATTACCGCGGCGCACACACATTTACCACTAAAGGCTAACAGCGGTTAGGGTTAGTGGTCCAGTCCTGCATTCTGTTGTTGCAGCTCGACTTCTGTCTTCCAGCACGTACATTAGACTCAGCGTTTATTTGGAAACGCCGATTACTTATCGGAATATACACCTGCACCAGGCGTTTAAAGGGGACCCGGTGGTTAACCTAAAACATGCCCGCACCCCTATGAACTAACATCAAGGACCATGTTGTCCACCCTCCTGTGGGCTCACCACCTGCAGAGGGGTTCATGGGGGGGGTCAGGTGCCTGCGACCCAGCCGGATTAAGCGGGAGAAGATGGATCGATGGATGGATGGATATATGGGACTACGGATGGAAATTAGCACTTGTGCTAAATCCGGCGTATTTACATCAATATGTATGATTTCATACAAATTGTATGTTCATGAATATGCATCGTCCCACCCAAATAAACAAACAAACAAATAAACAAACAAACAAATTGGTATTTTATGGTACCTTGGTTGGACCTGTCCTACAGTGAACAGCTCAAAACTATTTAAAAACACAATCTTTAAATACACTTTTACCTCAGCGCAGTTTCACACTCAGACACTCCCACATTCCAACACACAAACACGTACGCCCACAATACAATATTTACAGGTGTGTACAACTTTGATGAGCTTTTAACCAGGACTTGAGGTTTGCAATACTGATATGAAAAAGCAGATTGTAAAGTGAGGGATTGTACAGTCATTACAGGAGGTGCTTCTGGTGACTGTTGCTGGTTTATCTCTGAAATAATATCTATCTAAATAATATTAAAGACAATATAAAATAATATCTGTAGGATGTGGTGGTGTGTTGGTGCGCACAGGTAATTATAAAGGTTAAAATGTGAGTTTAAACTCCAGAGACATGGGCAGAACATGTAAACTCTACTCGGAGAGGCCCACACCACAGCGAGCTTCAGACTCACATTCTTTAGCTGCGGCGTCGGCTTGAATTCGTAATCACGCTTTTTCTCTCTCCTCTTTGTCTTTGGTCAAACGGCCTCCCCCTCTCCCACCCTCTCACTTTCTCTCTCTCTCTCTACTGTCCCTTCCTCTCTCTCTCCTACCTTTCTCACTCACTCTCTTCCACTCTTTCCTCTCTCTCTCCTTCTCTCTTTCCTCTTTCCCCATCCCCCGTTTTCCTCTTTTTCCTCTCTCCGCCCCTTCCTCTCTCCTCGCTCTCTCTCCCTTCCTCTCTCCTTGCTCTCTCTCCCTCCCTCTCTCTCTCCTCTCTCTCTCCCTCTCTCTCCTCCTCTCTATCTTCTCTCCCCCATCCTCCCTCTCTTTTCCTTCACTCCCCACTCCCCTTCCCCCCTTTCTCTCTCTCCCTCTAATAATAATAATAATGCATCAGTTTTATACAGCGCTTTTCAAGACACTCAAAGACGCTTTACAGAGCATTATTCATTCACTCCAGACCTGGTGGTGGTAAACTACTATTGTAGCCACAGCTGCCCTGGGGCAGACTGACGGAAGGCGAGGCTGCCAATCTGCGCCATCGGCCCCTCTGACCACCACCACCATTCACGCACACACCACTTTCATACTAGGCAATGTGGGTGCTGTGTCTTGCCTAAGGACACTACGACAGTTTTTGCCACTGGCGCCCGAATTCCCAGTGGTCTCCCATCCAAGTACTAACCAGGCCCGGCCCTGCTTAGCTTCTGAGATCTGACAGGATCAGGCTTTGACGAGCCGGTATAGCCTCTCTCTCTCTCTCCCTCTCTTACCTCCCCTCCTCTCTCTCCTTTCTCCTCTCTCTCCCCTCTCTCCCATCCTCCCTCTCTCCTTCCTTTTTCTCTCTCCCCACTCACCTTCCATCTTCCCGCCTTTATCTCCTCTCTCTCCTTTCTCCCTCTCCTCTCTCTCCTTTCTCCCTCTCCTCTCTCTCTTTTCCTCTCTCTCCTCTCTCTCCCTCTTTCTCTCTCTCCCTCTCTCTCCTCTCTCCTTTTCTCTCTCCTCTCTCTCTCCCCCCTCCCCCTCTTCTCTTGCTCTTTATTTCAGACGGTCAGATACTCAGTGCCACTAAAGCTGCACTGGGGCATTCTGGGAAAACTCTAATGTCCTCCCTGAGTTTCCCGTTGGCCTCACGTCTCTCTCCTTTAGGCCTGAACAGTTCAGGGAAAATATCCATCTGTGATTCTTCAGATGGGCGAGATTCGATTTGTGATCTTTGTTTTAATAATCAAATTCTGTTCAGAGATTTTACACGTGCCCAGAAGAATTGGCAACAAACTAATACAAGAATCACATTTCAGAACATGTTTGTGCAGATCTAAACTACAGGGTTAGCAGTTTTTCTCTCCTTCTTTCCCTCTCCTTCTTTGTTCTGTATTCTGTTTTTCAGTCTTTCCGCCTCACTTCAACCCTTGCTCGGGGCTTTGGCAGTGTCCACTGGACTTCACGTCCTTTTTCTCTGACCTAAAGAATCAAAGAGAGTTCGTTCTGAATTCGTTCTGAATGCTCACAGGACGCACATTTTCTCTATTTTTTTTGTCTAAAATGTTTCATACTGTGGCTTTAAAATGTGAAATTGATGAGTTCATAAGCACTTTCACGAGATTGTTTATTTGTCATATGCAGGTTCAATGCAAGGTCGACAGTTGAATGAAATGTTTAAGATGAGAAGAACCGTTTGACAAGCGAATATTCAAGAAGTACTAACAGCTGCAGTAAATAGTACTGTTAAAAAGTGTTTGCAAATGCAAGACAAATAAGGGAAAATAAGTAAACTATATATATATATATATATATATATATATATATATATTAGGGGTGGGTATTGCCAACAACCTTGCGATACGATACGATTCGCGATACAGGGGTCTCGATACGATACGATTCGCGATACAGGGGTATCCCGATACATGGTCTTCAAGGCGATACGTATCCTGATATTTTACATGACGTAACCTATAATTTAAAAAAAAGACAGATGTTTACTCAAATGTTATTTTTATTTTGGTGTAGCGCATCAGTTCCAGTGTAACAGAAGAAGGCTGTAAGGCAGAAACTGCCCTTGATTAACCTGTTAACACCCGCACTCGGCACAAGTGTTCAAATATGTACCAGATGTTCCAAACTGTAATAAGATGTAATGTATAATAAATAAACCATCTTCTGAAATTTAGGCATGTTTTCTTAAGATAAATAACTAAAACAAGCCAAAAAATTTCGCTCCATATGCCTCGTGTGCCTCCACCTGTGAGTGTGCGTAAAAGGAGGAGAGAGAGAGTCTCCATACACAGAGCGCATGGAGCTAGCCTATCACTACAGCACCTCTGCCCCACATGGGGCCCACCGCTGAAATCGTCTTTTCATAGGCTACTCAGATCTGTCAATCATTTCCTGAAAGAACCAATGACTGAAGAGATTTTGCCGTGGAACTGTCCCTCGGTCATGCATAATACGCCGCTAACTGGATGCACTCGTTTTGTTCCCCAAGCTGTAGCACGGCGCCCCGTAGCCGGACCGAAGCCTGGATACACTTGTTTTGTAGCTAAGAGTGTGGAGAAAACAAACATACCTCACACCGCTAACAGGAGCTAAGCGTTTAGCTATGCTAAGGACCAAGAGCGAGAGTAGTAGAGAGATGCGTCGCTCATCCATTCAAACAAACTCGGACTTTCTGGATTATTTCTCTACATGGAATTATTTTATGAAAAAAAGCAACTGGATATTCTTTTTCTGTGGACTGTTACGGACTAATTGAGCACAGCTATTCCTGGATTGGACCCGTTTCGGACCGACAGAACCGGCTCAAAGGTAAGAAATGCGATGAATATTTTCGGGAATTATAAGTTCTGGCTCTTTGGGCTGTGTGGCATAAAATGAATGATATGGTTGTTTTACTGAGGAATTAAGCTTTCAAACGATGTATAGCATGTCAATATTGGAAAAATAAGTACGGTGAATATCTGGCTTGACTTTTTAATGTTGTGTAATCGCCGCCGGCGGGCGGGTGGGTGTAAACATGGCTTAACAAGGCTGTATGCTGACATGCAGCTCCTTTGATGAAAGTAAACTTAAGATATGGCCTTAACAAGGCTGTAGTGCAGAAGGAATGCTGCCTCTGACAGTACAAAATGCGCATTGCAAGCAAGGATCACTTATCAGACGCAGTTTGCTGAAGCTTGATAAATGTTTGTTGCATGTAAAATATCGATACTGATGCCTCCGTATCGATACGTGTATCGCCAAGAGGCCCACCACGATGTATCCCCGTATCGATTCTTTGAACACACCCCTAATATATATATATATATATATATATATATATATATATATATATATATATAATACAGATATAATAAAAATGTAATACAATATAATAACATACAAAGGTGCAGGTGGGACTAAATAAGGTGTAGGTAGAGTATATTTTTAGTACAGTTTTAGTGTATTGGCTTTCGGCCTTACATCTCCAGCTGCGGCCGATATTTAGTTTGGATGAACCTGCAGTGTATAAAACATTTGATCCTTTTAGCACGAAGAGGAAACTGCACTTCAAATTGACCAAACATGTCGGCTGACCTTATCGGCCATCAGTTTCTCTGAATTCTAAAAAATCCATTTCGACACCGGCCATGGAAAAAAAACATATCTCTTCTCTCAGAAACCAGAGCAAAATTCATTCTGTGAAAGTAATGCTAAAAGCAACTAGCATGCTAACACGCACTTCTCTCTGACAATAAAACACTGTGAACTGACAGTACACAGTGGACTTACACTCAACAAAAATATAAACGCAACACTTTTGTTTTTGCTCCCATTTGTCATGAGATGGACTCAAAGATCTAAAATTCATTCCAGATACACAATATTACCATTTCTCTCAAACATTGTTCACAAATCTGTCTAAATGTGTGATAGTGGCACTTTTGCTTTGCTGAGATAATCCATCCCACCTCACAGTTGTGCCACATCAAGATGCTCATCAGACACCATGATTAGTGCACAGGTGAACCTTAGACTGCCCACAATAAAAGGCCACTCTGAAATGTGCAGTTTTGTCTCACAGCAAAATGCCACAGATGGCGCAAGCATTGAGGGAGCGTGCAATTGGCATGCTGACAGCAGGAATGTCAACCAGATCTGTTGTTCGGGCATTGAATGTTCATTTCTCCACCATAAGCCGTCTCCAAAGGCGTTTCAGAGAATATGGCAGTACATCCAACCGGCCTCACAACCGCAGACCACGTGTAACCACACCAGCCCAGGACCTCCACATCCAGCAGGTTCACCTGCAAGATCGTCTGAGACCAGCTACTCAGACAGCTGCTGAAACAATTCGTTTGCATAACCAAAGAATTTCTGCACAAACTGTCAGAAACCGTCTCAGGGAAGCTCAACTGCATGCTCGTAGTCCTCATCGGGGTCTTAACCTGACTCCAGATCGTCGCCGTAACAGACTTGAGTGGGCAAATGCCCACATTCGATGGCGTCTGGCACGTTGGAGAGGTGTTCTCTTCACGGATGAATCTCGGTTTACATGGTTCAGGGCAGATGGCAGACAGCGTGTGTGGCGTCGTGTGGGTGAGCGCTTTGCTGATGTCAGTGTTGTGGATGGAGTGGCCCATGGTGGTGGTGGGGTTATGGTATGGGCAGGCATCTGTTATGGACGAAGAACACAGGTGCATTTTATTGATGGCATTTTGAATGCACAGAGATACCGTGATGAGATCCTGAGGCTCATTGTTGTGCCACACATCCATGAACATCACCTCATGTTTCAGCAAGATAATGCACGGCCCCATGTTGCAAGGATCTGTACACAATTCTTGGAAGCTGAAAATGTCCCAGTTCTTGCATGGCCAGCATACTCACCGGACATGTCACCCATTGAGCATGTTTGGGATGTGCTTGACCGGCGTATACGACAGCGCGTACCAGTTCCCACTAATATCCAGCAACTTCGCACAGCCATTGAAGAGGAGTGGACCAACATTCCACAGGCCACAATTGACAATCTGATAAACTCTATGCGAAGATGATGTGTTGCACTGCATGAGGCAAATGGTGGTCACACCAGATACTGACTGGTTCTGAGTCCCCAGACCCCCAATAAAGCAACAACTGCACATTTCAGAGTGGCCTTTTATTGTGGACAGTCTAAGGTTCACCTGTGCACTAATCATGGTGTCTGATGAGCATCTTGATGTGGCACCTGTGAGTTGGGATGGATTATCTCAGCAAAGCAAAAGTGCTCACTATCACACATTTAGACAGATTTGTGAACAATGTTTGAGAGAAATGGTAATATTGTGTATCTGGAATGAATTTTAGATCTTTGAGTCCATCTCATGACAAATGGGAGCAAAAACAAAAGTGTTGCGTTTATATTTTTGTTGAGTGTATTTTGACCTGAAGTACTGATTATAATATTAGGGCAAGACACATTTGGCTCAGATACTGTACATGAGAAAAATCAGGTACACATTTTTGATGTTGACAAATGTAAGTTGTTGTCCTTTCTTGTGCATTTGATGCACCTATTCCTCATGCATTTGACTCACATATTCCTCGTGCATTTGACCCACTTGTGCTCAGATCTCAGGCGCTGCGATAGATCGCGTGAGCCCCCTCTGGAGGATGAGGAGGAGGGCGCGGAGGGGGGCGCTGTGCATGGGCTTCTTCTGCGTTTCCATGGCGCTGCTGTACGCCCTGTGCGCCGAGAACAGCGTCTCCGTGACTGATGCCATCTTTGGGGTCAAGGCGCGGACCAGGGCACAGCCTCGCGTCATACCAGGTGACCCAAATCGACCAATCCCTGTGCTGTCAGCTCTGAACCACACCCACCAGGACGTGCCCACCACCAAACACCAGAAGAAGGATCACGTGACAGGTGGCTTCTTCACCAGCCTGTTCCCGCGCCCTTTGACTCGTGCCCTGGAGACCCTGTTTGGTGGCAGGCGCAGGGGCGAACTGAGCGGCAGGGGCACGGACGAGTTCTATGGACCCAACGCTCTTCTGGGACAAGTCTGGGACGAGGACATGTCCAGCAGCATGTTGTCCTCAAGGCTCAAGAAAGTGGTGCAGAACTTCCAGGTAAAAACAATGGAAAAGCACAAAGAGTTTAAAGAGGGGTGCTGTGCAAAATCGCTGTTCTATCATCAAAGACCTAAGTCTAAGGACGTTTAGATGTCATCCATGCATCCATGAGTAATCTAGTGAGCTCTCCCATGCTCTATTCAAACCCTCCTTGTGGTTAGCGGTACGATCCTGTCCAATACTCCACCCACAAGACTACGTCACCCGTGCTCCCACATGGCAATTCTCCATAAATACAGACTGGTTTTAAAGGTTGTAAACATTGTGCTCACTTCCCGTATGCACACGCAAATTGGCCCCAAAACATTCCTGTGTTTACAATAGTGACAATGGCCGATAATAACAATGACTGAGCTTATTTAAAGTCCCTTCAGCCAATAGATCATGACGGCTATTTAAGGAGGATAACCTTAAAGTGTAACTCCAGCAGGTTTGAAGGTAAAGTCCGTTACTAGAGGTGGTTCAATTCTGTCAGAAGCTAAAAAACGGCACAGATCAGTGTTTCCTCGCGGAGATCTCACTGTGGCAGTGAGTCTGTCAAGGCAACAAACTAGTGTAGTGATGGGGGCAAGTTCTGAACTTCCACGTAAAACACCAATTTGCTTCAGACTGAAGAAGCTTAACTCCACTTTAACCCATCTTACAACAGCCACGAGTCTAACAAACAAAACGCTCTGCCTGGTTCACTCATTAGTGTCTGGAAACGTTAGAAAACAACTTTATAAGCACCTCACACTTCCCTCTGTTGATTTCCCACTGCACAGGCCAAAGCCCAAAAGACTCGATTGTTGACTCCAGGGGCAGCAAGACGCTTGAGCCGCCAGAAGCAACAAGTGAGAATCGACTACTGACGGTGTAGAAGAAGAGAAACTGAAAGTTGTTGAAAGAAAATGGTTCGGGGATTTATTTTTTTGTGTTTTTCAAAAAATATAATTCACTTGTAAATAAATGGGATTAGAAACGTCATCGACGATCGAGTCTTTTGGGCTTTGGCCTGTGCAGTGGGAAATCGACAGAGGGAAGTGTGAGGTGCTTATAAAGTTGTTTTCTAACGTTTTCAGACACTAATGAGTGAACCAGGCAGAGCGTTTTGTTTGTTAGACTCGTAGCTGTTGTAAGATGGGTTAAAGTGGTGTTAAGCTTCTTCAGTGTGAAGCAAATTGGAGTTTTACGTGGAAGTTCAGAACTTGCCCCCATCACTACACTAGTTTGTTGCCTTGACTTGGCTCATTATCACTGATCTGTGCCAGTTTTTGTCTTCTGACAGTATTCGACTTGCAATGGACTTTAGCTTCTAACGTGCCAGAGTTCCCCTTTAAGTACATAAATTGTCCCTGATGGAGTTTTCAGTGGTGATGAGGTAGGCAGAGGGATTCTGCTTTTGAACTTCCTGCATTTTTGTACTTTTCTTTTTGACTTTTTTCCCCCAAACTGTCACTGATGTAAAACTATGATAAATATTTACCACTGGCACTATCCCACCAAACCAAGTACAAAGCTCTTCTTTGTCTCCTCAGGCCATGAATAAGTACGGAGTGGACCCCCAGAAACATGAGAGCGCCCCCTCTGGTGTGAAGCTGACAGGACCCCAGCTGCTCTGTCAGGTCTGAACCTTCACTTTATCTGTTATATATGAACATACATACAATATTTAAGATGGATAACACTTTTGAATTCAACAATTTCTGATATCCATGGGTTTCAGAGTGATGAAAAATTAGCAGCATTGCCATAGTAATTAACTTTTTAAAACAAAATCTTTTGAATGGTGATAAGTTCTCAAAATGTCACCTATCAGGAAGCTGAAAGCTATAAATAAAACATGAGTCGTACTAACCAACTGGAATTCACTCATTTGGTCACATAGTAGGTCTGCGAGAGTTTTTGTTTTATTTTATTTTTTACCTTTATTTAACCAGGAACTCACATTGAGATTCCAAGCAGCAACACAATCAATCAGTCAAATCACAAAGTTTCCCATTATAAAACCATTTACATGAAAACATACACGTCTCGGTCACTGCACTTTTTCCACCGTAACACCGTAGATTCCAATTTAAGATCATTTTGTAAATGATTCGAAGACCATGGAGCTGTAGGAAAGGTAGATTTTCCAGCTCAGAAATGGACAGTGAAAAGCAACTGTGACGAGGAGTGAAGCCGGAAAGTAGCTGAGGTGAGATAAGGGAGATTACTAAGGTATCCAGGACGTTTCCAGTGTATGGCTTTGTAAATAAATTATTAGACACAGTTAAATTTAAACTTTAGACTTTGTCTTAGTTCTTCTTAACACACACTGAACACTTGGCTTATGTGGACATATAATGGACGCAATGAGCAAATTTCAAAGTACCATAATTTTACTCACAAATAACATGTTCTGAAATGTAATTATTGTATTAGTTAGTGAGTTCATATTTCTTTTTGTCAATTCTTCTGGACACGTTTAAAATGTGAATGTTAAACAGAATCCTTTTATTAAAACATGACTTTCAAATCTAATTGCAATGCTTGTTTGAAGCCAATGAGAATCAGATATTTTTACCAAATTGTTCAGATCTGTCACATAACTGAAGAAAGTGTAACGATAACAATAAAACTGACTTGGAGTTACATTTCCAGCTGTAGAGTAACGTTTGTCCTGTCCTCAGCTGAAGGAGCAGGTGGACGTGTCCACTCTGACCCCAGAGCTCCAGCCCTTCTCTGCTCTGCCATGGGCGTTGCAGCTGCCGGCCCGGAGCATCACCGCTGAAGTGGGGCCGTTCAAGACCTGCGCCGTGGTGTCGTCCGCGGGATCCATGAAGAACTCCAGACTGGGCAAAGAGATCGGTGAGAGCTCACACAATCACAATGCAGTTTTACCATAGAATGTATGAAAAAATAGACTTAGTGAGTGCGACGTCACCATAGAACTATAAGAAAATCTAAAGGTGAACCCAAGATGGCGTCATGTTGTTTTCAGTGGCCTGTGATCTGGCGCATGGGCTCAAAAATAATTTTCTCAGGCTCAGGGCTAAGCAAACTTTTAGGCACTTTGAGGATTTCAACATTTTTACAAGTTAATGTGTAAATAGAAAAGAACCCTACAAAATACGACCTTTATGAAAGTTGTGGCTAGGGATGGGCATGAATAGTTGACAAATCAATAATTGATCATTAAGAATTTTGTTTGCATTTTTTATCGACAAACCAAATTTAGGTTGCTGTGCGTAGCGTAAGGGGACGAGGCTGCATCTCACAGCACAAACACTGGAGTTATGGCCTCACAGTCCCACGTCTCGGCTCTGGCTCCTTGGAGATCCCTATATTCCTCAGAGTGCGTTTACCTGCACATCAGTGTCCCGAGTATGATCAGGTTTTTTGAGTGTCCCTGTTATGTCATGGTGATTTTATGTTTGTCCTTCACATTACTTAAGAAATATATTTTTAAGTTACGTGAAGGACAAATAAAATGATCCACAAAGGACAGACACAAAAATGAAACAAACTATATCATATCTGACGGAGCGGGGCAAGAAAAACATAAATAAAATTACATTGTGTAGCCACTAAAACAAGTAAAGCTAAACACATAAATGAAAATGTGTTACTCGTTCCCCAGTCCAGGGCTCTACACTAACTTTTTTTTTCAGGAGCACATGTGCCCGTCACGGTTTAGCTAAGACCCAAAATCACGAACCACGACTGGTAAACGTGAAACTGATTTATTACAAAGATTCTGGAAATAATACGGAAGGCAGGCAGACGGACAGGCAGGCGGGCAGGCAGGCGGGCAGGCGGGCAGGCGGGCAGGCGGGCAGGCGGGCAGGCAGGCAGGCAGGCAGACAGGCATGCGGGCGGGCGGACAGGGAGGCTGGCAGGCAGGCACCTGGACACAGGAAGAGGCAAGTCCAAGAAATACAAGGCAAGGGTATCCACACAAATCTAGAGCCAAGGTTTCACTAACGTAGAGTAGACAACGAACTGGCGAGGACTGGTTGGAGAGCTGGGGTTCTTGTACTGCAGGTGATGAGTTGATGGGATGCAGGTGTGCGCTCTGCCAGCAGGAGGGAAACGCCCAGAGGAGGAGGAGACTCAGGAGACACAGGAGGGAGGGGAGGAGAAGAGAGGAGGAGAAGGCAAAGACCAGGAGCAGATCCTGACAGTGCCCCTAAGTCAAAAATTTTAGGAGCACAGAAAAACAAATGGGGGCACAAATAGGTTTTAGTTTTGAACGTTTATTACAGTGCAGAACTTGCGCACAACTTATTTGAATGGATTTTATACAAAAAACACAAAAGAATTATGACTGTACTTTTCCTGCACAATCACTGTGTTTTTAATCAGTCTATCTCCATTTTATCTGATTAATATTCATTTAGACTTAAAATAAGCCAAACAGACTGTACTGCACTGAAACACTCTGCGCCCCTTTTTGGACCTAAGAGAACATACAAGAACATTCACACAGACAGTGGCTCCCTCTTTTCTGCATCACTCGAGGAAAAACAAAAACTAAAACACAACACTACCCACAGTTTGAGAACCTCTTCTTTAAGAGAACTTCCACTGGCACTTTACACAAAACTGCTTCGATGTGAATAAAGTGGGCAGAATTTTTAAACCTGTATTTTCAAATTCCTGGAGTTGTAACAAACAGATTTATTTGGCATTTTCTTTGGCAAACTTCAGCCCACATATCGCCTGCTCTGTGCCGTAGCTCTGCTCTGTGCGGACACTGACATAAAATTAGTTTTTTTCACAGGGCAGATGTTTAACCTGCCCTGTGACGCAGGCTGAGGGTGGAGCTGTGGACGAGCCGCGCGCTGGCGGTGCAGTGTCCACGGGCTCCAGCGCACAGGTCCCGCACACTGGGACAAGTTTACTGGCGACAGCAGCGGCCGTAATGAAATATGATGCACTCAGTATTCAGACATCGAGTCCGTGACGTGACCGAGTCCAAATGCGCTCGAGTCCGAGACAAGACCGAGACAAAGCTCTCGCTTTAGAGAGGGAAGTCCAGCGGCACAGGGGAATCTACTGAGTGGTGGGACAGGTGTGGGTCCTGCTGCGGTGCCGCTCCTCGTTTAAGGGGGCGTGGGTGTGTTTTGAAGCGGAGTTTGTTTGTATGAGTGATATCGCCGCACACCCAGAGCTCGTACGCTGGAGTCGTGCGCGGTCGGCGGTGTCGTGCCCGGGCTCGGTTCGGTTGCGCTCGCGCTGGGCGTGTCGCGCTTTAGGGGCGATCCAGGCTTGGGCACGATTCTGAAGTCCTAGTGTGAGTGCGCCCCAAATGTTTGATACATGTAGAACGTTTAACTCGTCACGTTGCGCCTGTGCTGCTCCTTATTGTGGCTGCAGAAGCGCTCACACAGGTGCGACTGTTTTATTTTCCTCGTTCGCACGACAAAATATTTGCTCGCAAATGCGAGTGAAATGGGCGCACTGTAGAGCCCTGCCCCAGTCAGTATTTGGTTTGGTGTGAGTCTGATGTAAATATTCCTCATAGCTTCACATCCCTTAAGTGACCATTTTCGAGGAAAAGAAGAAAACTAAAAGTTGTAAAATAGAGGAAGTGGCCATGAGTTCTAAATGACACCTAAAACACTTAGCACTTAAGCAAGATTTTTTTTCTTTTGTGTAAAATTGACTACTGTACTGTCATAGTTCTAGTCTTTATAAATCACAATTCAATATCGAGACGGTTTCAGCTGAGATCATCTGGACTTTTTGTGATCTGGATGTTTTAGAAAACATTGACGGACGATTGAAAGTATTCCATAGAATCAAAATTGTGTTTGAAATTTTAGTACGACAACACTACTGTGAATGGTGTCATTTATTGTTTTTGCTTTGCCTGGAATTTTCTGCTGTATTGCATTAAATCCAGACTGATCCAGACTCTCTGTATTTTTATATAGAGAGAATAGCTGTAACTTCAAAGAAAGGCAAACCCAGAGCTGAAGTGATAAAAAATAGTTCAAGTGAAAATGTACAGAATTACAGAGAACATCTGATTTATAATACTCTGGGATCACAAAATTTTATAGTGAAATTTCCCATCATTATGAGTAATTATGCCTCTGTCGTGTGTTGGGGTCTCACCTTTATCACTTTGCTTTGCACTTTGTCCACAGGTTTCAAAATGCTTCTGTAAACAGCTGGTAGATTATACAGGAGTCCACCTTTCCCGTTCAGAGGGATTCTTTTTCTCCACATAAACAGCTTCCTTTACTCCTCTTGCAATCCACATTTCTCTGCTTAAAAACCTGCTCCTGAATGTCTATAAATGAATGACAGAGTGTAGTTTTAAGGCAGCCGATTGTAGGGTCCAACTTGATTATCTTCTTGGCCAACGATAGATCAGCTTAGTGTTTGTCCACTGATCTGAAGGTTGGTGTGATGGAAATTTATAATGTGGAAAGATTTCTCTCTGTCTTTGTGTGAATTAATGTGGTTTGTGCCTGAGATCCTGACCAGTCATTAAAACATATAAAGGCTCAGGAGACACTGTCCCCAGGAAACTCTGTGTTGTTTTACCTGTCCTCAAGTTGATTAGCACAAGTCACTCTAACAAAAGTCACTCTACTCTGATGTTTGAAACTTGTATTTCTGTATAAATACTTTGCTCTGGAGGGCGATGGATGAAGAGGCTGTTGGTCTGTGGGCCAGGCCTAGGCCAGGTCCATATCTGCTGTAACAAAGAATAAACCTTTGTCTGTATTCTAAAAACTCACCAGGCTTCGCAAATGGATTATTATTCATCATCACCAACAACATTAGTGGTTTGAATTCTGCTCTTGACATAAAGTCATGGGTTGAGCGGTCAGATCCACTGACCCACAGTTTGGTGGTGTGATCCTTCAGTTGAATGTGTCTTTGGGCAAAACACTTTACCCACCTAACCCCCAGTGTCTACAAACACTGGTGTATGAATGTGTGTGTGAATGGATGACTAATTCCTTGATATAAAGTGCTTTGAGTGCCTTGAAGGTGGAAAAGCGCTGTATAAAAAGGTGACCTTTTACCTCTTCTGTCTTCAGTTTTGTCAGCAAAAATTTTACATTGACAGAACTGTGAGAAACACATTTACTCTTCAAGCTTAACAGGTGCTTCTGCTGTTTTGTGCATTGTTGTTTTGCTACTTCTTCTTTTTCTGGATTATTGAATACATTAACAATTTCACATCTGTTTTTGTAACCGCTGAACCATATCGACATTTGAGAGAAAAGAGAAATATGAACCCCTATGAACTAACATCAAGGACCATGTTGTCCACCCTCCTGTGGGCTCACCACCTGCAGAGGGATTCATAGGGGAATGTCAGGTGCTATGAGTATTGGGCAGCAAGCTGCCCCCGCGACCCAGCTGGATTAAGCGGGAGAAGATGGATGGATGGATGGATGGAGAAATATGAAACTATATGAACTAGAAACTAATCAAAACATCACATTTCAGATCTTAAACCACAGGATAAGCAGCTTTTACGCAGAATAAGACTCAATGGAGACACAGGAAGGGCATCTGACACACACAGGAAGGGCATCTGACACGCAGGGACATTTCAGAACATCTTTGTAGAGGTTTGAACTACAGCGTTTCCAGCTTTTACATAGAATAAAAGAGGATATTTTGTTGTTTTAAGAGGAAATTATATGAATTAAATTACTGCAGTGTTTGGGATTTGATACTTGTGACTCTTCAGATTAATTTGTGATTAAAACTTTTCAGGTGGATAGTCCGTCATCTGCTTGTCTCCATGGAGATTGCTTTGTATGTTCCACAGTATGGCATTAAACTTTACAATCTGCATAGAGACAAGCAGGCGACACAACCAGAACAAGTTATAGGTCAGATATTCTTACTTTAGAATACCTCTACCATAAGAATATCTCTATGGAACAAAAAGTAAAAGGAGCTGGTAGCTTGAAAACTACCACTTCACGACATCACAAGGTGGAACAGAGCATTTGAGCTCTGTATGTAGACAGACTATTGATAAAGCGTTACTCAAACATGTGGATGAAATAAAACACAACTCCAGGAATGTTTTTGAGAAGGTAACAGCAGGTTTATAAATGGTTTAAAGTTCACAAGAGTCCACTTTGTGTAATACAGGCGCTTTAATTTTGCAGCTCTGTTCTGAATCTTGTTTTTGTTGTTTGGTTCTAGACTCCCATGATGCTGTGCTGCGGTTCAACGCCGCTCCGACTGCAGGATTTGAAAACGACGTGGGCTCAAAAACCACTCTGCGCCTCATCAACTCTCAAGTAAAACCATGTCTACAAATTAGTGATGTTGTACTCGAGACTGGCCTTGAGACCTTTTTTTGCGCTCTTGGACTCGTCTCAGTTTCGAGTTCTGACACTTGACGAGTGATAAAATGGAGATGGATTTATGAAAACATTGATATATATGTGCCAAAATAGCTGTAAAATACAAATAAATATTGAAACTGACAAGATGGGCTTGATTTGGCCTCAAAGGGCCATGGTCTTGATCTTGTCTTGGTCTCGACTTTTAAAAGTCTTGGTCTTGTCCTGGTCTCTGGACAGGGTCCAGAGGGTCAATTAAATATTGTCCCACGTTAACTGTGGCTTTTAACTGTATGTTTTAATCGTATTTAATTTGTTTATGTTGTTGTGTGTTTGCACTAAAAATGTTATTGTTTCACTAGCAAGGACCACACCAACAACAGAGTTTATTATATGGAGATAAGGCAGGTCGGCTGGGTTGAGGCTCAGGGTGGGGGTTCAGTCTCAATTTTCACATGGCCCAGTAGTAACAGGACCCCCCTCGTAGGCGTTTTATGTCTGGAAGCTGAACAGATCAGGTTTGGGACGGTGGGGTTTAATTATCCGGGTTTCCAGGAAAGGCTGATACAAACAGGCTTCTGGGAAATGGAGGCGTGGCAGAAGTGAGCTGTGATTCTCTGGAAAGGAGGCGAGGGCAGCTGAGGTGTGGTCCTGCTCCTGAACACAAGTCAATCATATCAATGTATGGTTTAAATGTAA
>CM068352.1:132500-150000 GCA_034769755.1 Odontamblyopus lacepedii | reverse complement strand
TGACTTGAGAGTGACTTGAGTGTCACTCAAGCGTGACTTGAGCATGGCTTGGGCGTGACTTGAGCATGACTTGAGCGTGACTTGAGCGTGACTTGAGCATGACTTGAGCATGACTTGAGTGTGGCTTGAGCGTGGCTTGAGCGTGACTTGAGCGTGACTTGGGCGTGACTTAAGAGTGACTTGAGCGTGACTTGAGTGTGGCTTAGGCGTGACTTAAGAGTGACTTGAGCGTGACTTGAGCATGACTTGAGCATGACTTGAGCGTGGCTTGAGCGTGGCTTGAGCGTGGCTTGAGCGTGACTTGAGCGTGGCTTGGGCGTGACTTAAGAGTGACTTGAGCGTGACTTGAGCGTGGCTTGGGCGTGACTTGAGCGTGACTTGGGCGTGACTTGAGAGTGACTTGAGCGTGACTTGAGCATGGCTTGGGCGTGACTTAAGAGTGACTTGAGCGTGACTTGGGCGTGACTTGAGCGTGACTTGGGCGTGACTTGAGAGTGACTTGAGCGTGACTTAAGAGTGACTTGAGCGTGACTTGAGCATGGCTTGGGCGTGACTTAAGAGTGACTTGAGCGTGACTTGGGCGTGACTTGAGCGTGACTTGGGCGTGACTTGAGAGTGACTTGAGCGTGACTTGGGCGTGACTTAAGAGTGACTTGAGCGTGACTTGGGCGTGACTTGAGCGTGACTTGAGTGTGAATAGAGCCCTTTGGATTGGAACTATGGACCGAACTATTTGACACTGAGCTGTTGTCTCCCTCTAGTGGCTGAACCGGACGGACTACCCCATCTTCACTCAGTTCCAGAGGTACCGCAGGCTCCACCCGCTGCAGCCCTTCTACATATTGCACCCGCGCTTTGAGTGGCAGCTGTGGCAGAGGATCCAGGACAACATGAGGGAGCGAATCCAGAGGAACCCACCCTCCTCCGGCATGCAGGGTGACTCCAACCACGCTCCAACCACGCTCCATTCCTGAACAATTCATACTTTGCAGCAAGTGCTATCAACATTCCTTGGGGGTGTGAAGCGAACTGAATGTACTCTGTTAGATGCTCTGTTACTCACGTTTAGGGTAACCAGATATTCAACGTTAAAAACTGGGACACACCCGGGTTGGGATGATTAGTAAAATTGACTCACATGTCTCAGTTTTTTGAGGGACTTCTGTCGTTACTTTTTTTTTTGCCTTATACTAATATACTAACATGTTTTCTGTATTTTAGCTAAAAGAAAAGACAATATATTGGCCTCTTTACTGTCGGTGGGTAACAAACTGGTAAAAAATAGCAACACCTGGGACATTTCTTGTATAAAACTGGGACAAATCAGTGGTTTTGGAGACATCTGTTGGGATAGGGGGCACAGGGCTCAAAACTGGGATTGTCCTGGGTAAATAGGGATGTCTGGTCACCCTAAGCAAATTAGACTTTAATCTGAGCTTTGTTTAAACACAATCTGAACAGAAAGAGCTGATTTAGTTGGAACTACAACTGGTGAGATGATTTGTGCTGTTGGGACAGTCCCAGTTTTGAGCCCTGTGTAAAGAGAGGCATAAATTTGTTTTGGTAAAATGCAGAAAAGCTGCTTAAAAATGACAAAGACACAAAGAAATTGTGATTATACTGACACATATTAGTGCCAAGTACATAACAGTTTCCTTAATTACGCACTCGTTTCACAATTTTATTATGACCAAGCCCCAAACCAGGGATGTCCCAGTTTTTTTATTTTGAAAATCCGGTCACCCTAGTCTATGGTGAAATGTTCAGCTGTTACCACAATGCATACATTAGCAAACAACTGTCAAAATATTGTCTGAAAATCCAAGAAACAATTGAACACATATTCAGGAGCTTGTGATCAATATAAGCATTCGTGGTCACGTTAAGGAGTGTGATTTTCAACAAAAAAAGTGAGAGGGACTAACTAAAAAACTGTTCACTAATGCTAGGTAGCTTGTGACTGTAATTTAAGGTCAAGAACACAAATCATAAAGATGAGATTCAAGCCAAAAAGCCTCAGATAAAGCAGTGCTTACAGATCACACCCCCAGGGACTGATGATGACAGCAGCTGCAAAGTATAGACACCGTGGGTTTGTTTATAAAAGTTGATATTTGCACTTTTTAGCGCATTGGCTACTGGTCTGAAATCTCCTGCAGAGGCCGATATTTTGTTTTGGCTGATCTGCCGCCTAAAGAATACATGTAAAACTTTATTTGAACACCTTAGTGCAAAAAGAAAACTGCACAAAACATGACTACACAGCCATCTGAGTAAATCTGAGTAAATTTAAATGACATATTTTGGGGAAAAACAACCAAAATCTGCCCTAAAGGGACAGTTCAGAATTTTGGACATAGGTCCTCATTTACTTGTGAGTCAGAGTGTTGGAGACGTGTGGAGACACTTTTTAAATCTTCCTCCAGTCCTTGTATTTGCAGAGGTGCTGGTGCTGGGCTAGTGCAGGTCAATGGCCATAGTTGTCCTGCCACTAAAAACAGTCTGACCCACTCCACAGACCCGAGGAAAACTATTAGAACTCCAGACTGTCCATGTGAACGTCTGTGTTGAATTTTAGAAGTAAAACCAACCGTTGCATTTGAAGGATTTCTGTCTGAGCAGCAGCAGTGAGTTGTTCTTCCTGATAGAAGCTCAGCAGCGGCGACTGATATATGAGAAAATAGTCCCTCAACCTGCGTCGATTCATGCAATGCAAGATTAGTTTTATTTCCATCATTATTCCATCATCACAGACATTTACATCGACAGTCTGGAGTTCTAATAGTTTCCTCGCGTCTGTGAAGTGGGTCAGACTGTTTTTAGTGGCAGGACGACTATGGCCATTGACATGCACTAGCCCAGCACCAGCACCTCTGCAAATACAAGGGCTGGAGGAAGATTTTAAAAAGTGTCTCCACATGTCTCCAACACTCTGGATTACGAGGAAATGAGGAACTATGTCCAAAATTCTGAACTGTTCCTTTAAATATCGACCCAAAAAGTCATCTTGGAAATATCTGGCCATTGGTTCCTCTGGATATTAATCAGAATCGGCCATGAAGAAACCCATATCTTTAGTAAAAACTGTTGAAATTATTTGAATCTCGCACAAACTATGTAAACAGAAGAGTACGGGTCACCAGTGTCTTCATCAGTGAAAAGGCAGATGAAACTTACAGCTCAGTCTCTCCATCCCCTCTCCTCTGCTGTAAACCTTTCTTTTTCTGTCCCCACGTGAGTAATCGGTGCTTTGTTTCCAAACCTCTCCCCACAGGTACCGTCCTGATGATGTCACTGTGTGAGGTGGTGCACTTGTACGAGTTCTTACCGTCCAAGAGGAAGACGGAGCTGTGTCATTACTATCAGCAGTTCTTTGACGCGGCGTGCACCCTGGGAGCGTACCACCCGCTGCTCTACGAGAAGAACCTGGTCAAGCGCATGAACCAGGGACCGGACCGGGACATCTATCTGCACGGACGGGTCACACTGCCGGGGTTCAGCACGTTAAACTGCACCCACATCCAGCAAGGGGTGCCACAATGACCGTCCACAGCTAACACGGGGCACTATGATGACCATAGTCCACCTAGCCCACTTTCGCCTCTAAATACATCATAATTAGTTGAGGTTTCTTTGTGGTAGCACTTCTGGTTAAGTGGGAATCCCATTCATTTTGGAATTTGGAAAGGTTTTTGCTGATAGTTAGGTCAGGAAGGACTGACGTCACATTGTTTTAGCTTCTGATTCAATTTTTGGCTCTATTTTTGACTGTTTTAAGATTATTTTATTTTGTATGTTGAGTAAAGGCTGGAGGTGACAAATTTGTTTTTAAAGTTACAACCTTAAAAATTGACCTCACTTTAACATAATCCTGCTCCTAATCTTAACCAAACCCAACCTTAAAGAGAGCGTATTCTGCATTTTTTTTTATTTCTGCCATGCTATAACATTGGGCCTCATTCATGAAATGTTCTTACAAACAGATTTGTTCTTAAGGCCTTCTTATGAACATTTTTGGCATTCACAAAACATTCTTCTGTAGAACAAATCCTATGAACAGTCAGGAGCACTCGTAAGAACAAAAATTCTGCTATTTTAGAATATTATTACTTTGATAATGCAACAGAAAATTCTAATTCCTTCATGATTGCAAGGTATAGATTTTCTTAAATTATTTCCTATAAACATATTACTCTGTGTTCATAGACCATATATATGAGTGGACTAAGTTATCCCGTTAGCTGCCGCAACAGGAAGTGCTCCAGGAGGCTCTTACGGCTCCTTCTCTCCCTTTTTCCCATTGACTTACATTAAAATCTGATCACTCCTCTCTCTGTACCTGCTACACTGAGCCTCGTCATTTTGGTCTTAAAATGTTCGTATGAACTCGCTCTACATGATCCTGATTTTTTTTCGCTATTTTGTCCATCAAAAAAATCCTATTCATAACATAGAGTCTGACTCCAGATTTGCCCCTGTAGCCGTGGCATCGCGAGCCTCATTTGAGGGACGCTAAACACTGTGGGTGACGTCACGCTCACTTAGTCCACTTCTTTTATACAGCCTATGTCTGTGATCCAATAACACTTCTGAGGTGTTTTATAGAGAATGTGTCTGTTGGGTCTAACAGACTTTCTCCAGGCTCCATATGGGCCCTGATCATAGCCCTGAGCCTGGTCACTGCACTGGACTCACCACCCCCTGACCCCCACCACCCCCTGA
The DNA here is from genome assembly GCA_034769755.1 of Odontamblyopus lacepedii. NCBI lineage: Eukaryota > Metazoa > Chordata > Actinopteri > Gobiiformes > Gobiidae > Odontamblyopus > Odontamblyopus lacepedii. Next base: position 145,278 of record CM068352.1, on the reverse strand, counting down.
CCCCCACCACTCCCTGGCCCCCGTCACCCCCTGACCCCCACCACCCGCTGACCCCCACCACCCCCTGACCCCCGTCACCCCCTGACCCCCACCACCCCCGACCCCCGTCACCCCCTGACCCGCACCACCCCCTGACCCGCACCACCCCCTGACCCCCGCCACCCCCTGACCCCCGCCACCCCCTGACCCCCGTCACCCCCTGACCCGCACCACCCCCTGACCCGCACCACCCCCTGACCCGCACCACCCCCTGACCTCCACCACCCCCTGACCCCCGTCACCCCCTGACCCCCGCCACCCCCTGACCCCGTCACCCCCTGACCCTCACCACCCCCTGACCCCCACCCCCCCCGACCCCCGTCATCCCCTGACCCCCATCACCCCCTGACCCGCACTACCCTCTGACCCGCACCACCCCCTGACCCCCACCACCCCCTGACCCCCCTGATATCATGGTGATCTACTGTAAATATGTGATGTGTTAGCAGTTAAGAGCTCATAGAAGTACAATAAACCCCTCTTTAACTATAACCTGTTTCCTAACATAAATAAGTTCGCCCTGTTCCTGAATTTCCTGACCTGACATTCTAGCATAACCTTTGAGAAAAGTATGACCGCTTAAATCTGATATAAAGCAGGCTTATTTGAGTAAAATGGTCAATGTTCATGCGCACCGACAAGTCAACACTGCTCCGATTCTTCGGGAGGATTTAAAACGGCTTTATAGTCCGTATAAAAACGTATTTCCTGTGAGATCGGCCCCAATGTGACCCCTGCGGAAACTTCTGGAATAAGGTGGATCAAGCTGGGCACTGATAATAATGATGTATTTTTATTTTGTATTTAATTTAATCACGAGAGGCGTACAGGTATTCTATAAATCTGCACTATGTCTCCATGGAGGTGAAACTTCTTTGCTTAGAATGTTCCACAGTATGGCTTTAAACTTACATTATATCGAGCATTTATTCCATTACAGATAGTTTTATCGCTCCGAAATACCTCACAAAACTATGGAAGCCCATTTCCGCCAGTAAATAAAAAAATAAAAGCCTCACAGAAAGTCATAATTATGAGTTTAAAAGTCATAATTATGAGTTTAAAAATCATAATTACGAGTTTAAGTCATAATTACAAGTTTAAAAGTCAAAAGAGTTTTAACCTCATCCTGTTTGGACTAAATCAGCTCCATGAAGTCACAGCTTTGCACATTGTCGTTCATGTGGGATTTGTGTGGTTTTCTCTTTCTGGTCTTTTTAAAACATTCATAAGTGACGAGGAAATGGAGCAATGTGGAGACGTTCCTGGAGGAACGACCAGGGCATATTCAGAGTCAACTTTAGAACTCATAATTATGACTTTTAAAGTCATAATTATGACTTTTAATCTCATAATTACAAATTTTAAACTCATAATTATGACTTTTAAACTCATAATTACAACTTTTAAACTTATAATTATAACTTTTTATCTCATAATTATGACTTTTAAACTCTTAACTTTTACCATGGAACCGTTTAATGCAATACTGTGGAGCACTGCAGGCAAGGTGGTAACATAACCACGGAGACTATCAGAGAAGTTACAAAGTGATTAAACGTACACTTTTTTTGCACACTCTGCATTTGACCCATACGTCGGTGTCTCTGGGTTAGACATGTCAGGGGCAGTGGGACCCATCTCCAGATCTTGAGCAAGTCCTGGTCCTGTTTCGCTTCTTGTGGGACCAATCGGAGAGCAGTGTTTTGGTGTGGGCGGAGCCAAAGGTGAACCGTCCAAATTAACCGAAACAAACGGGCAACGCAGATGGACGTGCTCCAGAGCTTCGTGCATTTGTGGAGGAAAAGATCTCAACTGGATTGAACTCAAGTTGGATTTTTTTTGGCTTGTTCCGATTTTTTTTGGCTTGTTCCGTTGTTGTGACCCCTCAACCGATCAGCTCGGAGTATTTGACACCCGGATACGTCCAGATCGATTTCAGCGAGAGCCGTCCCAGAACTAAATCCAGAGCTACACATATCAATGCTTAGTCAGGAGTACCTTAGCTGGAGGATTTGACCATTTTTCTGCATGTTTTTGCTGTTGAGGCCCAGAGGAAACCCACACAGACACAGGGAGAACATGCAAACTGTCCCCAGCCCTGACGACAAATGTGAAAAGTGCATGTTCTAATATAGACACTGTTTATAGCATGAACGTAGTCACTGCCGCACTGAGCTTCACACAGTTCATATTAAGTAATGCACCGATACCACTGCTCACAGGAAACAGTGAATTTCATATAAATGGGACAATTCACAAGTCCACAAGGATATTTTGAGTTTAATCGATTTAAACTAATGTAGGTTTTGTTTTTTGCTGTGTAATCCGGTATATATAATATTAGCGTGCCTGCTGTATAGACTTAAAATGACATTCCTCTGACAATGATCTGGGTCTATTTCAACTAAGAGGGTCTGAACATGCAACATAAAACTTATTCCATCCATCCATCCATCTTCTCCCGCTTAATCCAGTTGGGTCGCGGGGGCAGTTTGCTGCCCAATACTCATAGCACCTGACCCCCCCTATGAACCCCTCTGCGGGTGGAGCCCACAGGAGGGGGAGGAAAAAAACATTTATAATAAATAATAAAACTTATTATTTATTATAAATGTTTTTTTAATACTCAAAAATCTGCTGTGTAGCATTTTCAACAGTGGCTCAGATGGCTGAAGTTTTGCCCATTAACTAGGAGGTTGAAGGTTTAATGCCTGAGGGACTGAGGCTGAATAGAACACAAAAGCACTTGGCAGTTTCACTGTGTCACTGCTCCAGATCAAACTGTGTCTATGAGTTTGTGCAAAGAGGAATCAATATTTAAAGATCAGGCAGTGGACAGGGAGCTGCAGGACGTCACTGACACCTTGTGAAAAAATACACAAAATTAATACTTTAGCGGAGGACACGTCTGTGTTTACAAAGAGAGATGTTTGTGTCTCTACGGTAATGCTAGTTTTGAGGCTAATTCTGAGGCATAATTAATATGAAAACAATGTAAAAAATCTAAGTATTCTACATATAAAATTAATTGGGTTGTCTTTATTTTAATTCATTTGAATTTTAATAGGTCAGGTGCTATGAGGATTGGGCAGCAAGATGCCCCCGCGACCCAGCTGGATTAAGTGGGAGAAGATGGATGGATGAATTTTAATAGGTCGTTCCTTTTATGTTTGACGTGATTGTTCGCTTTGAGACACAGTGAGCTGCTGTGCACAGGGCCTATGGTCATAAATAAATGAATGTAATCAGCTTTGAGGAGGTTGAAAAGCAGGTTATAGATCACATTTATTATTGGTCATTTCGTTATGCATTGACATTTCAAAGAGCTAAGCTAGTAGTAACTTAGCGGTGTGGCACATATGGTCAGTGATTTAACATGAATATGGTCCTGTTAAATAATAAACTTGTTAAGGATCTTGCTCAAGGATACAAAAACAAAATACAGTTCTCCAGTTGAAGGCACTGTTAACATTCCTGTTCCATGGAGCAGGAATAGTTATTTGTCCTCATTTTAGTGAAAAAGTCTCGGTCTGTTATGGGTTTGAGATGAAATAAGGCCATGAATGTCCGTTTCTCATTGCTGTACATGACACTGTTATGCAGACAGAGCAATGCAATGTATAAACACTTATGGAGTTTACAGTAATGTCAGATCATATATTGAGGGGAAATAATCCAAATTAGCTCCATATCATCAGATTGGATATTATTGGGTGTCAGATGCTCTGGATTCAAAAAAAAAAATTGCATCGAAATGAAAAAAATCACTTCAGTCCATCTCAAGTTTACACCCACAGATGTGGGTGTAAGAGCTGGATCTGTTTGTGATGATTAACATTAGAGCATAGATCAGAAAATATCCTAATATGGATCCTTTCAGCGCAATACAGCTACAGATACAGAATAAATGAATGCAGTTTTCTAACCAAAGGACCAAATGACGGGACAGAACTGTAGCTACTACTGAGATGTTTGTACATGATGTAATGTTTCAGTCAAACCACTGATTTCTGTAGTTTTTTTCTTTTGTTTTTTTTAAATAAACCTCTTGTTTTTATTTGGAGTAGTTTAAGAATTTCTCTTAAAGAGTTACTCTCTTGGGCAATGGCCACACAATCTCCACAAGTTGTTGTATTTTTTGTTTACCTTGTGTGAGATTGTTGTGTTCTCTGCATTTGATCCATCCCTCAGTGTCTCTGGGTTAAACCTGGGTTAAACAGAGGAGAGCAAAAGTGAAATCAATTTTTTATTTTAATTTTTGAAGGATTAAAACATTCAGACTTGAACAGATAAAAGCGAATCAGCTCCATCGTAACTCGTAACCAAAACTCACAAAGTGTAGTTATAAAATATATATGAAACTTCAAAAATCAAATGCATTTTTTCAAGATTTCAATGTATTTATTTTTGTTTTTTCTTTGTTGCTCGTTGTTTTACCTTCATTATGCCTTTTAATTTTGATCAAATCAACAGAAATGTTACTTCCAATATCATATTTTAAGTCTTAACCATCAACATTGTACAGTGTAGACAACAAAACATGCAACAAAACAAGACGCAATACTAAAGATTTGTACTCCTAACGTTACTTTCCCAAACTATATGCAAGATATACAATTATTTAATGAGTATAATCTTTAAAGGTCCTATATTACACAAAATGGACTCTTGTGAGCTTTAAGCCATGTTAAAATGTTGTTACCTCCTCAAAAACAGACCTGGAGTTGATGTTGATGTTTGAGTAATCTTTTATTATTAGTCTATCTACACCTCCAAAGCTTCAAACGCTCTGTTCCACCTTGTGATGTCATGAAGTTTTCAATTGAACAGCTCCTTTAACCTTTAGTTCAGTAGAGATGGGCATTTCTTGGGCTAACTCCGGGCACGTTTTTGATTTAGAAATAACACTATAAGTAACATATATCAAAAATAGCAGAATATGGGCCCTTTGTAAAATGCAACTAAACAAACAGATCATTTCCTTTTGGTGGACTGCAGGGATGTTTTTGCCATTTTATTCTTCTAAATGCATGACGTAGCAATGCAGCTCTGCAAAGTTTTGTGCCAAATTTGAAATGAAATATAGTTTTTTATTGATCATTTGTGTGAATTCCAATGTTTTGATTTCTGCTGCAGTGTAAGTATCATTCAAATTGGTTTCGCCTCTCAGACAGTTCAGCATGTTTTGTGAATCTCTTTGTTATTTAACCATGAAGACGCTGTTTCGGTTTATTCCGCTGTGAAAGTTGAGAAATTCAACGTAGTAAGGGACATTTTGGTAACTTTACTGTGAAAATGTTATATTCAAAAGTGGGTACTGGGTTGTAGTCAAAAATTGTACTGAAGTAAGAGCAACATTAGTTCAAAATATTACTCAAGTAGAAGTATGTGTTTTAAGTATCATATTTTTCAGACTATAAGTCGCACCAGCCAAAAAATGCATAATGAAGAAGAAAAAAACATATAAGTCACACTATGTAAGTCATACTTTTTTGGGGGAAATTTATTTTATAAAATCAGAGACCAAGAACCGACATTTCATGTTGAAAGGTGAGTTATAGAAATACCAATAGAACAGAGAAGAACAGGCTGAACATGTGTCTGGTTTGTTCATGTCACATATGAACAGTTATTCAGAAAACTAGAGCAGAAACAACAGAGCAGAATAATCTTACTGAACTCTCCATCTCACTCCAGATTACTAAATCCACTGAACTCTTGATCCTCTGTCACTTCTGAGTAACTCCACCAACTCCAGATAAATCCAGCTTTTAGCCGCAATGAGCTTTTGTTTTCTTCACTTCAGTTCGAGTTTCCTCCACTTTTTTCCATCAAAAACAAGTTTCTCTCACTCCAAACTTTCTTTCTGCTTCTCGATTGTTCCTCTCTTCCACCGCTCTTCACACTTTTCCTGTTCTTGCTCAGTATTTACTGTAAGTAATAATGTGTTTGCACATTGGTTTAAGTTTTACAGAAACTATACTTAAAGCCACATGGCTTATTTGCAGATAGTGAAAAAAACAGCTCGTGCTGATGCAGAAGCTTCTGTCGCATTAAAGGACCAGATTCACTGGACAAAAATAAGTCTCCATCTGGATTTAACTAAGAAAACAGGTCCAAGGTGCTCAGTTGGTGACAGAAGTGACAATGGAGCAGGAGGAAGACCCTGAGGCAGGGCAGATGCTGGTACAAGCCTAGAGCCTCTAGTGGCTCAGTGTGAAAATCACTAATATGTGAAATTATATCTTGCTGGTTGAAACACATTGGCTCCTTCAGTGCAATAAAGAACTTTTAATATATTCAGTCGGTGCCTCAGGTTTGTCCCTCACTCATGTTTACATTTACGTTTAGATGAACTGAAATATTTCATATGTAAGTCGCAGGAAACACCCAAACCATGAAAAAGTGCGACTTGTAGTCAGAAAAATACGGTAATTAATATATGGGTCAATGACATGACGCCTAAATTTTCTGTCCAATTGCAATTTCCTCAGTTAAAAAGGTTCAAATTTCATAATAATTCAGCACATTTCTGTAGCACCTCTGACTTCCAGGGAACCAAATCATTTTTTCAGAAATCATTAGTTATTCTGCATGTTTTTTGTACTTAAAGTGGTAAAATGTCATGTGGTGCGACTGTGCATCATGTGGTGTGACTAATAACAGCGGGAATTCTATGGCTGGAGTTTAATAACAGACAAAGTCGACTTGGGTGAATGGTTCTTTAGGCATTTTTCTTCATTTGATACAGTTTGTTCATTAAACACAAGCAGGTGACTGTCATATTGGAGCAAAAGAAAATATAAATATGCATTAAAAACCTAAAGAAATGCAACAGTTTGTTTTTTTATACACTTCACATTGCCCACAACTTAGATTAATATCCCAACCATGTTTTAAAATATAAAACGGTTATATAAAAAAGGTTATTCTTGGTTGCACCACATGACATTTTACATTTAAAATGCTTATTATAAATGTTAAACATAGATTCATGCACCCGACACTGGAAATATTTGAAAACGTTTATTGGAAACTTAAAATTTGCATGTTGAAAATCCTTATACGTCATTGACTCATATACAGTATATGGGAAAACTACTACTAAAGAAAGAGTGACTGAGTCTTAAAGAGGAATGACATTTTTCACTGAAGTAACAGAATGTACACTGTAACAGTACTCTTACTCAAGTAAAAAATGTCATTCCTCTTTAAGACTCTTTAAGTTTAAGACTAGGATAGGAGTAAAAGTATTCTGTTAGAAAAGTAGGCGACTCTGAATAGTACAATTTCTTCAAAAAGTTACTCAATTAAATGTAACTGTTACACTGTACATTATATTACTCAAGTATACGAGTTAAAGTATGCCGCTTGAAAAGTCGGCTACTCTGAAAAGTACTATTTCATTAAAATAATAATATTAAAAGTTTATTTATAAAGCACTTTAAAAAAACAGGTTTAAAAAGTGCTGCACAAGCCACAAAGAACAATACAAAAAGCATAAAAATAGCACACAGGAGGCGTACAAAAACACACAATGATGCAAACAAATCAGTTAAGTAGAATAAATAAATAAAAACAAATAGAACAAAAAGAAGCAAGGAATAAAATCAAGCTAAAACCAGTTAAAGAAAGGCCAGCTGATAAAAAATGGGGTTTAAGAAGTGAGTTAAAAGATGATACTGATGGTGTGAACCTTATTGAGAATCTAAGGAGGGTACAGGGTTAAATGTTCTGAAATGTAACCTAAACAAGCTTTAAAAGTGCTTAAAATCAATCCTAAAACCCACGGGCAGCCAGTGTAGAGAAGCTCAAACGGGGTCATGTGTTCAAAATCAGGGCGGGAGAGGATAGTTTTGATTCTGCTGATTGTGTGGAGGTGGAGAAAACAGGATTGGGCGACTTTGTTGGTGGAAGTGGAGTTGAGAGTCCAAAAGGATGGTTTCTGGCAGCAGGGGAGAAGTTGAGAGTGAGAGACCCGAGACTATTGCTGATACGAGAGGAGGTAGATTGGGGAGGATTGATTAAAATTAAATGATGAAGAGAAGAGGTAGAGCACTTCACTGGGTCACAAAACAGCCCAAAAATAGCAGTGCAGGTGCTCTACGAGGATTAACATGAAATCTAAACAAGAAAAAGCCCTTACTGGAAAGTGTAAAGTGGTGTACTTCGGTGTAATACAGGATTTTTAATATATTCAGTCAGTGTGCCTCGAGTTTACACCTTGCCTGTTGTTTAGACTTTCCAGGAAGATCTTTTTCTTGTTTAAAATTAAAATGATTTAGGATTTGGAGCTGTTAGGTTGTAGGAAGTTCTGTGCCATCAAACTTTTCTTTTCACATTATTGAAGCAGTTTAACACAGCAGCCAGTACTAGTTACTAAAGTAAACCACCCAAGTTGGGTTATTTCAACTATTATTGTAACAGAATGTCCCTTACTCCATTTGACCCGCACTTTACTCAACTCTGCTGAGGAACCCTGAATTACTGATGTCATTTTGCGAATAAAGTCTATGCAGTTTTCTTAGCTCCGACTTCTGCTTTTTCACTCAGATGTTTGTGTATATTTTGGGGCTGATTGAAGCATGTTTCTGCTATAGCTTTTGCCTCCTTCTTCTTCATTCGATCTGGGAGGGTTTCGCTTGTTAACAGTGTTTGCAAATGTAAATGTTGTTGTCAAAGTTTCGCCTTGTTTTTTAACATAAAGTTCTGAACAAATCTGTTTAAATAACGTGTGAGTCTGTTTATTTGGTCCTCCTCTACATGCTCCATGTTAGAAGAGTTTCAGTTATCAGATATTTTGCAGTTTTCTGAGGGTGTGATGCTAAGCAGAGGCACAGCTCAGTCTCATTAGTGTCAGGAAACGTTAGAAAACAACTTTATAAGCAGTCTTAGCCTTACCTTTGTTGATTTCACACTGCACAGGCCAAAGCCCAAAAGACTCGATCGTGGATGTCTTTTCGAATCAAATCTATTGTGAATAATATTTTTTGAAAACACTAAACAAATACATTCCCAAACCATCCATCCATCTTCTCCCGCTTAATCCAGCTGGGTCGCGGGGGCAGTTTGCTGCCCAGTACTCATAGCACTTGACCCCCCCTATGAACCCCTCTGCAGGTGGTGACCCCACAGGAGGGTGGACAACATGGTCCTTGATGTTAGTTCATAGGGGTGCGGGCATGTTTTGAGTTGATGGGGGAAACCCATCCAGACACAGGGAGAACATGCAAACTCCACACAGAAAGGCCAGGGCGACCCAGGGATCGAACCGGCAACCTTTTTGCTATGAGGCCCGAGTGTTGCCACTCAGCCACCGTGCCGCCAATAGCCAATCCTCACCGTCAGTAGTCGATCTTGACTTGTTGCTTTTGGAGTTGACAATCGATTCATTTGGGCTTTCACAATGCGCAGTGTGAAATCAACAAAGGTTGAAAAGTTGTTTTCTAATGTTTTCAGACACTAATGAGTGAACCAGGCAGAGCGTTTTGTTTGTTAGACTCGTGGCTGTTGTCAGATGGGTTAAAATGGTGTTAAGCATTGGTGTTTTACGTGGAAGTTAAGAACTTGCCTCCATCACTACACTAGTTTGTTAGCTTGACAGACTCACTGTCTCAATTAGACACCTGCACAGATGGTGGATATGATAATGAATATTAAAATACTAGAGTCTTGTCACCATAATCAGGGCAGGGTGATCAGACGTCCCTATTTACCTGGGACAGTCAGTTTTGAGCCCTGTGTCCCCTGTCCCAGCAGATTTATTCAAAACCAGTGATTTGGCCCAGTTTTATACAAGAAATGTCCCAGGTGTTCCTATTTTGGACCAATCTGATCCCCACCAACAGTAACCCTAAAATACAGAAAATAGTGCTTAAAAATGACCATAAGGCAAAAAATGCACCAACAGAGGTCCCTCAGATTATAACTGAAGAAAAGGAGAATGTTACGCGCTATTTTCACAATTTTATTCATGCTAAACCATCCCAATGTGTATCCCAATATTAATTTTTTTAAATCTGGTCACCCTAAATCAGGGTAAATTGTGAATGTACCTTCTGGATACAGTTTTGAGAAGAAAGAACACAACAACATCACTTCCTAAAATGTAAAAACAGCACTAAACATAACTGTGTTAGACTGCACAAAAATTAAGTTATTTTTTCACAGTAGCTACAGAAACTGAAGTTGAACTTAGATTAAAGGCATTTAAGACATTAAGATTAATATGACAAGTTTGTAGAGCCAAACAAATAATAAGAAGGCTCAACATTTGTGGGTTAGGGTTAGGGTTTCTGACTTTAGTGTTTCTCTGGCCTCCCGTGCGGTCATGGGCGAGGCTGCACGGTTTAACGCAAAATACATAAATAGACGGAAGATTGGCGCCCTCTAGTGCTCACTGCGAGCAGTGCTTTTGGTACAGTGTCGCCGCTGATTTCTATGTTCGCTGTGGAAGTATAATAAGATCAGTAAATTCATATTATAAACTGTTCACCTGGTCGAGTTTAAAGGTCTAAATTCAATGTTACTCTGTACAGTAAGAAAACAATCAAGAATACAATTAGTGACCTACGGCTGACCGTGTTCATGATGTCGCCACAGGCTAAACATGTAGGCGTACACTTGTAAAAGGCACGTTTCCAAACGCAGGCTTCAAAATGCCATAACATAGTAAATACAATGTTTGGACAGTAAGCGCCAGATGGCGTAAGTGTCCGTTGGTTTGAGATTCAGTCACGTTTCTCATGTAAAATATTCTATGACCGCAAACCACGGATCTGCAAACACACCATACGCATCCAACCCGTATAAATATATGTGTAATGAGTTCTTATTAAAAATCCACGCTGTAGATCCATAAAAACCCACTGAGGGAAAATAAAGCTGTTTCCGCCCGGTTTCGAACCGGGGACCTTTCGCGTGTGAGGCGAACGTGATAACCACTACACTACGGAAACTGCCTGCCCTTAATGAAGTACTGATGTTGACTTATGCTAAAGTTCTTGTGATTTTTGGGGTGCAATGTATTGTGGGGGTATAAAATTTGAGTTGTAACGTTCTGTGTGTTCAGAGGATGACAGGCGTCTTTTTGACTATTTCAAAAAGGTTCCTGAGTCTGAGCTTTAATGACAGTTGTCACAATTTATTCTACGCAGTTTCCGTAGTGTAGTGGTTATCACGTTCGCCTAACACGCGAAAGGTCCCCGGTTCGAAACCGGGCGGAAACAACTATATTTTTGCCTCTGGGTTTTTATGGATTGACAGCGTGGATTTAAAAAAAAAAAAAAAAAAATTCATTTTGTCTTCTTAGTGCATTAACTTCTTAGGTTCCTTTCTAAGACAATGTAGCCAAGTGTATTTGTACCTTGTTGACATTTTTCGGCTGCTAGCTGCGAGAATCCAGTGCAAATCGTGCAATAAATCTTACATAGGGGAAACAGGCCGGGCATTTCACATCCGAAAAAAGGAACACCAAAAAGCACATAATTGGTTTTAAAATATATTTATTGTCTTCCTTTTACCATTTTTAATCCTGAGGCACAGTGGCACTTTGATTGGCAGCTGCTGGGCTCTGGAGGGGAAGGAGACGAGTGTTAATTAGGTATTTTAAATTGGTTAGTGCAATATTTCGTGCAATAAATCTGTTTTTAGAATGTTTTAAGTGTTGATGTGTGTGTAGTGTGTTTTATTGTGTTTTTAGTGAAGTGGTGTGTGCTGTGTCTTACCTCCTTTCTGCTCTTCTGTAGGGATGGGCGAAATGAAATGAGATCTTGAGGTCTGCAGAGGCGTGCATCATGAACAAGGCAGTCACGTGATGAGATCTCATTCAGAGGTGGTGACGTCAGAGTGGTTCACCCACCTCCAGCGCTTATAAGCATTTTCAATTTGCGCCGGCACTTGTGGTGTTGTCGGCGTTTGTAGGAGTTAGCGAGTCAGTGAGTCAGCGAGTTAGAAAGTTAGTGGTAGTAGTAGAAACAAGAACGGTCTTGATTGCCTTGAGACGTAAGCAATAGTAAATGTTTAAATATTCAAAGTGCATTTGGGGTCTGGGTTGGACTAAAGTGTTTTTTGTTACAACTCACATATTGAACTCTGGCACTCTTGAGATGAGCACCTTGCTATTTTCAATACAATTTAGTGTGCCAATAAATCAAATCCGTTTACAGACCAAAACAAAAATGTTGTACCCGACCCTTTATAAACTGGCCAAAAGTTTCCTGTGCTCCCCGGCATCCTCAGTCCCATGTGAGAGAGTATTCTCCAAGGCTGGAGACATTCTTTCAAAAAAAAGAAACCGCCTCGGCCCTAAAACCCTGGAAAAAATTGTATTTCTAAATAAAAATCAATGAAAGAGATATTTGTGTGACATAGTTTATTTTTTTATACAGTCCTTTACAAATAACCAATGTGTTAGTTCAAACAATGTAGACGAAAAACACAGCACAATTTGGTTGTAATGTGTGCAAAGTAACAGCAGGTGGCAGCGAAGTGAGATCTCATTACTGAATCACATTTTGAATCACTTGGCTGTGAGGTCTCATCATCTCATGCGACCTCATTTTGCCCATCCCTACTCTTCTGTCCAGGTCCCAAAAGAGTCCCCCGGAAACAACCTCCTCTTTTTATGGTTCTGGCCTGGACCAAAGTGTAGATTTGTACAGGGGTGGTGGTAGTGGTGTTTTATTGGTTTATGGGTTTTAGAGTTTATTTGGTTAATGGTTTTAGGGTTTTTATG
>CM068352.1:0-130000 GCA_034769755.1 Odontamblyopus lacepedii | reverse complement strand
CGGGGGGCGCCTGATTTCCCATTGAGGAGGCAGGATGCGATGGTTTCAAGCCCCCCTCGCCAAGGAAATGGCGCGGTTTCGGGGGGTGCCTGCTTTCCCATTGAGGAGGCAGGATGCGATTGTTTGAAGCCCCCGTCGCCAAGGAAACGGGCGCAGTTTCGGGGCGCCTGATTTCACATTGAGGAGGCAGGATGCGATGGTTTCAAGCCCCTCGCCAAGGAAATGGCGCGTTTCGGGGTGCCTGCTTTCCCATTGAGGAGGCAGGATGCGATTGTTTGAAGCCCCTGTCGCCAAGGAAACGGGCGCAGTTTCGGGGCGCCTGATTTCACATTGAGGAGGCAGGATGCGATGGTTTCACGCCCCCCTCGCCATTGAACTGGCTCGGTTTCTGGGGGGGGCTGCTTTGCAATTGAGGAGGCAGGATGCGATTGTTTGAAGCCCCGTCGCCAAGGAAACGGGCGCAGTTTCGGGGCGCCTGATTTCACATTGAGGAGGCAGGATGCGATGGTTTGAAGCCCCGTCGCCAAGGAAACGGCGCGGTTTCCGCCAAAATTCTTTTCCAAAATTATATCTATATTGCATGGCAACAATGATTCATTCTCTTTTCTGCTCCCATTTTTTACCCAAAGGAATTAAGACATGGCAATCACATATGCGCATCACTGTAGAGTCTTTATTACGTGACTCAAATTTGATGCCGATAGGACCTTGTTCTCCCATGAAAACTCAAAAAAGACTGACAAATTGATTTTCCCGCCAAAAAAATTCTTCCAAATTTACATTTATATTGCATGGCAGCATTGATTCATTCTCTTTTCTGCTCGCATTTTTGACTCAAAGGAATTAAGATGCACCTGTCACTATATGCACCTGTCACTACACGCACCTGTCACTACACACACCTGCCACTACAGCACCTGCCACTTCTTACTTACTTGCACCTGTCACTACAAGCACCTGTCACTACAAGCACCTGTCACTACATGCACCTGCCACTACAGCACTTGTCACTACATTTACCTGCCACTACACACACCTGCCACTACACACACCTGCCACTACAGGCAGCTGCCAAATTGATTTTCCCACCAAAAAGTCTTCCATATTTATCTAGCGCCTGCTTTCCCATTGAGGAGGCAAGATGCGATGGTTTGAATCCCCCGTCGCCAAAAAAACGGCATGGTTTTTATTCCAAAATTATATCTATATTGCATGGCAGTAGTGATTTATTCTCTTTTCTGCTCCCATTTTTTACCCAAAGGAATTAAGACATGGCAATCACATATGTGCATCACTGTAGAGTCTTTATTAACTGACCCAAATTTGATGCCGATAGGACCTTGTTCTCCCCATGAAAATTCAAAAGACTGACAAATTGATTTTCCCGCCAAAAAATTCTTCCAAATTTACATTTATATTGCATGGCAGCATTGATTCATTCTCTTTTCTGCTCGCATTTTTGACTCAAAGGAATTAAGATGCACCTGTCACTACACGCACCTGTCACTACACACACCTGCCACTACAGCACCTGCCACTTCTTACTTACTTGCACCTGTCACTACAAGCACCTGTCAGTACAAGCACCTGTCACTACAAGCACCTGTCACTACAAGCACCTGTCACTACATGCACCTGCCACTACAGCACTTGTCACTACATTTACCTGCCACTACACACACCTGCCACTACACACACCTGCCACTACAGGCACCTGCCAAATTGATTTTCCCACCAAAGACTCATCCAAATTTATCTAGCGCCTGCTTTCCCATTGAGGAGGCAAGATGCGATGGTTTGAATCCCCCGTCGCCAAAAAAACGGCATTTTTTTTTATTCCAAAATTATATCTATATTGCATGGCAGTAGTGATTTATTCTCTTTTCTGCTCCCATTTTTTTACCCAAAGGAATTAAGACATGGCAATCACATATGCGCATCACTGTAGAGTCTTTATTACGTGACCCAAATTTGATGACGATTGGACCTTGTTCTCCCCATGAAAATTCAAAAGACTGACAAATTTAGCCAGGCTCCACTTTGGGCCTTCAGTGATCTTCCACATTCTCATTTGTACCATGTAAAATGCTTTTTGGCTGCCAATCAGTGATCTTTGAACCCAGGCCCACCAAATTTGACTCAGTAGATGTCCTGACACCCCTCTACAATAATATTGACATGAAAAGTACCTCAGACCATCGGTAGAGTTAATTGCTTTTCTCAAAATAACCTCCGCAGTATGGCCTTAGATCCATTAGACCCAAAGGTTGCAAGCATGACTTTTAGACCATGCACTTTTTCACAATGTCGCACAGAGCACATTTTAAAATATGTCTTCAGGATTGTTGAGCCGAGTAGAACGATGTCATTTTGGTGTCTGTCGGCCTCGCGCTTTTCTATAGGCGGAGCCTCGAACGAGCGCCGTTTTCATAAACAAAGCCCCACAAATTGTCAAACATGAACCAAATGACTTGAAATTCACAACTCTACCACAAAAACAGAATTAGAAACGTTTTCTAAAATATCATGCTTGTAGCACTTGAGGAACTCTACTTATCTTCCCGAAGGTCATTTTGAAAAATGGTCAATAACATGGTTATCAGCATGGGTCACTTGCTTACCCTTTCAAATTTGGTACATATCAGACCTCTATCTACCTTAGTCTGCATGGAAGCCACTCACTTGGAAGTTGGAAGTTGGAAGTTAGAATGTGATAATTGTAGGGTCAAAAGTGTATTTTAACAGATAAAATGGCATATAAAACCATAAATCCCATCTTAAACCTAATACACCTTTATATACCTTAATCTGCGTAATTTTAAAATATGGAAGAAAATATGGAGAAAAATATGGAGAAAAATATGGAGAAAAATATGGAGAAAAATATGGCAGAAAAAAATGTGATAATTATATGGTCAAAAAGTGTAATTTGACAGGAAAAATGGCATAGAAAACCTTAAATCCCATCTTAAACCTAATACACCTTTATATACCTTAATCTGCGTAATTTTAAAATATGGAAGAAAATATGGAGAAAAATATGGAGAAAAATATGGAGAAAAATATGGAGAAAAATATGGCAGAAAAATATGGGTTGTTTTCAATGTGATAATTATATGGTCAAAAAGTGTAATTTGACAGGAAAAATGGCATAGAAAACCTTAAATCCCATCTTAAACCTAATACACCTTTATATACCTTAATCTGCGTAATTTTAAAATATGGAAGAAAATATGGAGAAAAATATGGAGAAAAATATGGAGAAAAATATGGAGAAAAATATGGCAGAAAAATATGGGTTGTTTTCAATGTGATAATTATATGGTCAAAAAGTGTAATTTGACAGGAAAAATGGCATAGAAATCATGTCAACTTGGGATGGTTTGAAGCCCCCGTCGCCAAGGAAACGGCGCGGTTTCGGGGGGCGCCTGCTTTCCCATTGAGGAGGCAGGATGCGATGGTTTGAAACCCCCGTCGCCAAGGAAACGGCGTGGTTTCCCGCCAAATTTATTTTCCAAAATTATATCTATATTGCATGGCAACAATGATTCATTCTCTTTTCTGCTCCCATTTTTTTACCCAAAGGAATTAAGACATGGCAATCACATATGCGCATCACTGTAGAGTCTTTATTACGTGACCCAAATTTGATGCCGATAGGACCTTGTTCTCCCCATGAAAATTCAAAAAAGACTGACAAATTGATTTTCCCGCCCCTAAAAAATTACAAATTTACATCTATATTGCATGGCAGCATTGATTCATTCTCTTTTCTGCTCCCATTTTTTTACCCAAAGGAATCAAGACATGGCAATCACATATGTCCATCACTGTACAGTCTTTATTACGTGACTCAAATTTGATGCCGATAGGACCTTGTTCTCCCCATGAAAATTCAAAAAAGACTGACAAATTGATTTTCCCGCCAAAAAAATTCTTCCAAATTTACATCTATATTGCATGGCAGCATTGATTCATTCTCTTTTCTGCTTGCATTTTTACCCAAAGGAATTAAGATGCACCTGTCACTATATGCACCTGTCACTACACGCACCTGTCACTACACACACCTGCCACTACAGCACCTGCCACTTCTTACTTACTTGCACCTGTCACTACAAGCACCTGTCACTACAAGCACCTGTCAATACATGCACCTGTCACTACATGCACCTGCCACTACAGCACTTGTCACTACATTTACCTGCCACTACACACACCTGCCACTACACACACCTGCCACTACAGGCACCTGCCAAATTGATTTTCCCACCAAAAAGTCTTCCATATTTATCTAGCGCCTGCTTTCCCATTGAGGAGGCAAGATGCGATGGTTTGAATCCTCGTCGCCAAAAACGGCATTTTTTTTATTCCAAAATTATATCTATATTGCATGGCAGTAGTGATTTATTCTCTTTTCTGCTCCCATTTTTTACCCAAAGGAATTAAGACATGGCAATCACATATGTGCATCACTGTAGAGTCTTTATTAACTGACCCAAATTTGATGCCGATAGGACATTGTTCTCCCCATAAAAATTAAAAAATGTCTGACAAATTGATTTTCCCGCCAAAAAAATTCTTCCAAATTTACATCTATATTGCATGGCAGCATTGATTCATTCTCTTTTCTGCTCCCATTTTTTTACCCAAAGGAATTAAGACATGGCAATCACATATGTCCATCACTGTACAGTCTTTATTACGTGACCCAAATTTGATGCCGATAGGACTTTGTTCTCCCCATGAAAATTAAAAAAAGATTGACAAATTGATTTTCCCGCCAAAAAATCTTCCAAATTTACATCTATATTGCATGGCAGCATTGATTCATTCTCTTTTCTGCTCCCATTTTTTACCCAAAGGAATTAAGAAATGGCAATCACATATGTCCATCACTGTACAGTCTTTATTACGTGACCCAAATTTGATGCCGATAGGACCTTGTTCTCCCCATGAAAATTCAAAAGACTGACAAATTTAGCCAGGCTCCACTTTGGGCCTTCAGTGATCTTCCACATTCTCATTTGTACCATGTAAAATGCTTTTTGGCTGCCAATCAGTGATCTTTGAACCCAGGCCCACCAAATTTGACTCAGTAGATGTCCTGACACCCCTCTACAATAATATTGACATGAAAAGTACCTCAGACCATCGGTAGAGTTAATTGCTTTTCTCAAAATAACCTCCGCAGTATGGCCTTAGATCCATTAGACCCAAGGGTTACAAGCTTGACTTTTGGACCATGCACTTTTTCACAATGTCACACAGAGCTCATTTTCAAATATGTCGTCGGGATTGTTGAGCCGAGTAGAACGATGTCAGTTTGGTGTCAGTCGGCCTCGCGCTTTTCTATAGGCGGAGCCTCGAACGAGCGCCGTTTTTCATAAACAAAGCCCCGTGAAATCGTCAAACATGAACCAAATGACTTGAAATTCACAACTCTACCACAAAAACAGAATTAGAAACGTTTTCTAAAATATCATGCTTGTAGCACTTGAGGAACTCTACTTAGCTTTCCGAAGGTCATTTTGAAAAATGGTCAATAACATGGTTATCAGCATGGGTCACTTGCTTATCCTTTCAAATTTGGTACATATCAGACCTTTTTCTGTTCATTAAGTTCAGGAAAAGACTGACAAATTGATTTTCCCGCCAAAAAAATTCTTCCAAATTTACATCTATATTGCATGGCAGCATTGATTCATTCTCTTTTCTGCTCCCATTTTTTTACCCAAAGGAATTAAGACATGGCAATCACATATGTCCATCACTGTACAGTCTTTATTACGTGACCCAAATTTGATGACGATAGGACCTTGTTCTCCCCATGAAAATTCAAAAAAGACTGACAAATTTAGCCAGGCTCCACTTTGGGCCTTCAGTGATCTTCCACATTCTCATTTGTACCATGTAAAATGCTTTTGGCTGCCAATCAGTGATAATTGAACCCAGGCCCACCAAATTTGACTCAGTAGATGTCCTGACACCCCTCTACAATAATATTGACATGAAAAGTACCTCAGACCATCGGTAGAGTTAATTGCTTTTCTCAAAATAACCTCCGCAGTATGGCCTTAGATCCATTAGACCCAAGGGTTACAAGCTTGACTTTTGGACCATGCACTTTTTCACAATGTCACACAGAGCTCATTTTAAAATATGTCGTCGGGATTGTTGAGCCGAGTAGAACGATGTCAGTTTGGTGTCAGTCGGCCTCGCGCTTTTCTATAGGCGGAGCCTCGAACGAGCGCCGTTTTTCATAAACAAAGCCCCGTCAAATCGTCAAACATGAACCAAATGACTTGAAATTCACAACTCTACCACAAAAACAGAATTAGAAACGTTTTCTAAAATATCATGCTTGTAGCACTTGAGGAACTCTACTTATCTTCCCGAAGGTCATTTTGAAAAATGGTCAATAACATGGTTATCAGCATGGGTCACTTGCTTACCCTTTCAAATTTGGTACATATCAGACCTCTATCTACCTTAGTCTGCGGAAGCCACTCACTTGGAAGTTGGAAGTTGGAAGTTAGAATGTGATAATTGTAGGGTCAAAAAGTGTATTTTAACAGATAAAATGGCATAGAAATCATTAAATCCCATCTTAAACCTAATACACCTTTATATACCTTAATCTTCGTAATTTTAAAATATGGAGAAAAATATGGAGAAAAATATGGAGAAAAATATGGAGAAAAATATGGCAGAAAAAATGTGATAATTATATGGTCAAAAAGTGTAATTTGACAGGAAAAATGGCATAGAAAACCTTAAATCCCATCTTAAACCTAATACACCTTTATATACCTTAATCTGCGTAATTTTAAAATATGGAAGAAAATATGGAGAAAAATATGGAGAAAAATATGGAGAAAAATATGGAGAAAAATATGGCAGAAAAATATGGGTTGTTTTCAATGTGATAATTATATGGTCAAAAAGTGTAATTTGACAGGAAAAATGGCATAGAAAACCTTAAATCCCATCTTAAACCTAATACACCTTTATATACCTTAATCTGCGTAATTTTAAAATATGGAAGAAAATATGGAGAAAAATATGGAGAAAAATATGGAGAAAAATATGGAGAAAAATATGGCAGAAAAATATGGGTTGTTTTCAATGTGATAATTATATGGTCAAAAAGTGTAATTTGACAGGAAAAATGGCATAGAAATCATGTCAACTTGGGATGGTTTGAAGCCCCCGTCGCCAAGGAAACGGCGCGGTTTCGGGGGGCGCCTGCTTTCCCATTGAGGAGGCAGGATGCGATGGTTTGAAACCCCCGTCGCCAAGGAAACGGCGTGGTTTCCCGCCAAATTTATTTTCCAAAATTATATCTATATTGCATGGCAACAATGATTCATTCTCTTTTCTGCTCCCATTTTTTTACCCAAAGGAATTAAGACATGGCAATCACATATGCGCATCACTGTAGAGTCTTTATTACGTGACCCAAATTTGATGCCGATAGGACCTTGTTCTCCCCATGAAAATTCAAATCAGACTGACAACTTGATTTTCCCGCCAAAAATAAATTACAAATTTACATCTATATTGCATGGCAGCATTGATTCATTCTCTTTTCTGCTCCCATTTTTTTACCCAAAGGAATCAAGACATGGCAATCACATATGTCCATCACTGTACAGTCTTTATTACGTGACTCAAATTTGATGCCGATAGGACCTTGTTCTCCCCATGAAAATTCAAAAAAGACTGACAAATTGATTTTCCCGCCAAAAAATTCTTCCAAATTTACATCTATATTGCATGGCAGCATTGATTCATTCTCTTTTCTGCTTGCATTTTTACCCAAAGGAATTAAGATGCACCTGTCACTATATGCACCTGTCACTACACGCACCTGTCACTACACACACCTGCCACTACAGCACCTGCCACTTCTTACTTACTTGCACCTGTCACTACAAGCACCTGTCACTACAAGCACCTGTCAATACATGCACCTGTCACTACATGCACCTGCCACTACAGCACTTGTCACTACATTTACCTGCCACTACACACACCTGCCACTACACACACCTGCCACTACAGGCACCTGCCAAATTGATTTTCCCACCAAAAGTCTTCCATATTTATCTAGCGCCTGCTTTCCCATTGAGGAGGCAAGATGCGATGGTTTGAATCCCTCGTCGCCAAAAACGGCATTTTTTTTTTTTCCATAATTATATCTATATTGCATGGCAGTAGTGATTTATTCTCTTTTCTGCTCCCATTTTTTACCCAAAGGAATTAAGACATGGCAATCACATATGTGCATCACTGTAGAGTCTTTATTAACTGACCCAAATTTGATGCCGATAGGACGTTGTTCTCCCCATGAAAATTCAAAAGACTGACAAATTGATTTTCCCGCCAAAAAATTCTTCCAAATTTACATCTATATTGCATGGCAGCATTGATTCATTCTCTTTTCTGCTCCCATTTTTTTACCCAAAGGAATTAAGACATGGCAATCACATATGTCCATCACTGTACAGTCTTTATTACGTGACCCAAATTTGATGCCGATAGGACTTTGTTCTCCCCATGAAAATTAAAAAAAGATTGACAAATTGATTTTCCCGCCAAAAAAAATCTTCCAAATTTACATCTATATTGCATGGCAGCATTGATTCATTCTCTTTTCTGCTCCCATTTTTTTACCCAAAGGAATTAAGACATGGCAATCACATATGTCCATCACTGTAGGGTCTTTATTACGTGACCCAAATTTGATGACGATAGGACCTTGTTCTCCCCATGAAAATTCAAAAAAGACTGACAAATTTAGCCAGGCTCCACTTTGGGCCTTCAGTGATCTTCCACATTCTCATTTGTACCATGTAAAATGCTTTTTGGCTGCCAATCAGTGATAATTGAACCCAGGCCCACCAAATTTGACTCAGTAGATGTCCTGACACCCCTCTACAATAATATTGACATGAAAAGTACCTCAGACCATCGGTAGAGTTAATTGCTTTTCTCAAAATAACCTCCGCAGTATGGCCTTAGATCCATTAGACCCAAAGGTTGCAAGCATGACTTTTAGACCATGCACTTTTTCACAATGTCGCACAGAGCACATTTTAAAATATGTCTTCAGGATTGTTGAGCCGAGTAGAACGATGTCATTTTGGTGTCTGTCGGCCTCGCGCTTTTCTATAGGCGGAGCCTCGAACGAGCGCCGTTTTTCATAAACAAAGCCCCGTCAAATCGTCAAACATGAACCAAATGACTTGAAATTCACAACTCTACC
Organism: Odontamblyopus lacepedii; assembly: GCA_034769755.1. Taxonomy (NCBI): domain Eukaryota; kingdom Metazoa; phylum Chordata; class Actinopteri; order Gobiiformes; family Gobiidae; genus Odontamblyopus; species Odontamblyopus lacepedii. The sequence goes on along the minus strand of CM068352.1, from coordinate 120,729 downwards.
ACAAAAACAGAATTAGAAACGTTTTCTAAAATATCATGCTTGTAGCACTTGAGGAACTCTACTTATCTTCCCGAAGGTCATTTTGAAAAATGGTCAATAACATGGTTATCAGCATGGGTCACTTGCTTACCCTTTCAAATTTGGTACATATCAGACCTCTATCTACCTTAGTCTGCGGAAGCCACTCACTTGGAAGTTGGAAGTTGGAAGTTAGAATGTGATAATTGTAGGGTCAAAAAGTGTAATTTAACAGGTAAAGTGGCATAGAAATCATTAAATTCCATCGTAAACCTAACACACCTTTATCTACCTTAATCTGCCTAATTTTAAAATATGGAAGAAAATATGGCAGAAAATATGGGTTGTTTTCAATGTGATAATTATAGGGTCAAAAAGTGTAATTTAACAGGTAAAATGGCATAGAAATAATTAAATCCCTTCATAAACCTAATAATCTTCCTTTATCTACCTTAGTCTGCGGAATTTTAAAATATCAAAGTAAATATGGAATTTGTACCATTACCAATGGCACTCATACATGTGATTCACTATAGTGTCTTTATTACGTGACCCAAATTTGATGCTGATAGGAGCTTGTTCTCCCCATGAAAATTCAAAAAAGACTGAAAACTTAATTTTCCCGTTAAAAATTCTTCAAAATTTATATCTATATTGCATGGAAATTTGTAGTAAGCCACTCACTTGGAAGTTGGAACTTGTAAGGTGGAATGTGATAATTGTAGGGTCAAAAAGTGTATTTTAACAGATAAAATGGCATAGAAATCATGAAATCCCATCCTAAACCTAAACCTTGCACCTGCCACTAAACGCACCTACCACTACATGCACCTGCCACTACAGCACCTGTCACTACATGCACCTGCCACTAGTAACCCATTTGCAGAAATTGCTGGCCCAGTCCAATCATGTATTTACCTGATGCCATGTTTCAATCTAGAGGATAACTCTTGTATGTAGATAGAAACTTGAACTTCCTGTGTCAACAGGAAGTAGGAAGTTGACGGTGGACCGCATGGTGAGTTGAAAATCGTTCTCTAGCTGATTTACATTTTTACATATAAATACATTGTCATGAAAGGTTGCTTTTGCCTTACTGTAGCTTCTTACCTTCAACTGTTGCAGTTATTTGTCATTTTTGTGATTTTGAGCTTTGAACAAAACATTCGTTTTATTTGCGTTAGCGTGTGAAGTAAAACATTATGTATTAGATGTAAATGTGAACCTAAACTTCCAAAACTGAATTTCTTTCATTTTATGTGCAATCGTAAAAAAGTTAAAATATAGAAAATAATTATAAATTATTAGAAAATCCTTAAAAATAACGATCTAACTGTGTTTTTGTGAAATGTGCATTTGGTGTGAACAAAGCATTAGTGCTGTCACTCTGTGTTTGTGCTGTAGAAGACCATTAATTGTGGTTGACTTTTCATTACAGCTTGTATGCTATTTGCTTATAAAGTTACAGTTTTAATAACATTTTCTTTTTTCCCTCCACAGGTGTTGATTTATTTAAGCTTGATAAAAATGGTAAGTCGATAAAGACTTTTTTTTTCTCAAAAAAATTATTAGAAAATCCTTAAAAATAACGATCTAACTGTGTTTTTGTGAAATGTGCATTTGGTGTGAACAAAGCATTAGTGCTGTCACTCTGTGTTTGTGCTGTAGAAGACCATTAATTGTGGTTGACTTTTCATTACAGCTTGTATGCTATTTGCTTATAAAGTTACAGTTTTAATAACATTTTCTTTTTTCCCTCCACAGGTGTTGATTTCTTTACGCTTGATAAAAATGGTAAGTAGATAAAGACTTTTTTTTTCAAAATGCAGAACCCTAATTTGGTGTCATTTTTCTTTGTTCACAGACAGACAAATTGTGTGGACTGTGTTTTGGAAATTATTCCAACTTGAAGCAACACCTCACGGTGTCCCACAAAATTCCCAATCAAAAAGAGTTTAAGCTCCTCTTAAATTATGGGTATGCACGGTGAGTATATAATTGTGTGTATGTAAATATGGTTGTAATGGATTGCAATATTCCGTTGTGTGTTCATGTTACCTACAACAGAACCACAGAACGTTTGGACTGTAAATTATGTGCGAAAAAAGCACTTGTGCACCTTGATAAGCACCTCCAAGGGTCTCATTCCATGTCTTCAGTGAAGGTACTCATGTTTAACTGTTCAATAGTTTCTTTTTTACTTTACTGTAATTTGTCTGGTTTACCACCATTCGATACAATATACTTATGTGAACAGGAACGAGAATCAGTCCTCAGGGAAGCCAAGAGGACAGCAATAGCAAACAAAATAGCCAAATTGCGAGCATCCAATCCTGATAAGCCGCTTGTTTCATCAATGGATTTAGGCATTATGGATCCAGGCCTAGAACGTGAAAACTCTGGTGAGTGTTCATACATCTGTTATTGCATAGACTGAAATGTGGAATCATTAAATACTTTGAAACATTATTTTATGACAGACATCAATGAGGAACAGTCAGAGCATTTTGTGAGTCCTGACCAGTCCCAGGGCCTGGAAGATGAAAACTCTGGTGAGTGTTCATACATCTGTTATTGCATAGACTGAAATGTGGAATCATTAAATACTTTGAAACATTATTATTATTATTATTTTTTTTTTCAGAGTAAAGCTGTGAACTGTGTTATCATGTTTGGATTGGTAATGGTCAGCAGATAGTTTGTTGTAGTTAGATAAAGTTGCAAGTTGACACAGTAATATTGATAAAAGTTACTCATGTCTCTGATAAGTGAATATATAAAAAAAAGACAGCGAACATCCAATTTATTGTTTTAAACTCTAAACATCAAAGTGTCACTGAATTCAACTTGTACAAACCAAATAAAAGCTCTAATCATTCCACAACGAAAGCACACACAATTCCATGAACAATAAAACTTAAAAACCTTTAGTCAAAATCTGCTCATAAAAATAAGAAATATACTTATTGTACAATCCAAGACATCACCCTTTTATGGTGATTGCCCTACACATTATAACCAACGTTGATCCATGCAAGATTCAAAATAGAAAAATATAAAAAATTATTAAACTAATAAAAAAAATAATAATAATAATAATAAATAATATCAACAATAAAACAATAATTTACTGCTGCTAATATTGTTCCAGTATTATTTAAGGTCATTCTGTGTCAGGACTTGTGCAGCTTAGAGGAAGAAGAGCTTGTCTGACAGTTGGATGGCCGGTTCAGAGTGTAGATACTGCCCTGCCAGGAAAGCCAGTTTGTGGGCGATTTGCAGGGAGCTGGAACGCGAATGGTACCAGGCCAATTCCAGTACAAATGGCACATCTTAAATGTGAGTCTTTGCAGATGGTCAGGTGACAGATTTGCAGTGTTGTACACACAGATATAGTGAGTTGGAAGTCCACAGCCTTGGCGTATGGTGTGCGCCATCAAAAAGAAGTCCACCCACTTCCTGTTTGTGAGTGTGTGGTCCAGGATGGTCCCAGGAGCTGCACTTCCAAAGGTGTTTGCAGACCAGGAGTAGAGCACAGTGTTGATGCGCTTTTGGACCACAATGAAGACCAGTTTGGGTTCATAGTTGGGGAATGTTTCAAAGCACTTTAGGATCTGTGGGACTTCGTACTCCTCCACCATCTTGAGCTGGCCTTCGGACACCCCATCACGATAAACCACTATTTTCTCTGGCAAATTGTGGTTCACCTCATAGTACTTTTGGAGAGCAGCCAACAAGCAAACCCTGAAGCCACGGATGAGCTCCTCTGTGGGGGTCTGGAAAGTTACTCTTGAGTACCATCGGGTCAATGAACTGTTCACACTTGCAACAAAGCCCATAACAGACTGACGGGCCTTGCTAGTGTCATGGTGAACATCAACACCTACCACCATTACATTTTTCAGAGGGACATTGACTGTCCACAATTCACCACCAAGTTTACTGTTGATCTGCAGGATTATTTTTTGGGCAACACTCTTCAGTTTCAGAGGCTGAGAAATGGTCCTAACATTGATTGCCTGAGATGGGATTGGGCTTTTAACGCAGCAAAGTTTCTTGATAGCACTGTAAAGGTCATCCCTGTTGCCAACCATAATGCATACAATCAGCTGGATGTTGGGCTCACTGGTGAGTTGTGAGTGGATGCACTTTACATAGCTTTCTGTGCGGTCATCCCGGAGCTCCACACGAATGGGGCGCTCCACTCTAACACCCATGGGTCCTGCTACCTTTTTGAAACTTGACACCAGCTCCTCTGCCTGGTCAGCACAGCGGCGAGGGTAGAAGATGGCCCAAGTGTTGAAACATTATTTTATGACAGACATCAATGAGGAACAGTCAGAGCATTTTGTGAGTCCTGACCAGTCCCAGGGCCTGGAAGATGAAAACTCTGGTGAGTGTTCATACATCTGTGATTGCATAGACCAGAATGCGGAATCATTAAGTAATTTAAATTATTATTTTTTTCTTACAGACAAGAATTTCTCTGAGGGTCAGGATCAGTCAGAGACATTAGCAGTGAAATGGACAGTTGGCAGTGACTTGGACAATGAAAACACACTCAGTCAACCACTGCATTCAACCCCTGTTTCGGCCTCATTCATCTCTTCCTCCACTAGTGCACGTTCTTCCTTCAAAAGTCAGGGATGCAATAGTGAAAGTGATCCACGCTCATGCAGCTCCCGCATTGCGAAGCTTCAATCCCGCTTTAAAAAGGGTGTCAAGAAGAAATGTTTATTTGGTAAGTTTTTATTTGTACTCAACTAAAAGGTGGGGAGAGGCGTGAAAGAGGTTAAATTTATTTGTCCATCCATCCGTTTTGGCCGCTTTACACCATCTCACCGCCTCTCCCCATGGGCAACTCCAGAGACATGGAGAGTCCCTCCCCTCTTGAGGATATCTAAGCCATGCCTCTTAATGTAATCCATGCTTTTTTGTGTAAACCACGCCTCTTTTATGTGAAATGTGGATTATGACACTGAGTAGAGTTCATTTTGGAATATGGCTGTTGTAATTGGAATTTGTAATGTGATAATTATAAGGTCAAAAAGTTTAATTTGAGATGTTAAATGGGATCTAACAGAAATGTTTTCTTTTCTTTTTGGTTTCAGAAAAAATTGTTGAAGATTATCAGACTTTTCAACTTGGCTCACGGGATGGATACAAAGACATTGAAAATGCACGGCAGAGTGCAAGTCATGCTCATCGCTTTTGCCTCTACATGTCAGCGGACCTACCGTATAGTTCCATCTGCAATGACCTAAGGTTTCTCAACAGAATGGACAGACTGCGCACGTGAGCAATTTTCTATTATATTATTCTATTATTAAGTTCTATGTGTTGAAATTTGAAAACTGAATGTATGTATGCCTTTTTTCACAGTTGGCCAACCTACCTTGCTAAGAAGGGCTATGCAGCTACCACAATAAAAACATGATGATGTTCTTAAAACATGTACAATCATCATTCATGCCTGTTTGCAAACTCAAGCAGAAAGAACTGACTACCATTCAATATGAAATGAAGAGGATACAGTCTGATGTCCAAAGACAAGTGGTTGTTCACCGGCAGAAAGTGCTCCGCAAAAAGACCGGTAGATGACAGTGTACTTTCAAAAACAGATTATGTATATGTAATTCAATGGAAATGTAATTCAGAGCCTGATTAAGTTATTGGATGCTATTTTCACAGATAACCAGCTTGATGCAAACCAGTCGAGTAAATTTATGACCAGTGCCAGGATGAAAATTGCTCAACTCATTCGTAAGTAGACCTTATTTTTGTGTTTCTTTGTTTATCATTCTAACACTGTGTTTTTCCCCTAATCATTGTTTTGTAGAGGGTTTATCTGAAGCTGAAACTCCAAAAAATCAGCACGCTCTGCTCTCGGGATACATCTTGTGCTATTTGGCCATTTTAACTGGGCACAGGTCTGTTGTCTTTACAAACATGACCAAGGAAAGCGTGACCGACTGTGAAAGTTGGCATGATAGGAAAGATGGAAAGATTTTTCAAATTCTGGTCAGTCTTTTAACAGATTACACTGCTGTTATGTTCAATTTTTAACATTTGTGGACACAATATCAGCATTTGTGCGAGCCACAGCTTTTCTAGAGCTAGGTTATGGATGGTCAAGCTGTTGGGGAAGCTCATATTTACGTACTACACACATACTAACCACAACACGAGGGACACAGTCGAATGCCTGACTTCATAATAAGTATTTTTGTGCCAAATCTAGTCCACTGACCCACACCAACACATTTTATGCTTTTTATTTTCCAAGGTGGATGACCACAAGACTACAAAATCATTTGGCCAAGCGTCAGTGTGTGTCAATAAGGAGGAGTATGGGTGGTTTAAACATCTGAGCGATGGAAGGTGCTGTGTTGGAGGTCAAGGCAGCAGTTATGTTTTTCACACTACGCTTGGCAACCAGATACAGAAGCCCTCCAACTACACTGACTTGGCATGGAAGGATTCGGGTGGAAAAGACACCATCACCTTCAATAAGATCCGGAGCAGTGTGTCTACTCAGGTAGTAAACCACTCAACAGATGTCATTTTGGAATATGTGGCATATGCCGTTCAGTAGTTTTAATTGTGGAATATGGAACTTGCAATTGGAATTTGGAGTAAGCCAATCAGTAGTTGTAATTTTGGAATATGTGGACTTTGGCCCAGATTGGGCCAGAGTTGTCCACGTACACATCCTCCAGCTCCTCCAGAAGGACCCCAAGTGGTCCCCAGGGCTGCTAAGCGTAGCTCCTAGGATCATCTGTGCACTCAAACCCCTCCACCTCTTTAAGATGGCGGGGTTAGGGTTACGTTAATTATATAAATGAATTAATCCTGCTTTTAATTGTGTTTTTAGGCCAACGAACACCTCTCAGAAAAACAGAGAAAACAGGTGGCAAACGCAATGTGCCACGATCCGGTAACAGCAGAACATTTCTATGTGGCTCTACCTGACAAAAAGAAAGCCTTTCAAACTAGGAAACTCAGAATGAAGGCTCTGAAAATGACTGTCCAATGCCAAAAGGATGTTGTTGAAGAGGCCACCCTCAGTGGCTCTGAAAACTCAACATCAGATGATGAGCAACCAGTTTATGATGACAGTCCAGATATAACCAACGAGTCATCTTCAGAAGAGACCAATTCATCAAGAAAAAGACAATCAAGTGTCAAGAACAACAAAATGGAAGCAAAAAGAAAAAAAGGCAAGGCTGAGGTTTCCTCGTCAGAAGAAGAGCTCTCCTTGTCAGAAGAAGATCTGTCTTTCTCAGAAGAAGACCTCTCAATGCAAAAAAAAAAAAAAAAAAAAATTATGAAAGTTATTTTACTTTATTTATTTGGAATGTTATTTATTTTCAATGGGGGAGCAAAAAATGATGTTTTCTGAGAGAAATGTATATTTCTTATGCCCCTGGTTCAATAAAAATGTCATGTGACGTGTTCTATGAAAGGATTTGTGAAAAATAAAAAATGTAACATGGAAGTTGTAATTGGAATTTCATAAGATACTCAATAGATGTATTTTTGGAATATTGAAGTTAGAATGTGATAATTATAGGGTCAAAAAGTGTAATTTAACAGGTAAAGTGGCATAGAAATCATTAAATTCCATCGTAAACCTAATACACCTTTATCTACCTTAATCTGCCTAATTTTAAAATATGGAAGAAAATATGGCAGAAAATATGGGTTGTTTTCAATGTGATAATTATAGGGTCAAAAAGTGTAATTTAACAGGTAAAATGGCATAGAAATAATTAAATCCCTTCATAAACCTAATAATCTTCCTTTATCTACCTTAGTCTGCGGAATTTTAAAATATCAAAGTAAATATGGAATTTGTACCATTACCAATGGCACTCATACATGTGATTCACTATAGTGTCTTTATTACGTGACCCAAATTTGATGCTGATAGGAGCTTGTTCTCCCCATGAAAATTCAAAAAAGACTGAAAACTTAATTTTCCCGTTAAAAATTCTTCAAAATTTATATCTATATTGCATGGAAATTTGTAGTAAGCCACTCACTTGGAAGTTGGAACTTGTAAGGTGGAATGTGATAATTGTAGGGTCAAAAAGTGTATTTTAACAGATAAAATGGCATAGAAATCATGAAATCCCATCCTAAACCTAAACCTTGCACCTGCCACTAAACGCACCTACCACTACATGCACCTGCCACTACAGCACCTGTCACTACAAACACCTGCCACTAGTAACCCATTTGCAGAAATTGCTGGCCCAGTCCAATTATGTATTTACCTGATGCCATGTTTCAATCTAGAGGATAACTCTTGTATGTAGATAGAAACTTGAACTTCCTGTGTTAACAGGAAGTAGGAAGTTGACGGTGGACCGCATGGTGAGTTGAAAATTGTTCTCTATCTGATTTACATTTTTACATATAAATACATTGTCATGAAAGGTTGCTTTTGCCTTACTGTAGCTTCTTACCTTCAACTGTTGCAGTTATTTGTCATTTTTTGTGATTTTGAGCTTTGAACAAAACATTAGTTTTATTTGCGTTAGCGTGTGAAGTAAAACATTATGTATTAGATGTAAATGTGAACCTAAACTTCCAAAACTGAATTTCTTTCATTTTATGTGCAATCGTAAAAAAGTTAAAATATAGAAAATAATTATAAATTATTAGAAAATCCTTAAAAATAACGATCTAACTGTGTTTTTGTGAAATGTGCATTTGGTGTGAACACAGCATTAGTGCTGTCACTCTGTGTTTGTGCTGTAGAAGACCATTAATTGTGGTTGACTTTTCATTACAGCTTGTATGCTATTTGCTTATAAAGTTACAGTTTTAATAACATTTTCTTTTTTCCCTCCACAGGTTTTGATTTATTTATGCTTTATAAAAATGGTAAGTAGCTAAAGACTTTTTTTTTTTCAAAATGCAGAACCTTAATTTGGTGTCATTTTTGTTTGTTCACAGACAGACAAATTGTGTGGGCTGTGTTTTGGAAATTATTCCAACTTGAAGCAACACCTCACGGTGTCCCACAAAATTCCCAATCATGAAGAGTTTAAGCTCCTCTTAAATTATGGGTATGCACGGTGAGTATATAATTGTGTGTATGTAAATATGGTTGTAATGGATTGCAATATTCCGTTGTGTGTTCATGTTACATACAACAGAACCACAGAACGTTTGGACTGTAAATTATGTGCGAAAAAAGCACTTGTGCGCCTTGATAAGCACCTCCAAGAGTTCCATTACATGTCTTCAGTGAAGGTACTCATGTTTAACTGTTCAATAGTTTCTTTTTTACTTTACTGTAATTTGTCTGGTTTACCACCATTCGATACAATATACTTATGTGAACAGGAACGAGAATCAATCCTCAGGGAAGCCAAGAGGACAGCAATAGTAAACAATATAGCCAAATTGCGAGCATCCAATCCTGATAAGCCGCTTGTTTCATCAATGGATTTAGGCATTATGGATCCAGGCCTAGAACGTGAAAACTCTGGTGAGTGTTCATACATCTGTTATTGCATAGACTGAAATGTGGAATCATTAAATACTTTGAAACATTATTTTATGACAGACATCAATGAGGAACAGTTAGAGTATTTTGTGAGTCCTGACCAGTCCCAGGGCCTGGAACAAGAAAACTCTGGTGAGTGTTCATACATCTGTTATTGCATAGAAAAGAATGAGGAATCAATGAGTAATTTAAATTTTTATTTTTTTCTTATAGACAAGAATTTCTCTGAGGGTCAGGATCAGTCAGAGGCATTAGCAGTGAAATGGACAGTTGGCAGTGACTTGGACAATGAAAACACACTCAGTTACCCACTGCCTTCAACCCCTGTTTCGGCCTCATTCAACTCTTCCTCCACTAGTGCGCGTTCTTCCTTCAGAAGTCAGGGATGCAATAATGAAAGTGATCCACGCTCATGCAGCTCCCGCATTCAAGCTTGAATCCCGCTTTAAAAATATGGAATCCACATTAAATTTAATGACACGGAAGGTGGATTGCATCTTGACGCCCAATAAAGCTCCTCTATCCGCTGAAAAAGGGGAACATGTGGGAAAGGGTGTCAAGAAGAAATGTTTATTTGGTAAGTTTTTATTTGTACTCAACTAAAAGGTGGGGAGAGGCGTGAAAGAGGTTAAATTTATTTGTCCATCCATCCGTTTTGGCCGCTTTACACCATCTCACCGCCTCTCCCCATGGGCAACTCCAGAGACATGGAGAGTCCCTCCCCTCTTGAGGATATCTAAGCCATGCCTCTTAATGTAATCCATGCCTTTTTGTGTAAACCACACCTCTTTTATGTGAAATGTGGAATATGCCACTGAGTAGAGTTCATTTTGGAATGTAGATGTTGGAATAAAGAATTTGGAATGTGATAATTATAAGGTCAAAAAGTTTAATTTGAGATGTTAAATGGGATGTAACAGAAATGTTTTCTTTTTCGTTTCAGAAAAAATTGTTGAAGATTATAAGAATTTTCGACTTGGCTCACGGGATGGATACAAAGACATTGAAAATGCACGGCAGAGTGCAAGTCATGCTCATCGCTTTTGCCTCTACATGTCAGCGGACCTACCGTATAGTTCCATCTGCAATGACCTAAGGTTTCTCAACAGAATGGACAGACTGCGCACGTGAGCAATTTTCTATTATATTATTCTATTATTAAGTTCTATGTGTTGAAATTTGAAAACTGAATGTATGTATGCCTTTTTTCACAGTTGGCCATCCTACCTTGCTAAGAAGGGCTATGCTGCTACCACAATGAAAAACATGATGACCAATGTGGTGATGTTCTTAAAACATGTACAATCATCATTCATGCCTGTTTGCAAACTCAAGCAGAAAGAATTGACTACCATTCAATATGAAATGAAGAGGATACAGTCTGATGTCCAAAGACAAGTGGTTGTTCACCGGCAGAAAGTGCTCCGCAAAAAGACCGGTAGATGACAGTGTACTTTCAAAAACAGATTATGTATATGTAATTCAATGGAAATGTAATTCAGAGCCTGATTAAGTTATTGGATGCTATTTTCACAGATAACCAGCTTGATGCAAACCAGTCGAGTAAATTTATGACCAGTGCCAGGTTGAAAATTGCTGAACTCATTCGTAAGTAGACCTTATTTTTGTGTTTCTTTGTTTATCATTCTAACACTGTGTTTTTCCCCTAATCATTGTTTTGTAGAGGGTTTATCTGAAGCTGAAACTCCAAAAAATCAGCACGCTCTGCTCTCGGGATACATCTTGTGCTATTTGGCCATTTTAACTGGGCACAGGTCTGTTGTGTTTACAAACATGACCAAGGACAGCGTGATCGACTGTGAAAGTTGGGATGAGGGGAAAGATGGAAAAATGTTTCAAATTCTGGTCAGTCTTTTAACAGATTATACTGTTGTTATGCTCTATTTTTAACATTTGTGGATTCAATATCAGCATTTGTGCGAGCCACAGCTTTTCTAGAGCTAGGTTATGGATGGTCAAACTGTTGGGGAAGCTCATATTTACGTACTACACACATACTAACCACAACACGAGGGAAACAGTCGAATGCCTAACTTCATAATAAGTATTTTTGTGCCAAATCTAGTCCACTAACCCACACCAACACATTTTATGCTTTTTATTTTCCAAGGTGGATGACCACAAGACTACAAAGTCATTTGGCCAAGCGTCAGTGTGCGTCAATAAGGAGGAGTATGGGTGGCTTAAACATCTGAGCGATGGAAGGTGCTGTGTTGGAGGTCAAGGCAGCAGTTCTGTTTTCCACACTACGCTTGGCAACCAGATACAGAAGCCCTCCAACTACACTGACTTGGCATGGAAGGATTCGGGTGGAAAAGACACCATCACCTTCAATAAGATCCGGAGCAGTGTGTCTACTCAGGTAGTAAACCACTCAACAGATGTCATTTTGGAATATGTAGCTTAGGCCATTCAATAGATTTATTTGTGGAATATGGAACTTGCATTTGGAATTTGGAGTAAGCCAATCAGTAGTTGTAATTTTGGAATATGTGGACTTTGGCCCAGATTGGGCCAGAGTTGTCCACGTACACATCCTCCAGCTCCTCCAGAAGGACCCCAAGTGGTCCCCAGGGCTGCTGAGCGTAGCTCCTAGGATCATCTGTGCACTCAAACCCCTCCACCTCTTTAAGATGGCGGGGTTAGGGTCACGTGAATTATATAAATGATTTAATCCTGCTTTTAATTGTGTTTTTAGGCCAACGAACACCTCTCCGAAAAACAGAGAAAACAGGTGGCAAAAGCAATGTGCCACGATCCGGTAACAGCAGAACGTTTCTATGTGGCTCTACCTGACAAAAAGAAAGCCTTTCAAACTAGGAAACTCAGAATGAAGGCTCTGAAAATGACTGTCCAATGCCAAAAGGATGTTGTTGAAGAGGCCACCCTCAGTGGCTCTGAAAACTCAACATCAGATGATGAGCAACCAGTTTATGATGACAGTCCAGATATAACCAAAGAGTCATCTTCAGAAGAGACCAATTCATCAAGAAAAAGACAATCAAGTGTCAAGAACAACAAAATGGAAGCAAAAAGAAAAAAAGGCAAGGCTGAGGTTTCCTCGTCAGAAGAAGAGCTCTCCTTGTCAGAAGAAGATCTGTCTTTGTCAGAAGAAGACCTCTCAACGCAAAATCTGAGTACAAAGAGGAAGTTAGAGTTCTCTCCAAAATCTTCTGAAATGTTTACACTATCTGAGGTCTCAGTGGTTTTGGATGAAATGAATAAGCCAAGTGCAAATTTGTATTTAGGTCAATTGAATGAAGTACATCCCATGCTCAAAAAGGCAAAAAGTTGTACAAATCAAAAGAGAAGAGCTGAAGAGAAGCTGGAGAAAAGAGATGGAGAGGAGGCAGAGAAAAGAGGTAGAGATGAGCCAGAGAAGAGGGTTGGAGATGAGCCAGAGAAAAGAGGCAGAGAGGAGCCAGCGAAAAGAGGTGGAGAGGAGTCAGACAAAAGAGGTGGAGAGGAGCCAGACAAAAGAGGTGGAGAGGAACCAGAGAAAAGAGGTGGAGAGGAGACAGAGAAAAGAGGTGAAGAGGAGCTAGAGAAAAGCGGCGACAGTAGCTCAGTTGGTAGAGCGTTTGTCCACTGATCTGAAGGTTGGCAGTTTGAATCCCGCTCTCGACATAAACATCATTGGTGAGTGGTCAGATCCACTGACCCACAGGTTGATAAATGCTGTCGTTGTGTCCTTAGGCAAGACACTTAACCCCCCTCGCCCCCAGTATCTGCGTACACTGGTGTATGAATGTGTGTGTGAATGGGTGAGTGGTTCCTTGTTGTAAAGTGCTTTGAGTGCTTTGAAAGGTAGAAAAGCGCCATAAAAAAAATTTGACCAAAAGTGGCTGAGATGAGCCAGAGAAAAGAGGTGATAGATGTCTTCATCTATCACCTCTTTTCTCTGGCCAAAGTTATTGTGCAGCATACACCTGATGGAAACACTCAGGGATTTGGCAGGCGGCAAAATCCTCAACCCCAGTGGGAGCCACACCTTCTGAAAGGAATTCAGGGTACTTGTTTATTTTAGCTAATTGTTTTATTTTATGCCCATTATGTTTCTCAGTGGCAACAGGTATTCAAAATGTTGGAACAAGAGTTAATTATTATGCAATAAGGTTTGAGCCTGGAAAAAGTGTATTTCAAGTTAAAAAAAAAAAAAAAAAAATTTATGAAACAGTTATTTTACTTTATTTATTTGGAATGTTATTTATTTTCAATGGGGGAGCAAAAAATGATGTTTTCTGAGAGAAATGTATATTTCTTATGCCCCTGGTTCAATAAAAATGTCATGTGACGTGTTCTATGAAAGGATTTGTGATAAAATAAAAAAATGTAACATGGAAGTTGTAATTGGAATTTCATAAGATACTCAATAGATGTATTTTTGGAATATTGAAGTCAGAATGTGATAATTATAGGGTCAAAAAGTGTAATTTAACAGGTAAAGTGGCATAGAAATCATTAAATTCCATCGTAAACCTAATACACCTTTATCTACCTTAATCTGCCTAATTTTAAAATATGGAAGAAAATATGGCAGAAAATATGGGTTGTTTTCAATGTGATAATTATAGGGTCAAAAAGTGTAATTTAACAGGTAAAATGGCATAGAAATAATTAAATCCCTTCATAAACCTAATAATCTTCCTTTATCTAACTTAGTCTGCGGAATTTTAAAATATCGAAGTAAATATGGAATTTGTACCATTACCAATGGCACTCATACATGTGATTCACTATAGTGTCTTTATTACGTGACCCAAATTTGATGCTGATAGGAGCTTGTTCTCCCCATGAAAATTCAAAAAAGACTGAAAACTTAATTTTCCCGTTAAAAATTCTTCAAAATTTATATCTATATTGCATGGAAATTTGTAGTAAGCCACTCACTTGGAAGTTGGAACTTGTAAGGTGGAATGTGATAATTGTAGGGTCAAAAAGTGTATTTTAACAGATAAAATGGCATAGAAATCATGAAATCCCATCCTAAACCTAAACCTTGCACCTGCCACTAAACGCACCTACCACTACATGCACCTGCCACTACAGCACCTGTCACTACATGCACCTGCCACTAGTAACCCATTTGCAGAAATTGCTGGCCCAGTCCAATTATGTATTTACCTGATGCCATGTTTCAATCTAGAGGATAACTTGTATGTAGATATAAACTTGAACTTCCTGTGTTAACAGGAAGTAGGAAGTTGACGGTGGACCGCATGGTGAGTTGAAAATCGTTCTCTAGCTGATTTACATTTTTACATATAAATACATTGTCATGAAAGGTTGCTTTTGCCTTACTGTAGCTTCTTACCTTCAACTGTTGCAGTTATTTGTCATTTTTTGTGATTTTGAGCTTTGAACAAAACATTCGTTTTAGTTGCGTTAGCGTGTGAAGTAAAACATTATGTATTAGATGTAAATGTGAACCTAAACTTCCAAAACTGAATTTCTTTCATTTTATGTGCAATCGTAAAAAAGTTAAAATATAGAAAATAATTATAAATTATTAGAAAATCCTTAAAAATAACGATTTAACTGTGTTTTTGTGAAATGTGCATTTGGTGTGAACACAGCATTAGTGCTGTCACTCTGTGTTTGTGCTGTAGAAGACCATTAATTGTGGTTGACTTTTCATTACAGCTTGTATGCTATTTGCTTATAAAGTTACAGTTTTAATAACATTTTCTTTTTTCCCTCCACAGGTGTTGATTTATTTACGCTTGATAAAAATGGTAAGTAGCTAAAGATTTTTTTTTTTCAAAATGCAGAACCCTAATTTGGTGTCATTTTTGTTTGTTCACAGACAGACAAATTGTGTGGACTGTGTTTTGGAAATTATTCCAACTTGAAGCAACACCTCATGGTGGCCCACAAAATTCCCAATCAAGAAGAGTTTAAGCTCCTCTTAAAATATGGGTATGCACGGTGAGTATATAATTGTGTGTATGTAAATATGGTTGTAATGGATTGCAATATTCCGTTGTGTGTTCATGTTACCTACAACAGAACCACAGAACGTTTGGACTGTAAATTATGTGCGAAAAAAGCACTTGTGCACCTTGGTAATCACCTCCTAGTGTCCCATTCCATGTCTTCAGTGAAGGTACTCATGTTTAACTGTTCAATAGTTTCTTTTTTATTTTACTGTAATTTGTCTGGTTTACCACCATTCGATACAATATACTTATGTTAACAGGAACGAGAATCAATCCTCAGGGAAGCCAAGAGGACAGCAATAGTCAACAAAATAGCCAAATTGCGAGCATCCAATCCTGATAAGCCGCTTGTTTCATCAATGGATTTAGGCATTATGGATCCAGGCCTAGAACATGAAAACTCTGGTGAGTGTGCATACCTCTGTTATTGCATAGACTGAAATGTGGAATCATTAAATACTTTGAAACATTATTTTATGACAGACATCAATGAGGAACAGTTAGAGGAGAGTTTTGTGAGTCCTGACCAGTCCCAGGACTTGGAGCACGAAAACTCTGGTGACTGTTCATACCTCTGTTATTGCATAGACTGAAATGTGGAATCATTAAATACTTTGAAACATTATTTTCTTACAGACAACAATGAGCATCAATGTGAGCCAGAGAAAAGAGGTGGAGAGGAGCCAGAGAAAAGAGGTGGAGAGGAGCCAGAGAAAAGAGGTGGAGAGGAGCCAGAGAAAAGACGTGGAGAGGAGCCAGAGAAAAGAGGCGGAGAGGAGCCAGAGAAGAGGATTGGAGAGGAGCCAGAGAAAAGAGGTGGAGAGGAGCCAGAGAAAAGAGGCGGAGATGAGCCAGAGAAAAGAGGCGGAGATGAGCCCGAGAAGAGGATTGGAGAGGAGCCAGAGAAAAGAGGTGGAGAGGAGCCAGAGAAAAGAGGTGAAGAGGAGCCAGAGAAAAGAGGTGGAGAGGAGCCAAAGAAGAGGATTGGAGAGGAGCCAGAGAAAAGAGGTGGAGAGGAGCCAGAGAAAAGAGGCGGAGATGAGCCAGAGAAAAGAGGCGGAGATGAGCCAGAGAAGAGGATTGGAGAGGAGCCAGAGAAAAGAGGTGGAGAGGAGCCAGAGAAAAGAGGTGGAGATGAGCCAGAGAAGAGGATTGGAGAGGAGCCAGAGAAAAGAGGTGGAGAGGAGCCAGAGAAAAGAGGTGGAGAGGAGCCAGAGAAAAGAGGTTTAGAGGAGCCAGAGAAAAGAGGTGGAGAGGAGCCAAAGAAGAGGATTGGAGAGGAGCCAGAGAAAAGAGGTGGAGAGGAGCCAGAGAAAAGAGGTGGAGAGGATTGGAGAGGAGCCAGAGAAAAGAGGTGGAGAGGAAGAAGAGGCAGAGAGGAGCCAGAGAAAAGAGGTGGAGAGGAGCAAAAGAAAAGAGGTGGAGAGGAACAAGAGAAAAGAGGTGGAGAGGAGCCAGAGAAAAGAGGTGGAGAGGAGCCAAAGAAAAGAGTTAGGCATTTGGCAGGCAGCAAAATCCTCAACCCCAGTGGGAGCCTCACCTTCTGAAAGGAATTCAGGGTACTTGTTTATTTTAGCTAATCGTTTTATTTTATGCCCATTATGTTTCTCAGTGGCAACAGGTATTCAAAATGTTGGAACAAGAGTTAATTATTATGCAATAAGGTTTGAGCCTGGAAAAAAAGTGTATTTCAAGTTAAAAAAAAAAAAATGAAACAGTTATTTTACTTTATTTATTTGGAATGTTATTTATTTTCAAAGGGGGAGCAAAAAATGATGTTTTCTGATAGAAATGTATATTTCTTATGCCCCTGGTTCAATAAAAATGTCATGTGACGTGTTCTATGAAAGGATTTGTGATAAAATAAAATAAAAATTTAACATGGAAGTTGTAATTGGAATTTTATAAGCCACTCAATAGATGTATTTTTGGAATATTGAAGTTAGAATGTGATAATTATAGGGTCAAAAAGTGTAATTTAACAAGTAAAATGGCATAGAAATCATTAAATACCATCCTAAACCTGATACACCTTTATCTACCTTAATCTGCGTAATTTTAAAATATGGAAGAAAATACGGTAGAAAAATATGGGTTGTTTTCAATGTGATAATTATAGGGTCAAAAAGTGTAATTTAACAGGTAAAATGGCATAGAACTCATTAAATCCCATCCTAAACCTGATACACCTTTATCTACCTTAATCTGCGTAATTTTAAAATATGGAAGAAAATTGGACTTTGTACCATGTAAAATGCTTTTTGAGACATGGCAATCATACATGTGATTCACTGTAGTGTCTTTATTAAGTGATCCAAATTTGATGATGATAGGACCTTGTTCTCCCCATGAAAATTCAAAAAAGACTGACAAATTGATTTTCCCGCCAAAAAAAATATTCCAAATTTACATCTATATTGCATGGCAGCATTGATTCATTCTCTTTTCTGCTCCCATTTTTTTACCCAAAGGAATTAAGACATGGCAATCACATATGCGCATCACTGTAGAGTCTTTATTACGTGACCCAAATTTGATGACGATAGGACCTTGTTCTCCGCATGAAAATTCAAAAAAGACTGACAACTTGATTTTCCCGCCAAAAAAATTCTTCCAAATTTACATCTATATTGCATGGCAGCATTGATTCATTCTCTTTTCTGCTGGCATTTTTGACCCAAAGGAATTAAGATGCACCTGTCACTATATGCACCTGCCACTCCATGCACCTGCCACTACACGCACCTGTCACTCCATGCACCTGTCACTAATTCACCTGCCACTACAAGCACATGTCACTACACGCACCTGTCACTACACGCACCTGCCATTACACGCACCTGTCACTACACGCACCTGCCACTACACGCACCTGTCACTACACGCACCTGTCACTACATGCACCTGTCACTACACGCACCTGTCACTAATTCACCTGCCACTACAAGCACCTGTCACTACACGTACTTTCCACTACATGCACCTGCCACTACACGCACCTGTCACTACACGCACCTGTCACTACACGGACCTGCCACTACACGCACCTGTCACTACACGCACCTGTCACTACACGCACCTGTCACTACAGCACCTGCCACTACAGTACTTTCCACTACATGCACCTGCCACTACACGCACCTGTCACTACACACACCTGCCACTACACACACCTGTCACTACACGCACCTGTCACTACAGCACCTGCCACTAAACGTACTTTCCACTACAAACACCTGCCACTACACGCAACTGTCACTACACGCACCTGTCACTACACGCACCTGCCATTACACGCACCTGTCACTACACGCACCTGCCACTACACGCACCTGCCACTACATGCACCTGTCACTACACGCACCTGTCACTACACGCACCTGTCACTCCATGCACCTGCCACTACAGCACCTGCCACTACATGCACCTGCCATTACACACACCTAATACTACATGCACCTGCCAGTACAGCACCTGTCACTACATGCACCTGCCACTAGTAACCCATTTGCAGAAATTGCTGGCCCAGTCCAATTACGTATTTACCTGATGCCATGTTTCAATCTAGAGGATAACTCTTGTATGTAGATAGAAACTTGAACTTCCTGTGTCAACAGGAAGTAGGAAGTTGACTGTGGACCGCATGGTGAGTTGAAAATCATTCTCTAGCTGATTTACATTTTTACATATAAATACATTGTCATGAAAGGTTGCTTTTGCCTTACTGTAGCTTCTTACCTTCAACTGTTGCAGTTATTTGTCATTTTTTGTGATTTTGAGCTTTGAACAAAACATTAGTTTTATTTGCGTTAGCGTGTGAAGTAAAACATTATGTATTAGATGTAAATGTGAACCTAAACTTCCAAAACAGAATTTCTTTCATTTTATGTGCAACAGATTAAAATATAGAAAATAATTATAAATTATTAGAAAATCCTTAAAAATAATGATCTAACTGTGTTTTTGTGAAATGTGCATTTGGTGTGAACACAGCATTAGTGCTGTCAGTCTGTGCTTGTGCTGTAGAAGACTATTAATTGTGGTTGACTTTTCATTACAGCTTGTATGCTATTTGCTTATAAAGTTACAGTTTTAATAAAATTTTCCTTTTTCCCTCCACAGGTGTTGATTTATTTACGCTTGATAAAAATGGTAAGTAGCTAAAGATTTTTTTTTTTCAAAATGCAGAACCCTAATTTGGTGTCATTTTTGTTTGTTCACAGACAGACAAATTGTGTGGACTGTGTTTTGGAAATTATTCCAACTTGAAGCAACACCTCATGGTGGCCCACAAAATTCCCAATCAAGAAGAGTTTAAGCTCCTCTTAAAATATGGGTATGCACGGTGAGTATATAATTGTGTGTATGTAAATATGGTTGTAATGGATTGCAATATTCCGTTGTGTGTTCATGTTACCTACAACAGAACCACAGAACGTTTGGACTGTAAATTATGTGCGAAAAAAGCACTTGTGCACCTTGGTAATCACCTCCAAGAGTCCCATTCCATGTCTTCAGTGAAGGTACTCATGTTTAACTGGTCAATAGTTTCTTTTTTATTTTACTGTAATTTGTCTGGTTTACCACCATTCGATACAATATACTTATGTGAACAGGAACGAGAATCAATCCTCAGGGAAGCCAAGAGGACAGCAATAGTAAACAAAATAGCTAAATTGCGAGCATCCAATCCTTATAAGCCGCTTGTTTCATCAATGGATTTAGGCATTATGGATCCAGGCCTAGAACATGAAAACTCTGGTGAGTGTTAATACCTCTGTTATTGCATAGACTGAAATGTGGAATCATTGAATACTTTGAAACATTATTTTATGACAGACATCAATGAGGAACAGTTAGAGGAGAGTTTTGTGATTCCTGTCCAGTCCCAGGACTTGGAACAAGAAAACTCTGGTGAGTGTTAATACCTCTGTTATTGCATAGACTGAAATGTGGAATCATTAAATACTTTGAGATATTATTTTCTTACAGACAACAATGAGGAACAGTTAGAGGAGAGTTTTGTGATTCCTGTCCAGTCCCAGGACTTGGAACAAGAAAACTCTGGTGAGTGTCAATACCTCTGTTATTGCATAGACTGAAATGTAGAATCATTAAATACTTTGAAACATTATTTTTTTTACAGACAACAATGAGGAACAGTCAGAGTATTTTGTGAGTCCTGACCAGTCCCAGGGCCTGGAAGATGAAAACTCTGGTGAGTGTCAATACCTCTGTTATTGCATAGACTGAAATGTGGAATCATTAAATACTTTGAAACATAATTTTTTTTACAGACAACAATGAGGAACAGTCAGAGTATTTTGTGAGTCCTGACCAGTCCCAGGGCCTGGAAGATGAAAACTCTGGTGAGTGTTCATACATCTGTTATTGCATAGACCAGAATGCGGAATCACTGAGTAATTTAATTTTTTTTTTTTTCTTGCAGACAAGAATTTCTCTGAGGGTCAGGATCAGTCAGAGGCATTAGCAGTGAAATGGACAGTTGGCAGTGACTTGGACAATGAAACCACACTCAGTCAACCACTGCCTTCAACCCCTGTTTCGGCCTCACTCATCTCTTTCTCCACTAGTGCACGTTCTTCCTTCGGAAGTCAGGGATGCAATAATGAAAGTGATCCACGCTCATGCAGCTCCCGCTTTGCGAAGCTTGAATCCCGCTTTAAAAATATAGAATCCACATTAAATTTAATGAGACGGAAGGTGGATTGCATCTTGGCAACCAATAAAGCTCCTCTATCCGCTCAAAAAGGGGAACATGTGGGAAAGGATGTCAAGAAGAAATGTTTATTTGGTAAGTTTTTATTTATACTCAACTAAAAGGTGGGGAGAGGCGTGAAAGAGGTTAAATTTATTTGTCCATCCATCCGTTTTGGCCGCTTTACACCATCTCACCGCTTCTCCCCATGGGCAACTCCAGAGACATGGAGAGTCCCTCCCCTCTTGAGGATATCTAAGCCATGCCTCTTAATGTAATCCATGCCTTTTTGTGTAAACCACACCTGTTTTATGTGAAATGTGGATTATGACACTGAGTAGAGTTCATTTTGGAATATGGATGTTGGAATAAGGCATTTGGAATGTGATAATTATAAGGTCAAAAAGTTTAATTTGAGATGTTAAATGGGATCTAACAGAAATGTTTCCTTTTTCGTTTCAGAAAAAATTGTTGAAGATTATCAGAATTTTCGACTTGGCTCACGGGATGGATACAAAGACATTGAAAATGCACAGCAGAGTGCAAGTCATGCTCATCGCTTTTGCCTCTACATGTCAGCGGACCTACCGTATAGTTCCATCTGCAATGACCTAAGGTTTCTCAACAAAATGGACAGACTGCGCACGTGAGCAATTTTCTATTATATTATTCTATTATTAAGTTCTAGGTGTTGAAATTTGAAAATTGAATGTATGTATGCCTTTTTTCACAGTTGGCCATCCTACCTTGCTAAGAAGGGCTATGCACCTACCACAATAAAAAAGATGATGACCAATGTGGTGATGTTCTTAAAACATGTACAATCATCATTCATGCCTGTTTGCAAACTCAAGCAGAAAGAACTGACTACCATTCAATATGAAATGAAGAGGATACAGTCTGATGTCCAAAGACAAGTGTTTGATCACCAGCAGAAAGTGCTCCGCAAAAAGACCGGTAGATGACAGTGTACTTTCAAAAACAGATTATATATATGTAATTCAATGGAAATGTAATTCAGAGCCTGATTAAGTTATTGGATGCTATTTTCACAGATAACCAGCTTGATGTAAACCAGTCAAGTAAATTTATGACCAGTGCCAGGATGAAAATTGCTGAACTCATTCGTAAGTAGACCTTATTTTTGTGTTTCTTTGTTTATCATTCTAACACTGTGTTTTTCCCCTAATCATTGTTTTGTAGAGGGTTTATCTGAAGCTGAAACTCCAAAAAATCAGCACGCTCTGCTCTCGGGATACATCTTGTGCTATTTGGCCATTTTAACTGGGCACAGGTCTGTTGTCTTTACAAACATGACCAAGGACAGCGTGACCAACTGTGAAAGTTGGCATGATAGGAAAGATGGAAAGATTTTTCAAATTCTGGTCAGTCTTTTAACAGATTACACTGCTGTTATGTTCAATTTTTAACATTTGTAAACACAATATCAGCATTTGTGCGAGCCGCAGGTTTTCTAGAGCTAGGTTATGGATGGTCAAGCTGTTGGGGAAGCTCATATTTATGTACTACACACATACTAACCACAACACGAGGGAAACAGTCGAATGCCTAACTTCATAATAAGTATTTTTGTGCCAAATTTAGTCCACTGACCCACACCAACACATTTTATGCTTTTTATTTTCCAAGGTGGATGACCACAAGACTACAAAATCATTTGGCCAAGCGTCAGTGTGTGTCAATAAGGAGGAGTATGGGTGGCTTAAACATCTGAGCGAAGGAAGGTGCTGTGTTGGATGTCAAGGCAGCAGTTATGTTTTCCACACAACACGTGGCAACCAGATTCAGAAGCCCTCCAACTACATTGACTTGGCATGGAAGGATTCGGGTGGAAAAGACACCATCACCTTCAATAAGATCCGGAGCAGTGTGTCTACTCAGGTAGTAAACCACTCAACAGATGTCATTTTGGAATATGTAGCTTAGGCCCGTCAGTAGATTTAATTGTGGAATATGGAACTTGCATTTGGAATTTGGAGTAAGCCAATCAGTAGTTGTAATTTTGGAATATGTGGACTTTGGCCCAGATTGGGCCAGACTTGTCCACGTACACGCGGCACGGTGGCTGAGTGGCAACACTCAGGCCTCACAGCAAGAAGGTTGCGGGTTCGATCCCCGGGTCGCCCGGGCCTTTCTGTGTGGAGTTTGCATGTTCCTCACTGTGTCTGGATGGGTTTCCTCCGGGTACTCCGGTTTCCCCCATCAACCTAAAACATGCCCGCACCCCTATGAACTAACATCAAGGACCATGTTGTCCACCCTCCTGTGGGCTCACCACCTGCAGAGGGGTTCATAGGGGGGGTCAGGTGCTATGAACATTGGGCAGTAAACTGCCCCCGCGACCCAGCCGGACTAAGCGGGAGAAGATGGATGGATGGATGTCCACGTACACGTCCTCCAGCTCCTCCAGAAGGACCCCAAGTGGTCCCCAGGGCTGCTGAGCGTAGCTCCTAGGATCATCTGTGCACTCAAACCCCTCCACCTCTTTAAGATGGCGGGGTTAGGGTTACGTTAATTATATAAATGAATTAATCCTGCTTTTAATTGTGTTTTTAGGCCAATGAACACCTCTCCGAAAAACAGAGAAAACAGGTGGCAAAAGCAATGTGCCACGATCCAGCAACAGCAGAACGTTTCTATGTGGCTCTACCTGACAAAAAGAAAGCCTTTCAAACTAGGAAACTCAGAATGAAGGCTCTGAAAATGAGTGTCCAATGCCAAAAGGATGTTGTTGAAGAGGCCACCCTCAGTGGCTCTGAAAACTCAACATCAGATGATGAGCAACCAGTTTATGATGATAGTCCAGATACAACCAAAGAGTCATCTTCAGAAGAGACCAATTCATCAAGAAAAAGACAATCAAGTGTCAAGAACAACAAAGTGGAAGCAAAAAGAAAAAAAGGCAAGGCTGAGGTTTCCTCGTCAGAAGAAGAGCTCTCGTTGTCAGAAGAAGATCTGTCTTTGTCAGAAGAAGACCTCTAAATGCAAAATCTGAGTAAAAAGAGGAAGTTAGAGTTCTCTCCAAAATCTTCTGAAATGTTTACACTATCCGAGTGCTCGGTCAAAGAAAAGACGTGGAGAGGAACCAGAGAAAAGAGGTGGAGAGGAGCCAGAGAAAAGAGGTGGAGAGGAGCCAAAGAAAAGAGTTAGGCATTTGGCAGGCAGCAAAATCCTCAACCCCAGTGGGAGCCACACTTTCTGAAAGGAATTCAGGGTACTTGTTTATTTTAGCTAATTGTTTTATTTTACGCCCATTATGTTTCTCAGTGGCAACAGGTATTCAAAATGTTGGAACAAGAGTTAATTATTATGCAATAAGGTTTGAGCCTGGAAAAAAAGTGTATTTCAAGTAAAAAAAAAAAAAAAAAAAAAATTATGAAACAGTTATTTTACTTTATTTATTTGGAATCTTATTTATTTTCAATGGGGGAGCAAAAAATGATGTTTTCTGAGAGAAATGTATATTTCTTATGCCCCTGGTTCAATAAAAATGTCATGTGACGTGTTCTATGAAAGGATTTGTGATAAAATAAAAAAAATGTAACATGGAAGTTTTAATTGGAATTTCAATAGATGTATTTCTGGAATATGAAAGTTTGAATTGGAATTTAGAATAATCATTCAATAGACGTATTTCTGGGATATGGAAGTTAGAATGTGATAATTGTAGGGTCAAAAAGTGTATTTTAACAGATAAAATGGCATAGAAATCATTAAATCCCATCATAAACCTAATAATCTTCCTCTATCTACCTTAGTCTGCGGAATTTTTAAATATCAAAGTCAATATGGAATTTGTACCATTACCAATGGCACTCATACATGTGATCCACTATAGTGTCTTTATTACTTGACCCAAATTTGATGCCGATAGGACCTTGTTCTCCCCATGAAAATTCAAAAAAGACTGACAAATTGATTTTCCCGCCAAAAAAAAATCCAAATTTACATCTATATTGCATGGCAGCATTGATTCATTCTCTTTTCTGCTCCCATTTTTTACCCAAAGGAATTAAGACATGACAATCACATATGCGCATCACTGTAGAGTCTTTATTACGTGACCCAAATTTGATGACGATAGGACCTTGTTCTCCCCATGAAAATTCAAAAAAGACTGACAAATTTAGCCAGGCTCCACTTTGGGCCTTCAGTGATCTTCCACATTCTCATTTGTACCATGTAAAATGCTTTTTGGCTGCCAATCAGTGATAATTGAACCCAGGCCCACCAAATTTGACTCAGTAGATGTCCTGACACCCCTCTACAATAATATTGACATGAAAAGTACCTCAGACCATCGGTAGAGTTAATTGCTTTTCTCAAAATAACCTCCGCAGTATGGCCTTAGATCCATTAGACCCAAGGGTTACAAGCTTGACTTTTGGACCATGCACTTTTTCACAATGTCACACAGAGCTCATTTTCAAATATGTCGTCGGGATTGTTGAGCCGAGTAGAACGATGTCAGTTTGGTGTCAGTCGGCCTCGCGCTTTTCTATAGGCGGAGCCTCGAACGAGCGCCGTTTTTCATAAACAAAGCCCCGTGAAATCGTCAAACATGAACCAAATGACTTGAAATTCACAACTCTACCACAAAAACAGAATTAGAAACGTTTTCTAAAATATCATGCTTGTAGCACTTGAGGAACTCTACTTAGCTTTCCGAAGGTCATTTTGAAAAATGGTCAATAACATGGTTATCAGCATGGGTCACTTGCTTATCCTTTCAAATTTGGTACATATCAGACCTTTTTCTGTTCATTAAGTTCAGGAAAAGACTGACAAATTGATTTTCCCGCCAAAAAAAAAAATTACAAATTTACATCTATATTGCATGGCAGCATTGATTCATTCTCTTTTCTGCTCCCATTTTTTTACCCAAAGGAATTAAGACATGGCAATCACATATGTCCATCACTGTAGGGTCTTTATTACGTGACCCAAATTTGATGACGATAGGACCTTGTTCTCCCCATGAAAATTCAAAAAAGACTGACAAATTTAGCCAGGCTCCACTTTGGGCCTTCAGTGATCTTCCACATTCTCATTTGTACCATGTAAAATGCTTTTTGGCTGCCAATCAGTGATAATTGAACCCAGGCCCACCAAATTTGACTCAGTAGATGTCCTGACACCCCTCTACAATAATATTGACATGAAAAGTACCTCAGACCATCGGTAGAGTTAATTGCTTTTCTCAAAATAACCTCCGCAGTATGGCCTTAGATCCATTAGACCCAAAGGTTGCAAGCATGACTTTTAGACCATGCACTTTTTCACAATGTCGCACAGAGCACATTTTAAAATATGTCTTCAGGATTGTTGAGCCGAGTAGAACGATGTCATTTTGGTGTCTGTCGGCCTCGCGCTTTTCTATAGGCGGAGCCTCGAACGAGCGTTGTTTTTCATAAACAAAGCCCCGTCAAATCGTCAAACATGAACCAAATGACTTGAAATTCACAACTCTACCACAAAAACAGAATTAGAAACGTTTTCTAAAATATCATGCTTGTAGCACTTGAGGAACTCTACTTATCTTCCCGAAGGTCATTTTGAAAAATGGTCAATAACATGGTTATCAGCATGGGTCACTTGCTTACCCTTTCAAATTTGGTACATATCAGACCTCTATCTACCTTAGTCTGCGGAAGCCACTCACTTGGAAGTTGGAAGTTGGAAGTTAGAATGTGATAATTGTAGGGTCAAAAAGTGTATTTTAACAGATAAAATGGCATAGAAATCATTAAATCCCATCTTAAACCTAATACACCTTTATATACCTTAATCTGCGTAATTTTAAAATATGGAGAAAAATATGGAGAAAAATATGGAGAAAAATATGGAGAAAAATATGGCAGAAAAATATGGGTTGTTTTCAATGTGATAATTATATGGTCAAAAAGTGTAATTTGACAGGAAAAATGGCATAGAAAACCTTAAATCCCATCTTAAACCTAATACACCTTTATATACCTTAATCTGCGTAATTTTAAAATATGGAAGAAAATATGGAGAAAAATATGGAGAAAAATATGGAGAAAAATATGGAGAAAAATATGGCAGAAAAATATGGGTTGTTTTCAATGTGATAATTATATGGTCAAAAAGTGTAATTTGACAGGAAAAATGGCATAGAAAACCTTAAATCCCATCTTAAACCTAATACACCTTTATATACCTTAATCTGCGTAATTTTAAAATATGGAAGAAAATATGGAGAAAAATATGGAGAAAAATATGGAGAAAAATATGGAGAAAAATATGGCAGAAAAATATGGGTTGTTTTCAATGTGATAATTATATGGTCAAAAGTGTAATTTGACAGGAAAAATGGCATAGAAAACCTTAAATCCCATCTTAAACCTAATACACCTTTATATACCTTAATCTGCGTAATTTTAAAATATGGAAGAAAATATGGAGAAAAATATGGAGAAAAATATGGAGAAAAATATGGCAGAAAAATATGGGTTGTTTTCAATGTGATAATTATATGGTCAAAAAGTGTAATTTGACAGGAAAAATGGCATAGAAATCATGTCAACTTGGGATGGTTTGAAGCCCCGTCGCCAAGGAAGCAGCGCGGTTTCGGGGCGCCTGCTTTCCCATTGAGGAGGCAGGATGCGATGGTTTGAAACCCCCGTCGCCAAGGAAACGGCGTGGTTTCCCGCCAAATTTATTTTCCAAAATTATATCTATATTGCATGGCAACAATGATTCATTCTCTTTTCTGCTCCCATTTTTTTACCCAAAGGAATTAAGACATGGCAATCACATATGCGCATCACTGTAGAGTCTTTATTACGTGACCCAAATTTGATGCCGATAGGACCTTGTTCTCCCCATGAAAATTCAAACAAGACTGACAAATTGATTTTCCCGCCAAAAAAAAATTACAAATTTACATCTATATTGCATGGCAGCATTGATTCATTCTCTTTTCTGCTCCCATTTTTTTACCCAAAGGAATCAAGACATGGCAATCACATATGTCCATCACTGTACAGTCTTTATTACGTGACTCAAATTTGATGCCGATAGGACCTTGTTCTCCCCATGAAAATTCAAAAGACTGACAAATTGATTTTCCCGCCAAAACAATTCTTCAAACCTTACATCTATCTTGCATGGCACCATTGATTCATTCTCTTTTCTGCTTGCATTTTTACCCAAAGGAATTAAGATGCACCTGTCACTATATGCACCTGTCACTACACGCACCTGTCACTACACACACCTGCCACTACAGCACCTGCCACTTCTTACTTACTTGCACCTGTCACTACAAGCACCTGTCACTACAAGCACCTGTCAATACATGCACCTGTCACTACATGCACCTGCCACTACAGCACTTGTCACTACATTTACCTGCCACTACACACACCTGCCACTACACACACCTGCCACTACAGGCACCTGCCAAATTGATTTTCCCACCAAAAAGTCTTCCATATTTATCTAGCGCCTGCTTTCCCATTGAGGAGGCAAGATGCGATGGTTTGAATCCCCCGTCGCCAAAAAAACGGCATTTTTTTTAATTCCAAAATTATATCTATATTGCATGGCAGTAGTGATTTATTCTCTTTTCTGCTCCCATTTTTTTACCCAAAGGAATTAAGACATGGCAATCACATATGTGCATCACTGTAGAGTCTTTATTAACTGACCCAAATTTGATGCCGATAGGACCTTGTTCTCCCCATGAAAATTCAAAAGACTGACAAATTGATTTTCCCGCCAAAAAATTCTTCCAAATTTACATCTATATTGCATGGCAGCATTGATTCATTCTCTTTTCTGCTCCCATTTTTTACCCAAAGGAATTAAGACATGGCAATCACATATGTCCATCACTGTACAGTCTTTATTACGTGACCCAAATTTGATGCCGATAGGACTTTGTTCTCCCCATGAAAATTAAAAAAAGATTGACAAATTGATTTTCCCGCCAAAAAAAATCTTCCAAATTTACATCTATATTGCATGGCAGCATTGATTCATTCTCTTTTCTGCTCCCATTTTTTAACCAAAGGAATTAAGACATGGCAATCACATATGTCCATCACTGTACAGTCTTTATTACGTGACCCAAATTTGATGCCGATAGGACCTTGTTCTCCCCATGAAAATTCAAAAGACTGACAAATTTAGCCAGGCTCCACTTTGGGCCTTCAGTGATCTTCCACATTCTCATTTGTACCATGTAAAATGCTTTTTGGCTGCCAATCAGTGATCT
The DNA here is from genome assembly GCA_034769755.1 of Odontamblyopus lacepedii. Lineage (NCBI taxonomy): Eukaryota > Metazoa > Chordata > Actinopteri > Gobiiformes > Gobiidae > Odontamblyopus > Odontamblyopus lacepedii. Next base: position 91,249 of record CM068352.1, on the reverse strand, counting down.
TTGAACCCAGGCCCACCAAATTTGACTCAGTAGATGTCCTGACACCCCTCTACAATAATATTGACATGAAAAGTACCTCAGACCATCGGTAGAGTTAATTGCTTTTCTCAAAATAACCTCCGCAGTATGGCCTTAGATCCATTAGACCCAAGGGTTACAAGCTTGACTTTTGGACCATGCACTTTTTCACAATGTCACACAGAGCTCATTTTCAAATATGTCGTCGGGATTGTTGAGCCGAGTAGAACGATGTCAGTTTGGTGTCAGTCGGCCTCGCGCTTTTCTATAGGCGGAGCCTCGAACGAGCGCCGTTTTTCATAAACAAAGCCCGTGAAATCGTCAAACATGAACCAAATGACTTGAAATTCACAACTCTACCACAAAAACAGAATTAGAAACGTTTTCTAAAATATCATGCTTGTAGCACTTGAGGAACTCTACTTAGCTTTCCGAAGGTCATTTTGAAAAATGGTCAATAACATGGTTATCAGCATGGGTCACTTGCTTATCCTTTCAAATTTGGTACATATCAGACCTTTTTCTGTTCATTAAGTTCAGGAAAAGACTGACAAATTGATTTTCCCGCCAAAAAAAAAATTACAAATTTACATCTATATTGCATGGCAGCATTGATTCATTCTCTTTTCTGCTCCCATTTTTTTACCCAAAGGAATTAAGACATGGCAATCACATATGTCCATCACTGTACAGTCTTTATTACGTGACCCAAATTTGATGACGATAGGACCTTGTTCTCCCCATGAAAATTCAAAGACTGACAAATTTAGCCAGGCTCCACTTTGGGCCTTCAGTGATCTTCCACATTCTCATTTGTACCATGTAAAATGCTTTTTGGCTGCCAATCAGTGATAATTGAACCCAGGCCCACCAAATTTGACTCAGTAGATGTCCTGACACCCCTCTACAATAATATTGACATGAAAAGTACCTCAGACCATCGGTAGAGTTAATTGCTTTTCTCAAAATAACCTCCGCAGTATGGCCTTAGATCCATTAGACCCAAGGGTTACAAGCTTGACTTTTGGACCATGCACTTTTTCACAATGTCACACAGAGCTCATTTTAAAATATGTCGTCGGGATTGTTGAGCCGAGTAGAACGATGTCAGTTTGGTGTCAGTCGGCCTCGCGCTTTTCTATAGGCGGAGCCTCGACCGAGCGCCGTTTTTCATAAACAAAGCCCCGTCAAATCGTCAAACATGAACCAAATGACTTGAAATTCACAACTCTACCACAAAAACAGAATTAGAAACGTTTTCTAAAATATCATGCTTGTAGCACTTGAGGAAGTCTACTTAGCTTCCCCAAGGTCATTTTGAAAAATGGTCAATAATATGGTCATCAGCATGGGTCACTTGCTTACCCTTTCAAATTTAGTACATATCAGACCTTTCTCCTGCTTTTCCTGATTTTCCTGCCAAAAGGCTTCCAAATATATATACATTACATTGAAATTTGTAGTTAGGGTTAGGGTTAGGGTTAGGGGGTAACTTGGACCTGGAATTTGGAATTGGAAGACAGCGCCACCTGGTGTCCAGGACATTTTTGCATGTTGTCCAATCCCAATAAAAATGGTATCACCGGAAAGGGCACAACAGTAGCAATCCAAAAATGCAACTCTCATCACCAGAAAACGCTTGAGGATTTTTTGGTATCAAATTTAATAAAATACCACAATTTGAATAAGCATTTCCTGTGTTCAGCAGGCCAAGACAAACATTTCTGTGTTGGTCCCATCTCTGTACGATGTTCAGGTAAAAAGATGGTAGTTAGGTAGAATACCCCTTGTTAGGGTTAGGGTTAGGGTTAGGGTTAGGGTTAGGGTTAGGGTTAGGGTTAGGGTTAGGGTTAGGGTTAGGGTTAGGGTTAGGGTAGGGTTAGGGTTAGGGTTAGGGTTAGGGTTAGGGTTAGGGTTAGGGTTAGGGGTTAGGGTTAGGGTTAGGGTTAGGGTTAGGGTTAGGGTTTAGGGTTAGGGTTAGGGTTAGGGTTAGGGTTAGGGTTAGGGTTAGGGTTAGGTTAGGGTTAGGGTTAGGGTTAGGGTTAGGGTTAGGGGTTAGGGGTTAGGGTTAGGGTTAGGGTTAGGGTTAGGGTTAGGGTTAGGGTTAGGGTTAGGGTTAGGGTTAGGGTTAGGGTTAGGGTTAGGGTTAGGGTTAGGGGTTAGGGTTAGGGTTAGGGTTAGGGTTAGGGTTAAGGGTTAGGGTTAGGGTTAGGGTTAGGGTTAGGGTTAGGGTTAGGGTTAGGGTCAGTGTAAGTTGCTCGTCTCTCAGGCGAAGGCGAGTATGCTCTGGCTCTCTCCCGGCTCCCAAAACCCCGTGCATCCCCTTGAACCGATCGCTGTTGTTCTCTGTTTCTCTTAACCCGTGTGTCAAAATGTCCAAATCGCAGTCTCTCCCGTGACCTAGATCTGCCTCTCTCAAAACCCTTGATCTCCTGTATCCACGGTGTCCTGTTCCGTGGCCTATACTTGTCTCTCTCATCTCGTGTGTCCTCATATCCAAATGGTGATCTGTTCCGTGGCCCATACCTATCACCCTCACGTCGTGAATCCACATATCGAGGCCCATACTTGTCTCTCTCAGATCGTGTGGCCTCATATCCCCACGGTGAATTGTTCCGTGTCCTGTACCTAGCATAGCCACGGCGGCGTGGCATGGTCCCGGAGGACATTTTGTCCTCGGACCCTCACAGAAACAATAAAAAACAATGCTCCTGTGCCAGGCTGACGCCGTTTAAGCCAGTGTTCTGGTCTTTAGAATCACAATTATTTTTGTTTTTTTATGGTTCTTTTAAACTTTTTTTGTTTATTTTTTTATTTTTTATTTTTTATTTTTTATTTTTTATTTTTTATTTTTTTATAAAAATGAAAAAAATGAAAAATGTGCCTCAGGCTAACGCGTTTCGGTCAGTCCTCTGACCTTTCTCAAAACTGAGGCAAAAAGAGCTCTGGCGTGTGTCTGTTGAAATTCTCATTTAAAGTGAGGTGTCTGCCCCTTCTCTCCCCTTTTATACTGCAGGGGAGGGAGGGGGGAGAGAGAAGGCGTTTTGCCCAGACATGTCCAAGCTACAAACCCGGAAATAACTCTTCTCACATGGACTCTGTGAGGCATATGCATTGAACAATCTTCTTATTAACTGTTTTTGTTTGTTTCGTTATCATTTTTTTTATTTTTTATTGTTTTTAATTTTTTTATTTATTTTTTTATTTATTTTTTTATTTTTATTTGAAATTGGGTCAATGGTTAGGGTTTTAGGGCTAGGGTTAGGGGTTAGGGTTAAGGTTAGTGGTTAGGGTTAGTGGTTAAGGTTAGGGGTTAGGGTTAGGGTTAGTGGTTAGGGTTAGTGGTTAAGGTTAGGGTTAGGGTTAGGGGTTAAGGTTAGGGTTAGGGCTAGGGTTAGGGTTAGGGTTAGGGTTAGGGTTAGGGTTAGGGTTAGGGTTAGGGTTAGGGTCAGTGTAAGTTGCTCGTCTCTCAGGCGAAGGCGAGTATGCTCTGGCTCTCTCCCGGCTCCCAAAACCCCGTGCATCCCCTTGAACCGATCGCTGTTGTTCTCTGTTTCTCTTAACCCGTGTGTCAAAATGTCCAAATCGCAGTCTCTCCCGTGACCTAGATCTGCCTCTCTCAAAACCCTTGATCTCCTGTATCCACGGTGTCCTGTTCCGTGGCCTATACTTGTCTCTCTCATCTCGTGTGTCCTCATATCCAAATGGTGATCTGTTCCGTGGCCCATACCTATCACCCTCACGTCGTGAATCCACATATCGAGGCCCATACTTGTCTCTCTCAGATCGTGTGGCCTCATATCCCCACGGTGAATTGTTCCGTGTCCTGTACCTAGCATAGCCACGGCGGCGTGGCATGGTCCCGGAGGACATTTTGTCCTCGGACCCTCACAGAAACAATAAAAAACAATGAACCGATTTAACCAGTCTTTAGAATCACAATTATTTTTGTTTTTTTATGGTTCTTTTAAACTTTTTTTGTTTATTTTTTTATTTTTTATTTTTTATTTTTTATTTTTTATTTTTTTATAAAAATGAAAAAAATGAAAAATGTGCCTCAGGCTAACGCGTTTCGGTCAGTCCTCTGACCTTTCTCAAAACTGAGGCAAAAAGAGCTCTGGCGTGTGTCTGTTGAAATTCTCATTTAAAGTGAGGTGTCTGCCCCTTCTCTCTCCTTTTATACTGCAGGGGAGGGAGGGGGGAGAGAAGGCGTTTTGCCCAGACATGTCCAAGCTATAAACCCGGAAATAACTCGTCTCACATGGACTCTGTGAGGCATATGCATTGAACAATTTTCTTATTAACTGTTTTTTTGTTTGTTTCGTTATCATTATTTTATTTTTAATTGTTTTTAATTTGTTTATTTTTTTATTTTTTTATTATTTTTTTATTTTTATTTGAAATTGGGTCAATGGTTGGGTTTTAGGGTTAGGGTGAGGGGTTAGGGTTAAGGTTAGTGGTTAGGGTTAGTGGTTAAGGTTAGGGTTAGTGGTTAGGGTTAGTGGTTAAGGTTAGGAGTTAGGGTTAGTGGTTAGGGTTAGGGGTTAGGGTTATGGTTAAGGTTAGGGCCCGGGTTAGGGTTAGGGCTTAGATGGAGTAAACAATTCTGACCGGTATTAGTTAAGACCTTTAGGATATCGGGTGTTGAGACGGAGATCCACGCTTCCTGGAACCCCCGTCTCTCCACCCCAGTCCAAAAGAAACTGGTCTGTAGTCCTACTATTCTGACAGATTGCCATCCGTGTAATATGAAATGAGAGATCAGTCTAGAAGTATCTGTCCTGGTTTCAAATCCCTTAGAACACTGATCTAGTCTACGTTTGTGTTGTAACAGACAGACAAAGAGAGAGTTTCCTGTAGCTCCCACAAATTGAGTTAGGCAAGTGGAGCAAAAAATTAAATATACACAATTGTACGAATAAGATGTAAAGAACTGAGAGATCTGAAATATTTCCTTTGTCGTTCTGTGAACAATGAAGCTTTTGTGTATCAATATTCCATCTAAGAGGTTAGGTCTAGGTACAAAATCTATTGGTTTAAGTCTGGCTCTCACCAAGTATTTCTGTAGATTGTAATTTTTCTTATAAGCCGAAATAACTTTGTATTTGGGAAAGAGGCCTTGTTCAGTAATAAATGTCCTAAAGTTTCTTTTGAGTAAACTATGCAGTTCTGTGGCCTTAGTAGAATAACCCGTAATAAGGGGAATCACACGTTGTGTTTGGTCCTTTTGGCTTTGATCATCAAGTGTCCTCAGACAGTCCTTGAGGAATGATTTTTGGTAACCCCTGTATTTCAACGCTTTAAATAAAATCTTAACTGCCTGAACAAAATCTGTTTCCTGTGTACAAATTCTTTTAAACCTTAAAAGTTGGGATTTGATAAGACCTTTAAACGTGTGCCTGGGATGAAAGCTAGACTTATCCAACAGGGCATGTGTATCTGTTGTTTTGAAAAAAACTTTAAGATCCAATATGTTAGAATTTTGAAACCTAAGGCCTTTATAAACCGTAGTATCCAGAAAATCGATAGATTCATACGAGGTTGAGCTTTTGAGTCTGATGGAGGGATCATGAGAGTTCAAGATCTGAAAAAAGTTTTGAAATTCCTCAAGATTGTGTGTCCAAATGCCAAATATATCGTCTAGATATCTCAGATAAACTAAAGGTTTAATAGGACATTTGTCCAAAACTGTTTGTTCCCAATCAGCCATATAAATATTGGCATATGCTGGTGCAAATTTCTTTCCCATGGCTGTGCCTTTTGTCTGTAAGTAGAACCTTCCATCAAACTCAAAATCATTTCTAGTTAGATTAATATCTAAGAGTTGCAACAGTTCCATATCAGGACGTTTTGGATCTGGATATTTCAGAAAGACCTTCTTAACAGCCTGGATGCCTGCTGGGATATCAATGTTAGTGTATAATGAGTCAACATCAAATGTGAATAACATAGCTTCTGTTGGAACCACCAAATTATTAAGGATAGAAATGAAGTGATACGTGTTTTTAATGTATGCAGGATGTCTAGTGGATAAAGGTGTGAGATGAACTGAGAGGAAGTCAGCTGTTCTATATGTCTCACTGCTACAATCTGATACGATGGGTCGGCCTGGAGGGATTCGATACGGGAGGGACCATTTTTCAGGTTCTTTGTGGACTTTGGGTAACATGTAAAACCTCCTAGTTCTGGGATTGCCATCTCCCCTCAAAAACTGATGTTGTTTTTCTGAAATGAATTTTTTCTCATAGAGTGTATCAATTATTTTGTGCACCATGGGGATAGTTTGATAAAAAATAGGTTTTTCCAATTGAACATAGTAATTTTTATCTGTTAACTGTCTCAGACCTTCCCACACGTATTGTTTTCTATCCATGACAACCGTGACACTACCCTTGTCAGCTGGCTTAATAATTAACTGTTTGTTTTGTACCAATTGTAGTAAAGCTTCTAATTCTGAAGATGAAATATTCGAACATTCTTTTTTTAGACTAAAATGCTTACGAAAAGTCTTAAGATCCTGTGTAATTAAAACACTCACTTCAGGAGGTAGTTGATCTAAAGGAGGAGACCAAGTACTAGGTGTCACAAATTCTTGTTTGCCCGCATCAGGCTGTCCGTCGAAAAAGAAAGCTAATTTTAATCTTCTATGATAGTTTTGTATATCAAATTGAAGTTGTTGTTCTTGCTGATTGGTGATATTAATAGCTGGAACAAAGGTGAGACCTTTATTCAATAATTCTAATTGTGTCTGTGTTAATGTATACTCTTCGGCCAAAACAATGACATTCTGAGGCCTATCTGAAGGATAGGCTGGTAACCCCGTAACTTTTGACCTTAAGGGGCAAACAAGTTTAAGTGGTCACCCCAATGTTTGAGCATATTCCTAGCAGTGTCCTTTGTCCAGTGTATGTTATCCTCATCAGTTGCAAAAAGACTGTCCTGTAGCAGTGGTATGAAGCGTAGATTACTCTCAATATATTCATTGAGTTCCCCAGTGAGATTTGTTCGTGCTCTGGAAGCTGTTCAGAGTGGTTAATTAGAGGAACCCACAGTTCAGCAGTTGGAAACTTGTTTTTGGCAGTTCGTACAGCGGCCTGGAGCTGTCTGATAGACGTTTCTTGAGTTTTTTGAGCCCTATTGTTCAATCCAAATGCCAAAACCAATTTCTTGACATGGACAAACGTCATGGTCTTTTCCAAAATGGCCTGTGCATGTCTAAAGTTTGCTCCTGGATAACTCTCAATCTGTAGATCTTCAATGTCGTATGTACCTATCCTGCTCAAGTTGGAATCTCCCATCATCACAAACTTCTTGTTCACAGTTAAGGTCCACATGGTCATTTTCCTACTGGTGTTAATGTGTCGGGAAACCAAAAATTTGCCCCTTGGTGATTTTAATGTTTCCAAAAGATCTGCATCTGAAACAGAACCCCAGTCACTGTTAGTAGGGGAAGCTTCTCCTATGTGCCCCAAAATCCTAGGTGACTCCGGGCCAGCCTCAAGTAACAACATCGGTGTACCATTTTCCATAACTATTGGTCTAACAGGTGAAACATTGCCTGTAGCAATCGGCGTACTGACTCGTGAAGGGGAGTTTGTGCCCAGACTCTGTGTGGAGTTTGAGAGCAAGAAGCAGTCACAGGTGTAAGCATTTGGTGTAACGAGGGAGTCATTTGTGTGGTCTCCTCTGGTATATCTGGCAGTACTCTCAACTCAGCACTGTCCAGGTCCTGCTCCCCCAAAACAACCGGATTCTTAGCAAGTGTTCTTCTCTGTGGTCTCTGTTCTAGTGGTCTAATAGGTGTATCCATGTGTGCAGTGGTGGCGTGTATCTGTGCCTCAACTTGTATCTGTGTCCCATCTATTTGCTCCGGGGGTATCTTGTTCTCCCGGTGTGTAGCCAACGTCTGGCTAGTGGTGGTCTGTGTCCCACAGTCTCGCGTCCGTTCCGGTTGTGCATTTTGTATCTCCGTGTCACTGTTTTGTGGCAGGTTCTGTGGTGGGGAATTACCCATGTCTGAAACAGTTTGTGTCAAACAATCAACTCGTACCGGTTGTTGTGGTGGAGCAGCACCCGAAACTGCACCAGCTCGATCCGAGGCCTCACACGAACTAATACGCTCTTTTAAAACCAATATTGTCTTTTCTGTAAGGTGTGGAATGTTTTTTTCGGCCCATCTGGTGGCGATCTCAAATGCCAGTGTCCACTGATCAGACAAATCCTGTAAAATACTAGCTAGTAGCGCGTCTCTTTCAATTTGGTAATGTTCTCTGAGAATAATCAGAGTTGTGTAACCCCATTGTTTCGCGTTCCCCCAAATCTTCTCTGTCGTACTCTCATTTGGCAAAGCTGGTTTGATCAGCAATCCGAGATTCTCAACTGTTTTTGCAATGGTCCTAGGCTCGTCTTTAGCAGACACTTTGTCTAAATGATGTTCAAGTTTGATCAAGTTGTGAAATGAATGAATCAATTTTTTCAGCGTAGTATCTGCTGGTCTGTATTTATGCCGCACAAAAGGAACCTTGTTTGGGGCGAAACGTGTGCGTCCAGATTTAATCCTGTGTGACCTAGTTGTACCCTCTGAAGGTTGATGTCGCTGATCTGTAACATCTAAGAATCTACGGGATCTGATGGGCGATCCATGTTGCTGGGATCCCACGGCGCTGAAATGTCCCATGCCCCTATGGTCCGAGCCGCGGACCACAGAGGCATAGGACCGGTACGGTCGCGTGGTGGTCCAAGTCCCGGGAGCCCGGATGAGCTCTGGCGGATTAGGGTCAGTGTAAGTTGCTCGTCTCTCAGGCGAAGGCGAGTATGCTCTGGCTCTCTCCCGGCTCCCAAAACCCCGTGCATCCCCTTGAACCGATCGCTGTTGTTCTCTGTTTCTCTTAACCCGTGTGTCAAAATGTCCAAATCGCAGTCTCTCCCGTGACCTAGATCTGCCTCTCTCAAAACCCTTGATCTCCTGTATCCACGGTGTCCTGTTCCGTGGCCTATACTTGTCTCTCTCATCTCGTGTGTCCTCATATCCAAATGGTGATCTGTTCCGTGGCCCATACCTATCACCCTCACGTCGTGAATCCACATATCGAGGTCCATACTTGTCTCTCTCAGATCGTGTGGCCTCATATACCCACGGTGCATTGTTCCGTGTCCTGTACCTAGCATAGCCACGGCGGCGTGGCATGGTCCCGGAGGACATTTTGTCCTCGGACCCTCACAGAAACAATAAAAAACAATGAACCGATTTAACCAGTCTTTAGAATCACAATTATTTTTGTTTTTTTATGGTTCTTTTAAACTTTTTTTGTTTATTTTTTTATTTTTTATTTTTTATTTTTTATTTTTTATTTTTTTATAAAAATGAAAAAAATGAAAAATGTGCCTCAGGCTAACGCGTTTCGGTCAGTCCTCTGACCTTTCTCAAAACTGAGGCAAAAAGAGCTCTGGCGTGTGTCTGTTGAAATTCTCATTTAAAGTGAGGTGTCTGCCCCTTCTCTCTCCTTTTATACTGCAGGGGAGGGAGGGGGGAGAGAAGGCGTTTTGCCCAGACATGTCCAAGCTACAAACCCGGAAATAACTCTTCTCACATGGACTCTGTGAGGCATATGCATTGAACAATCTTCTTATTAACTGTTTTTTTGTTTGTTTCGTTATCATTTTTTTTATTTTTTTATTGTTTTTAATTTTTTTATTTATTTTTTTATTTATTTTTTTATTTTTATTTGAAATTGGGTCAATGGTTAGGGTTTTAGGGCTAGGGTTAGGGGTTAGGGTTAAGGTTAGTGGTTAGGGTTAGTGGTTAGGGTTAGTGGTTAGGGTTAGTGGTTAAGGTTAGGGTTAGGGTTAGGGGTTAAGGTTAGGGTTAGGGCTAGTGGTTAAGGTTAGGGCCCGGGTTAGGGTTAGGGCTTAGTTAAGACCTTTAGGATATCGGGTGTTGAGACGGGAGATCCACGCTTCCTGGAACTCCCGTCTCTCCACCCCAGTCCAAAAGAAACTGGTCTGTAGTCCTACTATTCTGACAGATTGCCATCCGTGTAATATGAAATGAGAGATCAGTCTAGAAGTATCTGTCCTGGTTTCAAATCCCTTAGAACACTGATCTAGTCTACGTTTGTGTTGTAACAGACAGACAAAGAGAGAGTTTCCTGTAGCTCCCACAAATTGAGTTAGGCAAGTGGAGCAAAAAATTAAATATACACAATTGTACGAATAAGATGTAAAGAACTGAGAGATCTGAAATATTTCCTTTGTCGTTCTGTGAACAATGAAGCTTTTGTGTATCAATATTCCATCTAAGAGGTTAGGTCTAGGTACAAAATCTATTGGTTTAAGTCTGGCTCTCACCAAGTATTTCTGTAGATTGTAATTTTTCTTATAAGCCGAAATAACTTTGTATTTGGGAAAGAGGCCTTGTTCAGTAATAAATGTCCTAAAGTTTCTTTTGAGTAAACTATGCAGTTCTGTGGCCTTAGTAGAATAACCCGTAATAAGGGGAATCACACGTTGTGTTTGGTCCTTTTGGCTTTGATCATCAAGTGTCCTCAGACAGTTCTTGAGGAATGATTTTTGGTAACCCCTGTATTTCAACGCTTTAAATAAAATCTTAACTGCCTGAACAAAATCTGTTTCCTGTGTACAAATTCTTTTAAACCTTAAAAGTTGGGATTTGATAAGACCTTTAAACGTGTGCCTGGGATGAAAGCTAGACTTATCCAACAGGGCATGTGTATCTGTTGTTTTGAAAAAAACTTTAAGATCCAATATGTTAGAATTTTGAAACCTAAGGCCTTTATAAACCGTAGTATCCAGAAAATCGATAGATTCATACGAGGTTGAGCTTTTGAGTCTGATGGAGGGATCATGAGAGTTCAAGATCTGAAAAAAGTTTTGAAATTCCTCAAGATTGTGTGTCCAAATGCCAAATATATCGTCTAGATATCTCAGATAAACTAAAGGTTTAATAGGACATTTGTCCAAAACTGTTTGTTCCCAATCAGCCATATAAATATTGGCATATGCTGGTGCAATTTTCTCATTGTATTATCTGCTGGTCTGTATGTATTCCGTACAAAAGTAGCCCTATCTGGGGCAAACCGTGTGTGTACAGTCTCTGTTCTGCGTGAACGAAATGTACCATCTGAAGGTTTAGGTCGCCGATCTGTAACATTTGAAAGTCTACGGGATGTGGTAGGCGATCCATGTCGTTGGGGACCCACGGCGCTAAAATGTCCCGTGTCCCTATGGTCCGAGCCGCGGACCACAGAGGCATAGGAACGGTACGGTCGCGTGTTAGTCCAAGTCCCGGGAGCCCGGATGAGCTCTGGCGGGTTAGGGTCAGTGTAAGTTGCTCGTCTCCTCAGCGAAGGCGAGTATGCTCTGGCTCTCTCCCAGCTCCCGAAACCCCGTGCATCCCCTTGAACCGATCGCTTCTGTTCTCTTCTGTTTCTATTAAATCGTGTGTCCACATATCCAAACGGTGATCTGTCCCGTGGCCTATACTTGTCTCTCCCACGCCGTGTACCAACATATCCCAACGGTAATCTCTCCCGTGACCTGGATCTGACCCTCTCAAAACCTTTGATTTCCTGTACACCCGATGCGTTGTCCCGTGACCTATACTTGTCTCTCTCATCCCGTGTGTCCTCATATACAAACGGTGATCTGTTCCGTGGCCTATACCTGCCACCCTGACGTCGTGTATCCGCATATCGTGGCCCATACTTGTCTCTCTCAGATCGTGTGTCCTCATATACCCACGGTGAATTGTCCCGTGTCCTGTACCTAGCATAGCCACGGCGGCGTGCACGGTCCTGGAGGACATTTTGTCCTCGGACACTCACAAAAACAATGAAAAATGAACCGATTAAACTAGTCTTTAAAATTACAATTATTTTTGTTTTTTATGATTCTTTTAAACTTTTTTGTATATTTTTTTATTTTTTATTTTTTTATTATTTTTTATTTTTATTTTTATAAAAATATGAAAAATATGAAAAAATGTGCCTCAGGCTAACGCTGTTTCGGTCCGTCTTCCGACCTTTATCAAAACCGAGGCAAAAAGAGCTCTGGTGTGTGTCTGTTGAGAATCTTGTTTGAACTGAGCTCTCTGTTCCCCGTCTCTCCCCTTTTATACTGCAGGGGAGGGAGGGGGGAGAGAATGGCGCTTTGCCCAGACATGTCCACACTATGAAATAGGAAATAAATCGTTTTTAATGTGTTTGTGAAACATATGAACTTGAAGATCTTCTTAACTATTATTTTTTGTTTGTTTTATTATAAGTTTTTTATTTTTATATTGTTTTTTTTATTTTTTTATTTTTATATTTTTTTATTTTGAAATTGGGTCAGTGGCCTGGGGTAGTGGTTGGGTTTAGGGGTTAGGGTTAGGATTAGGGTTAGTAGTTAGGGTTAGGGTTAGTGGTTAGGGTTAGTGGTTAAGGTTAGGGTTAGGGTTAGTGGTTAAGGTTAGGGTTAGGGTTAGTGGTTAAGGTTAGGGTTAGTGGTTAGGGTTAGGGTTAGTGGTTAAGGTTAGGGTTAGTGGTTAAGGTTAGGGTTAGGGTTAGGGTTAGGGTTAGGGTTAGGGTTAGGGTTAGGGTTAGGGTAAGTGTAAGTTGCTCGTCTCCTCAGCGAAGGCGAGTATGCTCTGGCTCTCTCCCAGCTCCCGAAACCCCGTGCATCCCCTTGAACCGATCGCTTCTGTTCTCTTCTGTTTCTATTAAATCGTGTGTCCACATATCCAAACGGTGATCTGTCCCGTGGCCTATACTTGTCTCTCCCACGCCGTGTACCAACATATCCAAACGGTAATCTCTCCCGTGACCTGGATCTGACCCTCTCAAAACCTTTGATTTCCTGTACACCCGATGCGTTGTCCCGTGACCTATACTTGTCTCTCTCATCCCGTGTGTCCTCATATACAAACGGTGATCTGTTCCGTGGCCTATACCTGCCACCCTGACGTCGTGTATCCGCATATCGTGGCCCATACTTGTCTCTCTCAGATCGTGTGTCCTCATATACCCACGGTGAATTGTCCCGTGTCCTGTACCTAGCATAGCCACGGCGGCGTGGCACGGTCCTGGAGGACATTTTGTCCTCGGACACTCACAAAAACAATGAAAAATGAACCGATTAAACTAGTCTTTAAAATTACAATTATTTTTGTTTTTTTATGATTCTTTTAAACTTTTTTTGTATATTTTTTTATTTTTTTATTTTTTTTATTATTTTTTATTTTTTATTTTTTATAAAAATATGAAAAATATGAAAAAAAATGTGCCTCAGGCTAACGCGTTTCGGTCCGTCTTCCGACCTTTATCAAAACCGAGGCAAAAAAGAGCTCTGGTGTGTGTCTGTTGAGAATCTTGTTTGAACGGAATGTACCATCTGAAGGTTTAGGTCGCCGATCTGTAACATTTGAAAGTCTACGGGATGTGGTAGGCGATCCATGTCGTTGGGGACCCACGGCGCTAAAATGTCCCGTGTCCCTATGGTCCGAGCCGCGGACCACAGAGGCATAGGAACGGTACGGTCGCGTGTTAGTCCAAGTCCCGGGAGCCCGGATGAGCTCTGGCGGGTTAGGGTCAGTGTAAGTTGCTCGTCTCCTCAGCGAAGGCGAGTATGCTCTGGCTCTCTCCCAGCTCCCGAAACCCCGTGCATCCCCTTGAACCGATCGCTTCTGTTCTCTTCTGTTTCTATTAAATCGTGTGTCCACATATCCAAACGGTGATCTGTCCCGTGGCCTATACTTGTCTCTCCCACGCCGTGTACCAACATATCCCAACGGTAATCTCTCCCGTGACCTGGATCTGACCCTCTCAAAACCTTTGATTTCCTGTACACCCGATGCGTTGTCCCGTGACCTATACTTGTCTCTCTCATCCCGTGTGTCCTCATATACAAACGGTGATCTGTTCCGTGGCCTATACCTGCCACCCTGACGTCGTGTATCCGCATATCGTGGCCCATACTTGTCTCTCTCAGATCGTGTGTCCTCATATACCCACGGTGAATTGTCCCGTGTCCTGTACCTAGCATAGCCACGGCGGCGTGGCACGGTCCTGGAGGACATTTTGTCCTCGGACACTCACAAAAACAATGAAAAATGAACCGATTAAACTAGTCTTTAAAATTACAATTATTTTTGTTTTTTTATGATTCTTTTAAACTTTTTTTGTATATTTTTTTATTTTTTTATTTTTTTTATTATTTTTTATTTTTTATTTTTTATAAAAATATGAAAAATATGAAAAAAAATGTGCCTCAGGCTAACGCGTTTCGGTCCGTCTTCCGACCTTTATCAAAACCGAGGCAAAAAAGAGCTCTGGTGTGTGTCTGTTGAGAATCTTGTTTGAACTGAGCTCTCTGCCCCGTCTCTCCCCTTTTATACTGCAGGGGAGGGAGGGGGGAGAGAAAGGCGCTTTGCCCAGACATGTCCACACTATGAAATAGGAAATAAATCGTTTTTAATGTGTTTGTGAAACATATGAACTTGAAGATCTTCTTAACTATTATTTTTTGTTTGTTTTATTATAAGTTTTTTATTTTTATATTGTTTTTTTTATTTTTTTATTTTTATATTTTTTTATTTTGAAATTGGGTCAGTGGCCTGGGGTAGTGGTTGGGTTTAGGGGTTAGGGTTAGGATTAGGGTTAGTAGTTAGGGTTAGGGTTAGTGGTTAGGGTTAGTGGTTAAGGTTAGGGTTAGGGTTAGTGGTTAAGGTTAGGGTTAGGGTTAGTGGTTAAGGTTAGGGTTAGTGGTTAGGGTTAGGGTTAGTGGTTAAGGTTAGGGTTAGTGGTTAAGGTTAGGGTTAGGGTTAGGGTTAGGTTTAGGGTATCAATTTAGACCTTTAGGATATCGGGTGTTGAGACGGGAGATCCACGCTTTCTGGAACTCCAGTCTCTCCCCCTTAGTCCACAACAAGCTACTCTGTAGTCCTACTATCCTGACAGATTGCCATCCATGTAATATAAAATGAGAGATCAGCCTAGGAGTACCTGTCTTGGTCTCAGATCCGGTAGAAAACTGATCTAGTCTACGTTTGTGTTGTAACAGACAGACAAAGAGAGAGTTTCCCGTAGCTCCCACAAATTGAGTTAGGCAAGTGGAGCAAAAAATCAAATATACACAATTATAAGAGTAACATGTAAAGAACTGAGAAATCTGAAATATCTCCTTTGTCGTTCTATGAACAATGAAGCTTTTGTGTATCAAAATACCATCTAAAAGGTTAGGTCTAGGTACAAAATCTATTGGTTTAAGTCTGGCTCTCACCAAGTATTTCTGTAGATTGTAATTTTTCTTATAGGCCGAAATAATTTTGTATTTGGGAAAGAGGCCTTGTTCAGTAATAAATGTCCTAAAGTTTCTTTTGAGTACACTATGCAGTTCTGTGGCCTTAGTAGAATAACCCGTAATGAGGGGAATCACACGTTGTGTTTGGTCCTTTTGGCTTTGATCATCAAGTGTCCTCAGACAGTCCTTGAGGAATGATTTTTGGTAACCCCTGTGTTTCAAGGCCTTAAATAAAATCTGAACTGCCTGATCAAAATCCGTTTCTTGTGTACAAATTCTTTTAAACCTTAAAAGTTGGGATTTAACAAGACCTTTAAACGTGTGCTTAGGATGAAAGCTAGACTTATCCAGCAGGGCATGTGTGTCTGTTGTTTTGAAAAAAACTTTAAGATCCAATATGTTAGAATTTTGAAACCTAAGGCCTTTATAAACCGTAGTATCCAGAAAATCAATAGATTCAGACGAGGTTGAACTTTTGAGTTTGATGGAGGGATCATGAGAATTCAAGATCTGAAAAAAGTTTTGAAATTCCTCAAGATTGTGTGTCCAAATGCCAAATATATCGTCTAAATATCTCAAATAAACTAAAGGTTTAATAGGACATTTGTCCAAAACTGTTTGTTCCCAATCAGCCATATAAATATTGGCATATGCTGGTGCAAATTTCTTTCCCATGGCAGTGCCTTTGGTCTGTAAATAGAACTTTCCATCAAACTCAAAATCATTTCTAGTTAGGTTAATGTCTAAAAGTTGCAAAAGTTCCAAATCAGGACGTTTTGGATCTGGATATTTCAGAAAGACCTTCTTAACAGCTTGGATTCCTGCTGGGATATCAATGTTGGTGTATAATGAGTCAACATCAAATGTAAATAACATAGCTTCTGCTGGAACAACCAGATTATTAAGGATAGAAATGAAGTGATACGTGTCTTTAATGTATGCAGGATGTCTAGTGGATAGAGGTGTGAGATGAACTGAGAGGAAATCAGCTGTTCTATATGTCTCACTGCTACAATCTGATACGATGGGTCGGCCTGGAGGGATCCGATACGGAAGGGACCATTTTTCAGGTTCTTTGTGGACTTTGGGTAACATGTAAAACCTCCTAGTTCTAGGGTTGCCATCTCCCTTCAAAAACTGTTGTTGCTTTTCTGAAATGAATTTCTTCTCATGGAGTGTATCAATTATTTTGTGCACCATAGGGATAGTTTGATAAAATATAGGTTTTTCCAATTGAACATAGTAATTTTTATCTGTTAACTGTCTCAGACCTTCCCAAACGTACTGTTTTCTATCCAGGACCACTGTGACACTACCCTTGTCAGCTGGTTTGATAATCAATTGTTTGTTTCGTACCAATTGTAGCAAAGCTTCTTGTTCTGAAGGTGAAATATTCGGACATTCTTTTTCTAAACTAAAACAATTCCGAAAAGTCTTAAGATCCTGTTTAATTAGAACACCCACTTCAGGAGGTAGTTGATCTACAGGAGGGGACCAAGTACTAGGTGTCCCAAATTCCTGTTTGCCCGTGTCAGGCTGTCCGTCGAAAAAGAAAGCTAACTTTAATCTTCTATGATAATTTTGTATGTCAAATTGAAGTTGTTGTTCCTGCTGATTGGTGATATTAATAGCTGGAACAAAGGTGAGACCTTTATTCAATAACTCTAATTGTGCCTGTGTTAATGTGTAATCTTCGGCCAAAACAATAACATTCTGGGGCCTGTCTAAAGGACAGGCTGGTAACCCCGTAACTTTTGACCTTAAGGGGCAAACAAGTTTAAGTGGTCACCCCAATGTTTGAGCATATTCCTAGCAGTGTCTTTCGTCCAGTGTATGTTGTCCTCCTCAGTTACAAACAAACTGTTATGTAGCAGTGGTATGAAGCGTAGGTAACCCTCAATGTATTCATTGAGCTCACCCAGTGAGACTTGTTCTTGCTCTGGGAGCTGTTCAGAGTAGTTGATAAGAGGAACCCACAATTCAGTAGTTGGGAACTTATTTTTAGCAGCTCGTACAGCGGCCTGGAGCTGTCTGATAGATGTTTCTTGAGTTTTTTGAGCCCTATTGTTCACTCCAAATGCCAAAACCAATTTTTTGACATGAACAAACGTCATGGTCTTTTCTAAAATGGCCTGTGCATGTCTGAAGTTTGCTCCCGGATAACTCTCAATCTGTAGATTTTCAATGTCGTGTGTACCTATCCTACTCAAGTTGGAATCTCCAATCATCACAAACTTTTTGTTCACAGTTAAGTTCCACATGCTCATTTTCCTACTGGTGTTAAGGTGTCGGGTAACCAAAAACTTGCCCCTCGGTGACTTTAATGTGTCCAAAAGATCTGCATCTGAAACAGAACCCCAGTCAGTGTTGGTAGGGGAAGCTTCTCCTATGTGCCCCAAAATCCTAGGTGAATCAGGGCCAGCCTCAAGTAACAACATCGGTGTACCATTTTCCATCACTATTGGTCTGACAGGTGAAACATTGCCTGTAGCAACCGGCGTACTGACTCGTGAAGGGGGAGTTTGTGCCCAGACTCTGTGTGGAGTTTGAGAGCAAGAAGCAGTCACAGGTGTAAGCATTTGGTGTACCGAGGGAGTCATTTGTGTGGCCTCCTCTGGTATATCTGGCAACACCCTCAGCAAAGCGTTGTCCTGGTGCTGTTCCTCCAAAACAACAGCCGGATTCTTAGCAAGTGTCCTTCTCTGAGGTCTCTGTTCTAGTGGTCTAATAGGTGTATCCATGTGTGTAGTAGTGGCGTGTATCTGTGCCTCCACTTGTATCTGTGTCCTATCCGTTTGCTCAGGGGGTATCTTGTTCTCCCGGTGTGTTGCCAGCGTCTGGCTAGTGGTGGTCTGTGTCCCACAGTCTCGCGCACGTTCCGGTTGTGCATCTTGTATCTCCGTGTCACTATTTTGCGACAGTTGCTGTGGTGCGGTGTTCCCCATGTCTGAAGCGGTTTGTACCGGACAATCTACTCTTACTGGCTGCTGTGGTGGAGCAGTATCCAATGATACTCTGGTTTGATCCGAGGCCTCACACGAGCTGATCCGTTCTTTTGTAACCAATATTGTCTTTTCTGTAAGGCGTGGAATGTTTTTTTCAGCCCATCTGGTGGCGATCTCAAATGCCACTGTCCAATCACTAGTCAAATCCTGTACAATACTGGCTAACAACGCGTCTCTTTCAATTTGGTAATGTTCTCTGAGAATGATCAAAGTTGTATAACCCCATTGTTTCGCGTTCCCCCAGATCTTTTCTGCCGTACTCTCATTTGGCAAAGCTGGTTTAATCAACAATCCTAGGTCCTCTACCGTTTTTGTGATGGTCCTAGGTTCCTCCGTAGCAGAAACTTTGTCTAAATGGTGCTCAAGTTTGATCAAGTTGTGAAATGAACGAATCAATTTTTTCATTGTATTATCTGCTGGTCTGTATGTATTCCGTACAAAAGTAGCCCTATCTGGGGCAAACCGTGTGTGTACAGTCTCTGTTCTGCGTGAACGAAATGTACCATCTGAAGGTTTAGGTCGCCGATCTGTAACATTTGAAAGTCTACGGGATGTGGTAGGCGATCCATGTCGTTGGGGACCCACGGCGCTAAAATGTCCCGTGTCCCTATGGTCCGAGCCGCGGACCACAGAGGCATAGGAACGGTACGGTCGCGTGTTAGTCCAAGTCCCGGGAGCCCGGATGAGCTCTGGCGGGTTAGGGTCAGTGTAAGTTGCTCGTCTCCTCAGCGAAGGCGAGTATGCTCTGGCTCTCTCCCAGCTCCCGAAACCCCGTGCATCCCCT
Organism: Odontamblyopus lacepedii; assembly: GCA_034769755.1. Classification (NCBI taxonomy): domain Eukaryota; kingdom Metazoa; phylum Chordata; class Actinopteri; order Gobiiformes; family Gobiidae; genus Odontamblyopus; species Odontamblyopus lacepedii. The sequence continues at coordinate 72,145 of CM068352.1, read as the reverse complement.
TGAACCGATCGCTTCTGTTCTCTTCTGTTTCTATTAAATCGTGTGTCCACATATCCAAACGGTGATCTGTCCCGTGGCCTATACTTGTCTCTCCCACGCCGTGTACCAACATATCCCAACGGTAATCTCTCCCGTGACCTGGATCTGACCCTCTCAAAACCTTTGATTTCCTGTACACCCGATCGTTGTCCCGTGACCTATACTTGTCTCTCTCATCCCGTGTGTCCTCATATACAAACGGTGATCTGTTCCGTGGCCTATACCTGCCACCCTGACGTCGTGTATCCGCATATCGTGGCCCATACTTGTCTCTCTCAGATCGTGTGTCCTCATATACCCACGGTGAATTGTCCCGTGTCCTGTACCTAGCATAGCCACGGCGGCGTGGCACGGTCCTGGAGGACATTTTGTCCTCGGACACTCACAAAAACAATGAAAAATGAACCGATTAAACTAGTCTTTAAAATTACAATTATTTTTGTTTTTTTATGATTCTTTTAAACTTTTTTGTATATTTTTATTTTTTTTTTTTTATTATTTTTTATTTTTTATTTTTTATAAAAATATGAAAAATATGAAAAAAAATGTGCCTCAGGCTAACGCGTTTCGGTCCGTCTTCCGACCTTTATCAAAACCGAGGCAAAAAAGAGCTCTGGTGTGTGTCTGTTGATATTAAATCGTGTGTCCACATATCCAAACGGTGATCTGTCCCGTGGCCTATACTTGTCTCTCCCACGCCGTGTACCAACATATCCAAACGGTAATCTCTCCCGTGACCTGGATCTGACCCTCTCAAAACCTTTGATTTCCTGTACACCCGATGCGTTGTCCCGTGACCTATACTTGTCTCTCTCATCCCGTGTGTCCTCATATACAAACGGTGATCTGTTCCGTGGCCTATACCTGCCACCCTGACGTCGTGTATCCGCATATCGTGGCCCATACTTGTCTCTCTCAGATCGTGTGTCCTCATATACCCACGGTGAATTGTCCCGTGTCCTGTACCTAGCATAGCCACGGCGGCGTGGCACGGTCCTGGAGGACATTTTGTCCTCGGACACTCACAAAAACAATAAAAAATGAACCGATTAAACTAGTCTTTAAAATTACAATTATTTTTGTTTTTTTATGATTCTTTTAAACTTTTTTTGTATATTTTTTTATTTTTTTATTTTTTTATTTTTTATTATTTTTTATTTTTTATTTTTTATAAAAATATGAAAAATATGAAAAAAAAAATGTGCCTCAGGCTAACGCGTTTCGGTCCGTCTTCCGACCTTTATCAAAACCGAGGCAAAAAAGAGCTCTGGTGTGTGTCTGTTGAGAATCTTGTTTGAACTGAGCTCTCTGCCCCGTCTCTTCCCTTTTTATACTGCAGGGGAGGGAGGGGGGAGAGAAAGGCGCTTTGCCCAGACATGTCCACACTATGAAATAGGAAATAAATCGTTTTTAATGTGTTTGTGAAACATATGAACTTGAAGATCTTCTTAACTATTATTTTTTGTTTGTTATATTATAAGTTTTTTATTTTTATATTGTTTTTTTTATTTTTTTATTTTTATATTTTTTTATTTTGAAATTGGGTCAGTGGCCTGGGGTAGTGGTTGGGTTTAGGGGTTAGGGTTAGGATTAGGGTTAGTAGTTAGGGTTAGGGTTAGTGGTTAGGGTTAGTGGTTAAGGTTAGGGTTAGGGTTAGTGGTTAAGGTTAGGGTTAGGGTTAGTGGTTAAGGTTAGGGTTAGTGGTTAAGGTTAGGGTTAGTGGTTAAGGTTAGGGTTAGTGGTTAGGGTTAGGGTTAGTGGTTAAGGTTAGGGTTAGTGGTTAAGGTTAGGGTTAGGGTTAGGGTTAGGTTTAGGGTATCAATTTAGACCTTTAGGATATCGGGTGTTGAGACGGGAGATCCACGCTTTCTGGAACTCCAGTCTCTCCCCCTTAGTCCACAACAAGCTACTCTGTAGTCCTACTATCCTGACAGATTGCCATCCATGTAATATAAAATGAGAGATCAGCCTAGGAGTACCTGTATTGGTCTCAGATCCGGTAGAAAACTGATCTAGTCTACGTTTGTGTTGTAACAGACAGACAAAGAGAGAGTTTCCCGTAGCTCCCACAAATTGAGTTAGGCAAGTGGAGCAAAAAATCAAATATACACAATTATAAGAGTAACATGTAAAGAACTGAGAAATCTGAAATATCTCCTTTGTCGTTCTATGAACAATGAAGCTTTTGTGTATCAAAATGCCATCTAAAAGGTTAGGTCTAGGTACAAAATCTATTGGTTTAAGTCTGGCTCTCACCAAGTATTTCTGTAGATTGTAATTTTTCTTATAGGCCGAAATAATTTTGTATTTGGGAAAGAGGCCTTGTTCAGTAATAAATGTCCTAAAGTTTCTTTTGAGTACACTATGCAGTTCTGTGGCCTTAGTAGAATAACCCGTAATGAGGGGAATCACACGTTGTGTTTGGTCCTTTTGGCTTTGATCATCAAGTGTCCTCAGACAGTCCTTGAGGAATGATTTTTGGTAACCCCTGTGTTTCAAGGCCTTAAATAAAATCTGAACTGCCTGATCAAAATCCGTTTCTTGTGTACAAATTCTTTTAAACCTTAAAAGTTGGGATTTAACAAGACCTTTAAACGTGTGCTTAGGATGAAAGCTAGACTTATCCAGCAGGGCATGTGTGTCTGTTGTTTTGAAAAAAACCTTAAGATCCAATATGTTAGAATTTTGAAACCTAAGGCCTTTATAAACCGTAGTATCCAGAAAATCAATAGATTCAGACGAGGTTGAACTTTTGAGTTTGATGGAGGGATCATGAGAATTCAAGATCTGAAAAAAGTTTTGAAATTCCTCAAGAGTGTGTGTCCAAATGCCAAATATATCGTCTAAATATCTCAAATAAACTAAAGGTTTAATAGGACATTTGTCCAAAACTGTTTGTTCCCAATCAGCCATATAAATATTGGCATATGCTGGTGCAAATTTCTTTCCCATGGCAGTGCCTTTGGTCTGTAAATAGAACTTTCCATCAAACTCAAAATCATTTCTAGTTAGGTTAATGTCTAAAAGTTGCAAAAGTTCCATATCAGGACATTTTGGATCTGGATATTTCAGAAAGACCTTCTTAACAGCCTGGATGCCTGCTGGGATATCAATGTTAGTGTATAATGAGTCAACATCAAATGTAAATAACATAGCTTCTGCTGGAACAACCAGATTATTAAGGATAGAAATGAAGTGATACGTGTCTTTAATGTATGCAGGATGTCTAGTGGATAGAGGTGTGAGATGAACTGAGAGGAAATCAGCTGTTCTATATGTCTCACTGCTACAATCTGATACGATGGGTCGGCCTGGAGGGATCCGATACGGAAGGGACCATTTTTCAGGTTCTTTGTGGACTTTGGGTAACATGTAAAACCTCCTAGTTCTAGGGTTGCCATCTCCCTTCAAAAACTGTTGTTGCTTTTCTGAAATGAATTTCTTCTCATGGAGTGTATCAATTATTTTGTGCACCATAGGGATAGTTTGATAAAATATAGGTTTTTCCAATTGAACATAGTAATTTTTATCTGTTAACTGTCTCAGACCTTCCCAAACGTACTGTTTTCTATCCAGGACCACTGTGACACTACCCTTGTCAGCTGGTTTGATAATCAATTGTTTGTTTCGTACCAATTGTAGCAAAGCTTCTTGTTCTGAAGGTGAAATATTCGGACATTCTTTTTCTAAACTAAAACAATTCCGAAAAGTCTTAAGATCCTGTTTAATTAGAACACCCACTTCAGGAGGTAGTTGATCTACAGGAGGGGACCAAGTACTAGGTGTCACAAATTCCTGTTTGCCCGTGTCAGGCTGTCCGTCGAAAAAGAAAGCTAACTTTAATCTTCTATGATAATTTTGTATGTCAAATTGAAGTTGTTGTTCCTGCTGATTGGTGATATTAATAGCTGGAACAAAGGTGAGACCTTTATTCAATAACTCTAATTGTGCCTGTGTTAATGTGTAATCTTCGGCCAAAACAATAACATTCTGGGGCCTGTCTAAAGGACAGGCTGGTAACCCCGTAACTTTTGACCTTAAGGGGCAAACAAGTTTAAGTGGTCACCCCAATGTTTGAGCATATTCCTAGCAGTGTCTTTCGTCCAGTGTACTGGTCTTTTTCAAAGCCGAGGCACAGTAAGCAGTGTACGCTGGTGTGTCCTGTTTGAGACTCCTCTTCAAACTGAGCTTTTTGCCCAGCCCCTCTCTTTGTGGCGCTTTGCCCTGACATGTCCCAAGGTTTAGGGTTAGGTTTAGGGTTAGGTTTAGGTTTAGGGTTAGGGTTAGGGTTAGGGTTAGGGTTAGGGATAGTGGTCAGTCTGTGGGACACAGCGGACAATCCATGTCTCAAGGATACACAGCACTGGTGTCCCCGCGTCCCCATGGTCCGAGTCACGGATCACAGAAACACAGGAACGAAACGGGCGTGTGGTGAACCAAGCCCTGAGACCTAGGATGAGCACTGGCAGGTTAGTGTAAGTATAGGTTCTCACCTCCTGACGAAGGCGAGCGGGCACGGGCTCCTCCCAGCTCTCAAGACCCCGTGCATCCCCTTGAATGGACAGCCACTGCTTCACAGCCAGACCCCCGTCCCGCGGCCTGGACTGGCTTCTCCCACGTTGCATCATCCCACAAAGAAGAAAACACTGCTCCTGTGCCAGGCTGACGTTTCAACCAGTGTTCTGGTCTTTTTCAAAGCCGAGGCACAGTAAGCAGTGTACGCTGGTGTGTCCTGTTTGAGACTCCTCTTCAAACTGAGCTTTTTGCCCAGCCCCTCTCTTTGTGGCGCTTTGCCCTGACATGTCCCAAGGTTTAGGGTTAGGTTTAGGGTTAGGTTTAGGGTTAGGGTTAGGGTTAGGGTTAGGGTTAGGGATAGTGGTCAGTCTGTGGGACACAGCGGACAATCCATGTCTCAAGGATACACAGCACTGGTGTCCCCGTGTCCCCATGGTCCGAGTCACGGATCACAGAAACACAGGAACGAAACGGGCGTGTGGTGAACCAAGCCCTGAGACCTAGGATGAGCACTGGCAGGTTAGTGTAAGTATAGGTTCTCACCTCCTGACGAAGGCGAGCGGGGCACGGGCTCCCTCCCAGCTCTCAAGACCCCGTGCATCCCCTTGAATGGACAGCCACTGCTTCACAGCCAGACCCCCGTCCCGCGGCCTGGACTGGCTTCTCCCACGTTGCATCATCCCACAAAGAAGAAAACACTGCTCCTGTGCCAGGCTGACGTTTCAACCAGTGTTCTGGTCTTTTTCAAAGCCGAGGCACAGTAAGCAGTGTACGCTGGTGTGTCCTGTTTGAGACTCCTCTTCAAACTGAGCTTTTTGCCCAGCCCCTCTCTTTGTGGCGCTTTGCCCTGACATGTCCCAAGGTTTAGGGTTAGTGTAAGTGTAGGTTCTCACCTCCTGACGAAGGTGAGCGGGGCACGGGCTCCCTCCCAGCTCTCAAGACCCCGTGCATCCCCTTGAATGGACAGCCACTGCTCCACAGCCAGACCCCCGTCCCACGGCCTGGACTGGCTTCTCCCACGTTGCATCATCCCACAAAGAAGAAAACACTGCTCCTGTGCCAGGCTGACGTTTCGACCAGTGTTCTGGTCTTCTTCAAAGCCGAGGCACAGTAAGCAGTGTAAGTGTAGGTTCTCACCTCCTGACGAAGGTGAGCGGGGCACGGGCTCCCTCCCAGCTCTCAAGACCCCGTGCATCCCCTTGAATGGACAGCCACTGCTCCACAGCCAGACCCCCGTCCCACGGCCTGGACTGGCTTCTCCCACGTTGCATCATCCCACAAAGAAGAAAACACTGCTCCTGTGCCAGGCTGACGTTTCGACCAGTGTTCTGGTCTTCTTCAAAGCCGAGGCACAGTAAGCAGTGTACGCTGGTGTGTCCTGTTTGAGACTCCTCTTCAAACTGAGCTATTTTGCTCAGCCCCTCTTTGTGGCGTTTTGCCCTGACATGTCCCAAGGTTTAGGGTTAGGTTTAGGGTTAGGGTTAGGGTTAGGGTTAGGGTTAGGGATAGTGGTCAGTCTGCGGGACAGAGCGGACAATCCATGTCTCAAGGATACACAGCACTGGTGTCCCCATGTCCCCATGGTCCGAGTCACGGACCACAGAAACACAGGAACGAAACGGGCGTGTGGTGAACCAAGCCCTGAGACCTAGGATGAGCACTGGCAGGTTAGTGTAAGTGTAGGTTCTCACCTCCTGACGAAGGTGAGCGGGGCACGGGCTCCCTCCCAGCTCTCAAGACCCCGTGCATCCCCTTGAATGGACAGCCACTGCTCCACAGCCAGACCCCCGTCCCACGGCCTGGACTGGCTTCTCCCACGTTGCATCATCCCACAAAGAAGAAAACACTGCTCCTGTGCCAGGCTGACGTTTCGACCAGTGTTCTGGTCTTCTTCAAAGCCGAGGCACAGTAAGCAGTGTACGCTGGTGTGTCCTGTTTGAGACTCCTCTTCAAACTGAGCTATTATGCTCAGCCCTCTCTTTGTGGCGCTTTGCCCTGACATGTCCCAAGGTTTAGGGTTAGGTTTAGGGTTAGGTTTAGGTTTAGGGTTAGGGTTAGGGTTAGGGTTAGGGTTAGGGATAGTGGTCAGTCTGCGGGACAGAGCGGACAATCCATGTCTCAAGGATACACAGCACTGGTGTCCCCATGTCCCCATGGTCCGAGTCACGGACCACAGAAACACAGGAACGAAACGGGCGTGTGGTGAACCAAGCCCTGAGACCTAGGATGAGCACTGGCAGGTTAGTGTAAGTGTAGGTTCTCACCTCCTGACGAAGGCGAAGCGGGCACGGGCTCCCTCCCAGCTCTCAAGACCCCGTGCATCCCCTTGAATGGACAGCCACTGCTTCACAGCCAGACCCCGTCCCACGGCCTGGACTGGCTTCTCCCACGTTGCATCATCCCACAAAGAAGAAAACACTGCTCCTGTGCCAGGCTGACGTTTCGACCAGTGTTCTGGTCTTCTTCAAAGCCGAGGCACAGTAAGCAGTGTACGCTGGTGTGTCCTGTTTGAGACTCCTCTTCAAACTGAGCTATTTTGCTCAGCCCCTCTCTTTGTGGCGCTTTGCCCTGACATGTCCCAAGGTTTAGGGTTAGGTTTAGGGTTAGGTTTAGGTTTAGGGTTAGGGTTAGGGTTAGGGTTAGGGTTAGGGATAGTGGTCAGTCTGTGGGACACAGCGGACAATCCATGTCTCAAGGATACACAGCACTGGTGTCCCCGTGTCCCCATGGTCCGAGTCACGGATCACAGAAACACAGGAACGAAACGGGCGTGTGGTGAACCAAGCCCTGAGACCTAGGATGAGCACTGGCAGGTTAGTGTAAGTATAGGTTCTCACCTCCTGACGAAGGCGAGCGGGGCACGGGCTCCCTCCCAGCTCTCAAGACCCCGTGCATCCCCTTGAATGGACAGCCACTGCTTCACAGCCAGACCCCCGTCCCGCGGCCTGGACTGGCTTCTCCCACGTTGCATCATCCCACAAAGAAGAAAACACTGCTCCTGTGCCAGGCTGACGTTTCGACCAGTGTTCTGGTCTTCTTCAAAGCCGAGGCACAGTAAGCAGTGTACGCTGGTGTGTCCTGTTTGAGACTCCTCTTCAAACTGAGCTTTTTGCCCAGCCCCTCTCTTTGTGGCGCTTTGCCCTGACATGTCCCAAGGTTTAGGGTTAGGTTTAGGGTTAGGTTTAGGTTTAGGGTTAGGGTTAGGGTTAGGGTTAGGGTTAGGGATAGTGGTCAGTCTGTGGGACACAGCGGACAATCCATGTCTCAAGGATACACAGCACTGGTGTCCCCGTGTCCCCATGGTCCGAGTCACGGATCACAGAAACACAGGAACGAAACGGGCGTGTGGTGAACCAAGCCCTGAGACCTAGGATGAGCACTGGCAGGTTAGTGTAAGTATAGGTTCTCACCTCCTGACGAAGGCGAGCGGGGCACGGGCTCCCTCCCAGCTCTCAAGACCCCGTGCATCCCCTTGAATGGACAGCCACTGCTTCACAGCCAGACCCCCGTCCCTCGGCCTGGACTGGCTTCTCCCACGTTGCATCATCCCACAAAGAAGAAAACACTGCTCCTGTGCCAGGCTGACGTTTCGACCAGTGTTCTGGTCTTCTTCAAAGCCGAGGCACAGTAAGCAGTGTACGCTGGTGTGTCCTGTTTGAGACTCCTCTTCAAACTGAGCTTTTTGCCCAGCCCCTCTCTTTGTGGCGCTTTGCCCTGACATGTCCCAAGGTTTAGGGTTAGGTTTAGGGTTAGGTTTAGGTTTAGGGTTAGGGTTAGGGTTAGGGTTAGGGTTAGGGATAGTGGTCAGTCTGTGGGACACAGCGGACAATCCATGTCTCAAGGATACACAGCACTGGTGTCCCCGTGTCCCCATGGTCCGAGTCACGGATCACAGAAACACAGGAACGAAACGGGCGTGTGGTGAACCAAGCCCTGAGACCTAGGATGAGCACTGGCAGGTTAGTGTAAGTATAGGTTCTCACCTCCTGACGAAGGCGAGCGGGGCACGGGCTCCCTCCCAGCTCTCAAGACCCCGTGCATCCCCTTGAATGGACAGCCACTGCTTCACAGCCAGACCCCCGTCCCGCGGCCTGGACTGGCTTCTCCCACGTTGCATCATCCCACAAAGAAGAAAACACTGCTCCTGTGCCAGGCTGACGTTTCGACCAGTGTTCTGGTCTTCTTCAAAGCCGAGGCACAGTAAGCAGTGTACGCTGGTGTGTCCTGTTTGAGACTCCTCTTCAAACTGAGCTTTTGCCCAGCCCCTCTCTTTGTGGCGCTTTGCCCTGACATGTCCCAAGGTTTAGGGTTAGGTTTAGGGTTAGGTTTAGGTTTAGGGTTAGGGTTAGGGTTAGGGTTAGGGTTAGGGATAGTGGTCAGTCTGTGGGACACAGCGGACAATCCATGTCTCAAGGATACACAGCACTGGTGTCCCCGTGTCCCCATGGTCCGAGTCACGGATCACAGAAACACAGGAACGAAACGGGCGTGTGGTGAACCAAGCCCTGAGACCTAGGATGAGCACTGGCAGGTTAGTGTAAGTATAGGTTCTCACCTCCTGACGAAGGCGAGCGGGGCACGGGCTCCCTCCCAGCTCTCAAGACCCCGTGCATCCCCTTGAATGGACAGCCACTGCTTCACAGCCAGACCCCCGTCCCGCGGCCTGGACTGGCTTCTCCCACGTTGCATCATCCCACAAAGAAGAAAACACTGCTCCTGTGCCAGGCTGACGTTTCGACCAGTGTTCTGGTCTTCTTCAAAGCCGAGGCACAGTAAGCAGTGTACGCTGGTGTGTCCTGTTTGAGACTCCTCTTCAAACTGAGCTTTTTGCCCAGCCCTCTCTTTGTGGCGCTTTGCCCTGACATGTCCCAAGGTTTAGGGTTAGGTTTAGGGTTAGGTTTAGGTTTAGGGTTAGGGTTAGGGTTAGGGTTAGGGTTAGGGATAGTGGTCAGTCTGTGGGACACAGCGGACAATCCATGTCTCAAGGATACACAGCACTGGTGTCCCCGTGTCCCCATGGTCCGAGTCACGGATCACAGAAACACAGGAACGAAACGGGCGTGTGGTGAACCAAGCCCTGAGACCTAGGATGAGCACTGGCAGGTTAGTGTAAGTATAGGTTCTCACCTCCTGACGAAGGCGAGCGGGGCACGGGCGCCTCCCAGCTCTCAAGACCCCGTGCATCCCCTTGAATGGACAGCCACTGCTTCACAGCCAGACCCCCGTCCCGCGGCCTGGACTGGCTTCTCCCACGTTGCATCATCCCACAAAGAAGAAAACACTGCTCCTGTGCCAGGCTGACGTTTCGACCAGTGTTCTGGTCTTCTTCAAAGCCGAGGCACAGTAAGCAGTGTACGCTGGTGTGTCCTGTTTGAGACTCCTCTTCAAACTGAGCTTTTTGCCCAGCCCCTCTCTTTGTGGCGCTTTGCCCTGACATGTCCCAAGGTTTAGGGTTAGGTTTAGGGTTAGGTTTAGGTTTAGGGTTAGGGTTAGGGTTAGGGTTAGGGTTAGGGATAGTGGTCAGTCTGTGGGACACAGCGGACAATCCATGTCTCAAGGATACACAGCACTGGTGTCCCCGTGTCCCCATGGTCCGAGTCACGGATCACAGAAACACAGGAACGAAACGGGCGTGTGGTGAACCAAGCCCTGAGACCTAGGATGAGCACTGGCAGGTTAGTGTAAGTATAGGTTCTCACCTCCTGACGAAGGCGAGTGGGCACGGGCTCCCTCCCAGCTCTCAAGACCCCGTGCATCCCCTTGAATGGACAGCCACTGCTTCACAGCCAGACCCCCGTCCCGCGGCCTGGACTGGCTTCTCCCACGTTGCATCATCCCACAAAGAAGAAAACACTGCTCCTGTGCCAGGCTGACGTTTCGACCAGTGTTCTGGTCTTCTTCAAAGCCGAGGCACAGTAAGCAGTGTACGCTGGTGTGTCCTGTTTGAGACTCCTCTTCAAACTGAGCTTTTTGCCCAGCCCCTCTCTTTGTGGCGCTTTGCCCTGACATGTCCCAAGGTTTAGGGTTAGGTTTAGGGTTAGGTTTAGGTTTAGGGTTAGGGTTAGGGTTAGGGTTAGGGTTAGGGATAGTGGTCAGTCTGTGGGACACAGCGGACAATCCATGTCTCAAGGATACACAGCACTGGTGTCCCCGTGTCCCCATGGTCCGAGTCACGGATCACAGAAACACAGGAACGAACGGGCGTGTGGTGAACCAAGCCCTGAGACCTAGGATGAGCACTGGCAGGTTAGTGTAAGTATAGGTTCTCACCTCCTGACGAAGGCGAGCGGGGCACGGGCTCCCTCCCAGCTCTCAAGACCCCGTGCATCCCCTTGAATGGACAGCCACTGCTTCACAGCCAGACCCCCGTCCCGCGGCCTGGACTGGCTTCTCCCACGTTGCATCATCCCACAAAGAAGAAAACACTGCTCCTGTGCCAGGCTGACGTTTCGACCAGTGTTCTGGTCTTCTTCAAAGCCGAGGCACAGTAAGCAGTGTACGCTGGTGTGTCCTGTTTGAGACTCCTCTTCAAACTGAGCTTTTTGCCCAGCCCCTCTCTTTGTGGCGCTTTGCCCTGACATGTCCCAAGGTTTAGGGTTAGGTTTAGGGTTAGGTTTAGGTTTAGGGTTAGGGTTAGGGTTAGGGTTAGGGTTAGGGATAGTGGTCAGTCTGTGGGACACAGCGGACAATCCATGTCTCAAGGATACACAGCACTGGTGTCCCCGTGTCCCCATGGTCCGAGTCACGGATCACAGAAACACAGGAACGAACGGGCGTGTGGTGAACCAAGCCCTGAGACCTAGGATGAGCACTGGCAGGTTAGTGTAAGTATAGGTTCTCACCTCCTGACGAAGGCGAGCGGGGCACGGGCTCCTCCCAGCTCTCAAGACCCCGTGCATCCCCTTGAATGGACAGCCACTGCTTCACAGCCAGACCCCGTCCACGGCCTGGACTGGCTTCTCCCACGTTGCATCATCCCACAAAGAAGAAAACACTGCTCCTGTGCCAGGCTGACGTTTCGACCAGTGTTCTGGTCTTCTTCAAAGCCGAGGCACAGTAAGCAGTGTACGCTGGTGTGTCCTGTTTGAGACTCCTCTTCAAACTGAGCTTTTGCCCAGCCCCTCTCTTTGTGGCGCTTTGCCCTGACATGTCCCAAGGTTTAGGGTTAGGTTTAGGGTTAGGTTTAGGTTTAGGGTTAGGGTTAGGGTTAGGGTTAGGGTTAGGGATAGTGGTCAGTCTGTGGGACACAGCGGACAATCCATGTCTCAAGGATACACAGCACTGGTGTCCCCGTGTCCCCATGGTCCGAGTCACGGATCACAGAAACACAGGAACGAACGGGCGTGTGGTGAACCAAGCCCTGAGACCTAGGATGAGCACTGGCAGGTTAGTGTAAGTATAGGTTCTCACCTCCTGACGAAGGCGAGCGGGGCACGGGCTCCTCCCAGCTCTCAAGACCCCGTGCATCCCCTTGAATGGACAGCCACTGCTTCACAGCCAGACCCCGTCCCGCGGCCTGGACTGGCTTCTCCCACGTTGCATCATCCCACAAAGAAGAAAACACTGCTCCTGTGCCAGGCTGACGTTTCGACCAGTGTTCTGGTCTTCTTCAAAGCCGAGGCACAGTAAGCAGTGTACGCTGGTGTGTCCTGTTTGAGACTCCTCTTCAAACTGAGCTTTTTGCCCAGCCCCTCTCTTTGTGGCGCTTTGCCCTGACATGTCCCAAGGTTTAGGGTTAGGTTTAGGGTTAGGTTTAGGTTTAGGGTTAGGGTTAGGGTTAGGGTTAGGGTTAGGGATAGTGGTCAGTCTGTGGGACACAGCGGACAATCCATGTCTCAAGGATACACAGCACTGGTGTCCCCGTGTCCCCATGGTCCGAGTCACGGATCACAGAAACACAGGAACGAAACGGGCGTGTGGTGAACCAAGCCCTGAGACCTAGGATGAGCACTGGCAGGTTAGTGTAAGTATAGGTTCTCACCTCCTGACGAAGGCGAGCGGGCACGGGCTCCTCCCAGCTCTCAAGACCCCGTGCATCCCCTTGAATGGACAGCCACTGCTTCACAGCCAGACCCCCGTCCCGCGGCCTGGACTGGCTTCTCCCACGTTGCATCATCCCACAAAGAAGAAAACACTGCTCCTGTGCCAGGCTGACGTTTCGACCAGTGTTCTGGTCTTCTTCAAAGCCGAGGCACAGTAAGCAGTGTACGCTGGTGTGTCCTGTTTGAGACTCCTCTTCAAACTGAGCTTTTTGCCCAGCCCCTCTCTTTGTGGCGCTTTGCCCTGACATGTCCCAAGGTTTAGGGTTAGGTTTAGGGTTAGGTTTAGGTTTAGGGTTAGGGTTAGGGTTAGGGTTAGGGTTAGGGATAGTGGTCAGTCTGTGGGACACAGCGGACAATCCATGTCTCAAGGATACACAGCACTGGTGTCCCCGTGTCCCCATGGTCCGAGTCACGGATCACAGAAACACAGGAACGAAACGGGCGTGTGGTGAACCAAGCCCTGAGACCTAGGATGAGCACTGGCAGGTTAGTGTAAGTATAGGTTCTCACCTCCTGACGAAGGCGAGCGGGGCACGGGCTCCCTCCCAGCTCTCAAGACCCCGTGCATCCCCTTGAATGGACAGCCACTGCTTCACAGCCAGACCCCCGTCCCGCGGCCTGGACTGGCTTCTCCCACGTTGCATCATCCCACAAAGAAGAAAACACTGCTCCTGTGCCAGGCTGACGTTTCGACCAGTGTTCTGGTCTTCTTCAAAGCCGAGGCACAGTAAGCAGTGTACGCTGGTGTGTCCTGTTTGAGACTCCTCTTCAAACTGAGCTTTTGCCCAGCCCCTCTCTTTGTGGCGCTTTGCCCTGACATGTCCCAAGGTTTAGGGTTAGGTTTAGGGTTAGGTTTAGGTTTAGGGTTAGGGTTAGGGTTAGGGTTAGGGTTAGGGATAGTGGTCAGTCTGTGGGACACAGCGGACAATCCATGTCTCAAGGATACACAGCACTGGTGTCCCCGTGTCCCCATGGTCCGAGTCACGGATCACAGAAACACAGGAACGAAACGGGCGTGTGGTGAACCAAGCCCTGAGACCTAGGATGAGCACTGGCAGGTTAGTGTAAGTATAGGTTCTCACCTCCTGACGAAGGCGAGCGGGGCACGGGCTCCCTCCCAGCTCTCAAGACCCCGTGCATCCCCTTGAATGGACAGCCACTGCTTCACAGCCAGACCCCCGTCCCGCGGCCTGGACTGGCTTCTCCCACGTTGCATCATCCCACAAAGAAGAAAACACTGCTCCTGTGCCAGGCTGACGTTTCGACCAGTGTTCTGGTCTTCTTCAAAGCCGAGGCACAGTAAGCAGTGTACGCTGGTGTGTCCTGTTTGAGACTCCTCTTCAAACTGAGCTTTTTGCCCAGCCCCTCTCTTTGTGGCGCTTTGCCCTGACATGTCCCAAGGTTTAGGGTTAGGTTTAGGGTTAGGTTTAGGTTTAGGGTTAGGGTTAGGGTTAGGGTTAGGGTTAGGGTTAGGGATAGTGGTCAGTCTGTGGGACACAGCGGACAATCCATGTCTCAAGGATACACAGCACTGGTGTCCCCGTGTCCCCATGGTCCGAGTCACGGATCACAGAAACACAGGAACGAAACGGGCGTGTGGTGAACCAAGCCCTGAGACCTAGGATGAGCACTGGCAGGTTAGTGTAAGTATAGGTTCTCACCTCCTGACGAAGGCGAGCGGGGCACGGGCTCCCTCCCAGCTCTCAAGACCCCGTGCATCCCCTTGAATGGACAGCCACTGCTTCACAGCCAGACCCCCGTCCCGCGGCCTGGACTGGCTTCTCCCACGTTGCATCATCCCACAAAGAAGAAAACACTGCTCCTGTGCCAGGCTGACGTTTCGACCAGTGTTCTGGTCTTCTTCAAAGCCGAGGCACAGTAAGCAGTGTACGCTGGTGTGTCCTGTTTGAGACTCCTCTTCAAACTGAGCTTTTTGCCCAGCCCTCTCTTTGTGGCGCTTTGCCCTGACATGTCCCAAGGTTTAGGGTTAGGTTTAGGGTTAGGTTTAGGTTTAGGGTTAGGGTTAGGGTTAGGGTTAGGGTTAGGGATAGTGGTCAGTCTGTGGGACACAGCGGACAATCCATGTCTCAAGGATACACAGCACTGGTGTCCCCGTGTCCCCATGGTCCGAGTCACGGATCACAGAAACACAGGAACGAAACGGGCGTGTGGTGAACCAAGCCCTGAGACCTAGGATGAGCACTGGCAGGTTAGTGTAAGTATAGGTTCTCACCTCCTGACGAAGGCGAGCGGGGCACGGGCTCCCTCCCAGCTCTCAAGACCCCGTGCATCCCCTTGAATGGACAGCCACTGCTTCACAGCCAGACCCCCGTCCACGGCCTGGACTGGCTTCTCCCACGTTGCATCATCCCACAAAGAAGAAAACACTGCTCCTGTGCCAGGCTGACGTTTCGACCAGTGTTCTGGTCTTCTTCAAAGCCGAGGCACAGTAAGCAGTGTACGCTGGTGTGTCCTGTTTGAGACTCCTCTTCAAACTGAGCTTTTTGCCCAGCCCCTCTCTTTGTGGCGCTTTGCCCTGACATGTCCCAAGGTTTAGGGTTAGGTTTAGGGTTAGGTTTAGGTTTAGGGTTAGGGTTAGGGTTAGGGTTAGGGTTAGGGATAGTGGTCAGTCTGTGGGACACAGCGGACAATCCATGTCTCAAGGATACACAGCACTGGTGTCCCCGTGTCCCCATGGTCCGAGTCACGGATCACAGAAACACAGGAACGAACGGGCGTGTGGTGAACCAAGCCCTGAGACCTAGGATGAGCACTGGCAGGTTAGTGTAAGTATAGGTTCTCACCTCCTGACGAAGGCGAGCGGGGCACGGGCTCCCTCCCAGCTCTCAAGACCCCGTGCATCCCCTTGAATGGACAGCCACTGCTTCACAGCCAGACCCCGTCCACGGCCTGGACTGGCTTCTCCCACGTTGCATCATCCCACAAAGAAGAAAACACTGCTCCTGTGCCAGGCTGACGTTTCGACCAGTGTTCTGGTCTTCTTCAAAGCCGAGGCACAGTAAGCAGTGTACGCTGGTGTGTCCTGTTTGAGACTCCTCTTCAAACTGAGCTTTTGCCCAGCCCTCTCTTTGTGGCGCTTTGCCCTGACATGTCCCAAGGTTTAGGGTTAGGTTTAGGGTTAGGTTTAGGTTTAGGGTTAGGGTTAGGGTTAGGGTTAGGGTTAGGGATAGTGGTCAGTCTGTGGGACACAGCGGACAATCCATGTCTCAAGGATACACAGCACTGGTGTCCCCGTGTCCCCATGGTCCGAGTCACGGATCACAGAAACACAGGAACGAACGGGCGTGTGGTGAACCAAGCCCTGAGACCTAGGATGAGCACTGGCAGGTTAGTGTAAGTATAGGTTCTCACCTCCTGACGAAGGCGAGCGGGGCACGGGCTCCCTCCCAGCTCTCAAGACCCCGTGCATCCCCTTGAATGGACAGCCACTGCTTCACAGCCAGACCCCCGTCCCGCGGCCTGGACTGGCTTCTCCCACGTTGCATCATCCCACAAAGAAGAAAACACTGCTCCTGTGCCAGGCTGACGTTTCGACCAGTGTTCTGGTCTTCTTCAAAGCCGAGGCACAGTAAGCAGTGTACGCTGGTGTGTCCTGTTTGAGACTCCTCTTCAAACTGAGCTTTTTGCCCAGCCCCTCTCTTTGTGGCGCTTTGCCCTGACATGTCCCAAGGTTTAGGGTTAGGTTTAGGGTTAGGTTTAGGTTTAGGGTTAGGGTTAGGGTTAGGGTTAGGGTTAGGGATAGTGGTCAGTCTGTGGGACACAGCGGACAATCCATGTCTCAAGGATACACAGCACTGGTGTCCCCGTGTCCCCATGGTCCGAGTCACGGATCACAGAAACACAGGAACGAAACGGGCGTGTGGTGAACCAAGCCCTGAGACCTAGGATGAGCACTGGCAGGTTAGTGTAAGTATAGGTTCTCACCTCCTGACGAAGGCGAGCGGGGCACGGGCTCCCTCCCAGCTCTCAAGACCCCGTGCATCCCCTTGAATGGACAGCCACTGCTTCACAGCCAGACCCCCGTCCCGCGGCCTGGACTGGCTTCTCCCACGTTGCATCATCCCACAAAGAAGAAAACACTGCTCCTGTGCCAGGCTGACGTTTCGACCAGTGTTCTGGTCTTCTTCAAAGCCGAGGCACAGTAAGCAGTGTACGCTGGTGTGTCCTGTTTGAGACTCCTCTTCAAACTGAGCTTTTTGCCCAGCCCCTCTCTTTGTGGCGCTTTGCCCTGACATGTCCCAAGGTTTAGGGTTAGGTTTAGGGTTAGGTTTAGGTTTAGGGTTAGGGTTAGGGTTAGGGTTAGGGTTAGGGATAGTGGTCAGTCTGTGGGACACAGCGGACAATCCATGTCTCAAGGATACACAGCACTGGTGTCCCCGTGTCCCCATGGTCCGAGTCACGGATCACAGAAACACAGGAACGAAACGGGCGTGTGGTGAACCAAGCCCTGAGACCTAGGATGAGCACTGGCAGGTTAGTGTAAGTATAGGTTCTCACCTCCTGACGAAGGCGAGCGGGGCACGGGCTCCCTCCCAGCTCTCAAGACCCCGTGCATCCCCTTGAATGGACAGCCACTGCTTCACAGCCAGACCCCCGTCCCGCGGCCTGGACTGGCTTCTCCCACGTTGCATCATCCCACAAAGAAGAAAACACTGCTCCTGTGCCAGGCTGACGTTTCGACCAGTGTTCTGGTCTTCTTCAAAGCCGAGGCACAGTAAGCAGTGTACGCTGGTGTGTCCTGTTTGAGACTCCTCTTCAAACTGAGCTTTTTGCCCAGCCCCTCTCTTTGTGGCGCTTTGCCCTGACATGTCCCAAGGTTTAGGGTTAGGTTTAGGGTTAGGTTTAGGTTTAGGGTTAGGGTTAGGGTTAGGGTTAGGGTTAGGGATAGTGGTCAGTCTGTGGGACACAGCGGACAATCCATGTCTCAAGGATACACAGCACTGGTGTCCCCGTGTCCCCATGGTCCGAGTCACGGATCACAGAAACACAGGAACGAAACGGGCGTGTGGTGAACCAAGCCCTGAGACCTAGGATGAGCACTGGCAGGTTAGTGTAAGTATAGGTTCTCACCTCCTGACGAAGGCGAGCGGGGCACGGGCTCCCTCCCAGCTCTCAAGACCCCGTGCATCCCCTTGAATGGACAGCCACTGCTTCACAGCCAGACCCCCGTCCCGCGGCCTGGACTGGCTTCTCCCACGTTGCATCATCCCACAAAGAAGAAAACACTGCTCCTGTGCCAGGCTGACGTTTCGACCAGTGTTCTGGTCTTCTTCAAAGCCGAGGCACAGTAAGCAGTGTACGCTGGTGTGTCCTGTTTGAGACTCCTCTTCAAACTGAGCTTTTGCCCAGCCCTCTCTTTGTGGCGCTTTGCCCTGACATGTCCCAAGGTTTAGGGTTAGGTTTAGGGTTAGGTTTAGGTTTAGGGTTAGGGTTAGGGTTAGGGTTAGGGTTAGGGATAGTGGTCAGTCTGTGGGACACAGCGGACAATCCATGTCTCAAGGATACACAGCACTGGTGTCCCCGTGTCCCCATGGTCCGAGTCACGGATCACAGAAACACAGGAACGAAACGGGCGTGTGGTGAACCAAGCCCTGAGACCTAGGATGAGCACTGGCAGGTTAGTGTAAGTATAGGTTCTCACCTCCTGACGAAGGCGAGCGGGGCACGGGCTCCCTCCCAGCTCTCAAGACCCCGTGCATCCCCTTGAATGGACAGCCACTGCTTCACAGCCAGACCCCCGTCCCGCGGCCTGGACTGGCTTCTCCCACGTTGCATCATCCCACAAAGAAGAAAACACTGCTCCTGTGCCAGGCTGACGTTTCGACCAGTGTTCTGGTCTTCTTCAAAGCCGAGGCACAGTAAGCAGTGTACGCTGGTGTGTCCTGTTTGAGACTCCTCTTCAAACTGAGCTTTTTGCCCAGCCCCTCTCTTTGTGGCGCTTTGCCCTGACATGTCCCAAGGTTTAGGGTTAGGTTTAGGGTTAGGTTTAGGTTTAGGGTTAGGGTTAGGGTTAGGGTTAGGGTTAGGGATAGTGGTCAGTCTGTGGGACACAGCGGACAATCCATGTCTCAAGGATACACAGCACTGGTGTCCCCGTGTCCCCATGGTCCGAGTCACGGATCACAGAAACACAGGAACGAAACGGGCGTGTGGTGAACCAAGCCCTGAGACCTAGGATGAGCACTGGCAGGTTAGTGTAAGTATAGGTTCTCACCTCCTGACGAAGGCGGCGGGCACGGGCTCCCTCCCAGCTCTCAAGACCCCGTGCATCCCCTTGAATGGACAGCCACTGCTTCACAGCCAGACCCCCGTCCCGCGGCCTGGACTGGCTTCTCCCACGTTGCATCATCCCACAAAGAAGAAAACACTGCTCCTGTGCCAGGCTGACGTTTCGACCAGTGTTCTGGTCTTCTTCAAAGCCGAGGCACAGTAAGCAGTGTACGCTGGTGTGTCCTGTTTGAGACTCCTCTTCAAACTGAGCTTTTGCCCAGCCCTCTCTTTGTGGCGCTTTGCCCTGACATGTCCCAAGGTTTAGGGTTAGGTTTAGGGTTAGGTTTAGGTTTAGGGTTAGGGTTAGGGTTAGGGTTAGGGTTAGGGATAGTGGTCAGTCTGTGGGACACAGCGGACAATCCATGTCTCAAGGATACACAGCACTGGTGTCCCCGTGTCCCCATGGTCCGAGTCACGGATCACAGAAACACAGGAACGAAACGGGCGTGTGGTGAACCAAGCCCTGAGACCTAGGATGAGCACTGGCAGGTTAGTGTAAGTATAGGTTCTCACCTCCTGACGAAGGCGAGCGGGGCACGGGCTCCCTCCCAGCTCTCAAGACCCCGTGCATCCCCTTGAATGGACAGCCACTGCTTCACAGCCAGACCCCCGTCCCACGGCCTGGACTGGCTTCTCCCACGTTGCATCATCCCACAAAGAAGAAAACACTGCTCCTGTGCCAGGCTGACGTTTCGACCAGTGTTCTGGTCTTCTTCAAAGCCGAGGCACAGTAAGCAGTGTACGCTGGTGTGTCCTGTTTGAGACTCCTCTTCAAACTGAGCTTTTTGCCCAGCCCCTCTCTTTGTGGCGCTTTGCCCTGACATGTCCCAAGGTTTAGGGTTAGGTTTAGGGTTAGGTTTAGGTTTAGGGTTAGGGTTAGGGTTAGGGTTAGGGATAGTGGTCAGTCTGTGGGACACAGCGGACAATCCATGTCTCAAGGATACACAGCACTGGTGTCCCCGTGTCCCCATGGTCCGAGTCACGGATCACAGAAACACAGGAACGAAACGGGCGTGTGGTGAACCAAGCCCTGAGACCTAGGATGAGCACTGGCAGGTTAGTGTAAGTATAGGTTCTCACCTCCTGACGAAGGCGAGCGGGGCACGGGCTCCCTCCCAGCTCTCAAGACCCCGTGCATCCCCTTGAATGGACAGCCACTGCTTCACAGCCAGACCCCCGTCCCGCGGCCTGGACTGGCTTCTCCCACGTTGCATCATCCCACAAAGAAGAAAACACTGCTCCTGTGCCAGGCTGACGTTTCGACCAGTGTTCTGGTCTTCTTCAAAGCCGAGGCACAGTAAGCAGTGTACGCTGGTGTGTCCTGTTTGAGACTCCTCTTCAAACTGAGCTTTTGCCCAGCCCCTCACTTAGTGGCGCAAAGCCCAGACATGTCCCAAGGTTTAGGTTAGGTTTAGGGTTAGGTTTAGGTTTAGGGTTAGGGTTAGGGTTAGGGTTAGGGTTAGGATAGTGGTCAGTCTGTGGGACACAGCGGACAATCCATGTCTCAAGGATACACAGCACTGGTGTCCCCGTGTCCCCATGGTCCGAGTCACGGATCACAGAAACACAGGAACGAAACGGGCGTGTGGTGAACCAAGCCCTGAGACCTAGGATGAGCACTGGCAGGTTAGTGTAAGTATAGGTTCTCACCTCCTGACGAAGGCGAGCGGGGCACGGGCTCCCTCCCAGCTCTCAAGACCCCGTGCATCCCCTTGAATGGACAGCCACTGCTTCACAGCCAGACCCCCGTCCCGCGGCCTGGACTGGCTTCTCCCACGTTGCATCATCCCACAAAGAAGAAAACACTGCTCCTGTGCCAGGCTGACGTTTCGACCAGTGTTCTGGTCTTCTTCAAAGCCGAGGCACAGTAAGCAGTGTACGCTGGTGTGTCCTGTTTGAGACTCCTCTTCAAACTGAGCTTTTTGCCCAGCCCCTCTCTTTGTGGCGCTTTGCCCTGACATGTCCCAAGGTTTAGGGTTAGGTTTAGGGTTAGGTTTAGGTTTAGGGTTAGGGTTAGGGTTAGGGTTAGGGATAGTGGTCAGTCTGTGGGACACAGCGGACAATCCATGTCTCAAGGATACACAGCACTGGTGTCCCCGTGTCCCCATGGTCCGAGTCACGGATCACAGAAACACAGGAACGAAACGGGCGTGTGGTGAACCAAGCCCTGAGACCTAGGATGAGCACTGGCAGGTTAGTGTAAGTATAGGTTCTCACCTCCTGACGAAGGCGAGCGGGGCACGGGCTCCCCCCAGCTCTCAAGACCCCGTGCATCCCCTTGAATGGACAGCCACTGCTTCACAGCCAGACCCCCGTCCCGCGGCCTGGACTGGCTTCTCCCACGTTGCATCATCCCACAAAGAAGAAAACACTGCTCCTGTGCCAGGCTGACGTTTCGACCAGTGTTCTGGTCTTCTTCAAAGCCGAGGCACAGTAAGCAGTGTACGCTGGTGTGTCCTGTTTGAGACTCCTCTTCAAACTGAGCTTTTGCCCAGCCCTCTCTTTGTGGCGCTTTGCCCTGACATGTCCCAAGGTTTAGGGTTAGGTTTAGGGTTAGGTTTAGGTTTAGGGTTAGGGTTAGGGTTAGGGTTAGGGATAGTGGTCAGTCTGTGGGACACAGCGGACAATCCATGTCTCAAGGATACACAGCACTGGTGTCCCCGTGTCCCCATGGTCCGAGTCACGGATCACAGAAACACAGGAACGAAACGGGCGTGTGGTGAACCAAGCCCTGAGACCTAGGATGAGCACTGGCAGGTTAGTGTAAGTATAGGTTCTCACCTCCTGACGAAGGCGAGCGGGGCACGGGCTCCCTCCCAGCTCTCAAGACCCCGTGCATCCCCTTGAATGGACAGCCACTGCTTCACAGCCAGACCCCCGTCCCCCGGCCTGGACTGGCTTCTCCCACGTTGCATCATCCCACAAAGAAGAAAACACTGCTCCTGTGCCAGGCTGACGTTTCGACCAGTGTTCTGGTCTTCTTCAAAGCCGAGGCACAGTAAGCAGTGTACGCTGGTGTGTCCTGTTTGAGACTCCTCTTCAAACTGAGCTTTTTGCCCAGCCCTCTCTGTGTGGCGCTTTGCCCTGACATGTCCCAAGGTTTAGGGTTAGGTTTAGGGTTAGGTTTAGGTTTAGGGTTAGGGTTAGGGTTAGGGTTAGGGATAGTGGTCAGTCTGTGGGACACAGCGGACAATCCATGTCTCAAGGATACACAGCACTGGTGTCCCCGTGTCCCCATGGTCCGAGTCACGGATCACAGAAACACAGGAACGAAACGGGCGTGTGGTGAACCAAGCCCTGAGACCTAGGATGAGCACTGGCAGGTTAGTGTAAGTGTAGGTTCTCACCTCCTGACGAAGGTGAGCGGGGCACGGGCTCCCTCCCAGCTCTCAAGACCCCGTGCATCCCCTTGAATGGACAGCCACTGCTCCACAGCCAGACCCCCGTCCCACGGCCTGGACTGGCTTCTCCCACGTTGCATCATCCCACAAAGAAGAAAACACTGCTCCTGTGCCAGGCTGACGTTTCGACCAGTGTTCTGGTCTTCTTCAAAGCCGAGGCACAGTAAGCAGTGTACGCTGGTGTGTCCTGTTTGAGACTCCTCTTCAAACTGAGCTATTTTGCCCAGCCCCTCTCTTTGTGGCGCTTTGCCCTGACATGTCCCAAGGTTTAGGGTTAGGTTTAGGGTTAGGTTTAGGTTTAGGGTTAGGGTTAGGGTTAGGGTTAGGGTTAGGGATAGTGGTCAGTCTGCGGGACAGAGCGGACAATCCATGTCTCAAGGATACACAGCACTGGTGTCCCCATGTCCCCATGGTCCGAGTCACGGACCACAGAAACACAGGAACGAAACGGGCGTGTGGTGAACCAAGCCCTGAGACCTAGGATGAGCACTGGCAGGTTAGTGTAAGTGTAGGTTCTCACCTCCTGACGAAGGTGAGCGGGGCACGGGCTCCCTCCCAGCTCTCAAGACCCCGTGCATCCCCTTGAATGGACAGCCACTGCTCCACAGCCAGACCCCCGTCCCACGGCCTGGACTGGCTTCTCCCACGTTGCATCATCCCACAAAGAAGAAAACACTGCTCCTGTGCCAGGCTGACGTTTCGACCAGTGTTCTGGTCTTCTTCAAAGCCGAGGCACAGTAAGCAGTGTACGCTGGTGTGTCCTGTTTGAGACTCCTCTTCAAACTGAGCTTTTGCCCAGCCCTCTCTTTGTGGCGCTTTGCCCTGACATGTCCCAAGGTTTAGGGTTAGGTTTAGGTTTAGGGTTAGGTTTAGGGTTAGGGTTAGGGTTAGGGTTAGGGTTAGGGATAGTGGTCAGTCTGCGGGACAGAGCGGACAATCCATGTCTCAAGGATACACAGCACTGGTGTCCCCATGTCCCCATGGTCCGAGTCACGGACCACAGAAACACAGGAACGAAACGGGCGTGTGGTGAACCAAGCCCTGAGACCTAGGATGAGCACTGGCAGGTTAGTGTAAGTGTAGGTTCTCACCTCCTGACGAAGGTGAGCGGGGCACGGGCTCCCTCCCAGCTCTCAAGACCCCGTGCATCCCCTTGAATGGACAGCCACTGCTCCACAGCCAGACCCCCGTCCCACGGCCTGGACTGGCTTCTCCCACGTTGCATCATCCCACAAAGAAGAAAACACTGCTCCTGTGCCAGGCTGACGTTTCGACCAGTGTTCTGGTCTTCTTCAAAGCCGAGGCACAGTAAGCAGTGTACGCTGGTGTGTCCTGTTTGAGACTCCTCTTCAAACTGAGCTTTTTGCCCAGCCCTCTCTTTGTGGCGCTTTGCCCTGACATGTCCCAAGGTTTAGGGTTAGGTTTAGGGTTAGGTTTAGGTTTAGGGTTAGGGTTAGGGTTAGGGTTAGGGTTAGGGATAGTGGTCAGTCTGTGGGACACAGCGGACAATCCATGTCTCAAGGATACACAGCACTGGTGTCCCCGTGTCCCCATGGTCCGAGTCACGGATCACAGAAACACAGGAACGAACGGGCGTGTGGTGAACCAAGCCCTGAGACCTAGGATGAGCACTGGCAGGTTAGTGTAAGTATAGGTTCTCACCTCCTGACGAAGGCGAGCGGGGCACGGGCTCCTCCCAGCTCTCAAGACCCCGTGCATCCCCTTGAATGGACAGCCACTGCTTCACAGCCAGACCCCGTCCCGCGGCCTGGACTGGCTTCTCCCACGTTGCATCATCCCACAAAGAAGAAAACACTGCTCCTGTGCCAGGCTGACGTTTCGACCAGTGTTCTGGTCTTCTTCAAAGCCGAGGCACAGTAAGCAGTGTACGCTGGTGTGTCCTGTTTGAGACTCCTCTTCAAACTGAGCTATTTTGCTCAGCCCTCTCTTTGTGGCGCTTTGCCCTGACATGTCCCAAGGTTTAGGGTTAGGTTTAGGGTTAGGTTTAGGTTTAGGGTTAGGGTTAGGGTTAGGGTTAGGGTTAGGGATAGTGGTCAGTCTGCGGGACAGAGCGGACAATCCATGTCTCAAGGATACACAGCACTGGTGTCCCCATGTCCCCATGGTCCGAGTCACGGACCACAGAAACACAGGAACGAAACGGGCGTGTGGTGAACCAAGCCCTGAGACCTAGGATGAGCACTGGCAGGTTAGTGTAAGTGTAGGTTCTCACCTCCTGACGAAGGTGAGCGGGGCACGGGCTCCCTCCCAGCTCTCAAGACCCCGTGCATCCCCTTGAATGGACAGCCACTGCTCCACAGCCAGACCCCGTCCCGCGGCCTGGACTGGCTTCTCCCACGTTGCATCATCCCACAAAGAAGAAAACACTGCTCCTGTGCCAGGCTGACGTTTCGACCAGTGTTCTGGTCTTCTTCAAAGCCGAGGCACAGTAAGCAGTGTACGCTGGTGTGTCCTGTTTGAGACTCCTCTTCAAACTGAGCTATTTTGCTCAGCCCCTCTTTGTGGCGTTTTGCCCTGACATGTCCCAAGGTTTAGGGTTAGGTTTAGGGTTAGGGTTAGGGTTAGGGTTAGGGTTAGGGTTAGGGTTAGGGATAGTGGTCAGTCTGCGGGACAGAGCGGACAATCCATGTCTCAAGGATACACAGCACTGGTGTCCCCATGTCCCCATGGTCCGAGTCACGGACCACAGAAACACAGGAACGAAACGGGCGTGTGGTGAACCAAGCCCTGAGACCTAGGATGAGCACTGGCAGGTTAGTGTAAGTGTAGGTTCTCACCTCCTGACGAAGGTGAGCGGGGCACGGGCTCCCTCCCAGCTCTCAAGACCCCGTGCATCCCCTTGAATGGACAGCCACTGCTCCACAGCCAGACCCCGTCCCGCGGCCTGGACTGGCTTCTCCCACGTTGCATCATCCCACAAAGAAGAAAACACTGCTCCTGTGCCAGGCTGACGTTTCGACCAGTGTTCTGGTCTTCTTCAAAGCCGAGGCACAGTAAGCAGTGTACGCTGGTGTGTCCTGTTTGAGACTCCTCTTCAAACTGAGCTATTTTGCTCAGCCCCTCTTTGTGGCGTTTTGCCCTGACATGTCCCAAGGTTTAGGGTTAGGTTTTGGGTTAGGTTTAGGTTTAGGGTTAGGGTTAGGGTTAGGGTTAGGGTTAGGGATAGTGGTCAGTCTGCGGGACAGAGCGGACAATCCATGTCTCAAGGATACACAGCACTGGTGTCCCCATGTCCCCATGGTCCGAGTCACGGACCACAGAAACACAGGAACGAAACGGGCGTGTGGTGAACCAAGCCCTGAGACCTAGGATGAGCACTGGCAGGTTAGTGTAAGTGTAGGATCCTGACGAAGGTGAGCAAGTTTCTTTTGTTTTTTGGATAAATTACTGAAAATGGTCTTGTTTTGCCTCCTCTTCCCCATGTTGACACCACAGATAGTATCTATGGTTGACACTTTGGAAGAACACGTGCTTTTTCTCTCTCCCGGCTCCCAAAACCCCGTGCATCCCCTTGAACCGATCGCTGTTGTTCTCTGTTTCTCTTAACCCGTGTGTCAAAATGTCCAAATCGCAGTCTCTCCCGTGACCTAGATCTGCCTCTCTCAAAACCCTTGATCTCCTGTATCCACGGTGTCCTGTTCCGTGGCCTATACTTGTCTCTCTCATCTCGTGTGTCCTCATATCCAAATGGTGATCTGTTCCGTGGCCCATACCTATCACCCTCACGTCGTGAATCCACATATCGAGGCCCATACTTGTCTCTCTCAGATCGTGTGGCCTCATATCCCCACGGTGAATTGTTCCGTGTCCTGTACCTAGCATAGCCACGGCGGCGTGGCATGGTCCCGGAGGACATTTTGTCCTCGGACCCTCACAAAACAATAAAAAACAATGAACCGATTTAACCAGTCTTTAGAATCACAATTATTTTTGTTTTTTTATGGTTCTTTTAAACTTTTTTTGTTTATTTTTTTATTTTTTATTTTTTATTTTTTATTTTTTTATAAAAATGAAAAAAATGAAAAATGTGCCTCAGGCTAACGCGTTTCGGTCAGTCCTCTGACCTTTCTCAAAACTGAGGCAAAAAGAGCTCTGGCGTGTGTCTGTTGAAATTCTCATTTAAAGTGAGGTGTCTGCCCCTTCTCTCCCCTTTTATACTGCAGGGGAGGGAGGGGGGAGAGAGAAGGCGTTTTGCCCAGACATGTCCAAGCTACAAACCCGGAAATAACTCTTCTCACATGGACTCTGTGAGGCATATGCATTGAACAATCTTCTTATTAACTGTTTTTGTTTGTTTCGTTATCATTTTTTTTATTTTTTATTGTTTTTAATTTTTTTATTTATTTTTTTATTTATTTTTTTATTTTTATTTGAAATTGGGTCAATGGTTAGGGTTTTAGGGCTAGGGTTAGGGGTTAGGGTTAAGGTTAGTGGTTAGGGTTAGTGGTTAAGGTTAGGGGTTAGGGTTAGGGTTAGTGGTTAGGGTTAGTGGTTAAGGTTAGGGTTAGGGTTAGGGGTTAAGGTTAGGGTTAGGGCTAGTGGTTAAGGTTAGGGCCCGGGTTAGGGTTAGGGCTTAGTTAAGACCTTTAGGATATCGGGTGTCGAGACGGGAGATCCACGCTTCCTGGAACTCCCGTCTCTCCACCCCAGTCCAAAAGAAACTGGTCTGTAGTCCTACTATTCTGACAGATTGCCATCCGTGTAATATGAAATGAGAGATCAGTCTAGGAGTATCTGTCCTGGTTTCAAATCCCTTAGAACACTGATCTAGTCTACGTTTGTGTTGTAACAGACAGACAAAGAGAGAGTTTCCTGTAGCTCCCACAAATTGAGTTAGGCAAGTGGAGCAAAAAATTAAATATACACAATTATGCGAATAAGATGTAAAGAACTGAGAGATCTGAAATATTTCCTTTGTCGTTCTGTGAACAATGAAGCTTTTGTGTATCAATATTCCATCTAAGAGGTTAGGTCTAGGTACAAAATCTATTGGTTTAAGTCTGGCTCTCACCAAGTATTTCTGTAGATTGTAATTTTTCTTATAAGCCGAAATAACTTTGTATTTGGGAAAGAGGCCTTGTTCAGTAATAAATGTCCTAAAGTTTCTTTTGAGTAAACTATGCAGTTCTGTGGCCTTAGTAGAATAACCCGTAATAAGGGGAATCACACGTTGTGTTTGGTCCTTTTGGCTTTGATCATCAAGTGTCCTCAGACAGTTCTTGAGGAATGATTTTTGGTAACCCCTGTATTTCAACGCTTTAAATAAAATCTTAACTGCCTGAACAAAATCTGTTTCCTGTGTACAAATTCTTTTAAACCTTAAAAGTTGGGATTTGATAAGACCTTTAAACGTGTGCCTGGGATGAAAGCTAGACTTATCCAACAGGGCATGTGTATCTGTTGTTTTGAAAAAAACTTTAAGATCCAATATGTTAGAATTTTGAAACCTAAGGCCTTTATAAACCGTAGTATCCAGAAAATCGATAGATTCATACGAGGTTGAGCTTTTGAGTTTGATGGAGGGATCATGAGAGTTCAAGATCTGAAAAAGTTTTGAAATTCCTCAAGATTGTGTGTCCAAATGCCAAATATATCGTCCAGATATCTCAGATAAACTAAAGGTTTAATAGGACATTTGTCCAAAACTGTTTGTTCCCAATCAGCCATATAAATATTGGCATATGCTGGTGCAAATTTCTTTCCCATGGCTGTGCCTTTTGTCTGTAAGTAGAACCCTCCATCAAACTCAAAATCATTTCTAGTTAGATTAATATCTAAGAGTTGCAACAGTTCCATATCAGGACGTTTTGGATCTGGATATTTCAGAAAGACCTTCTTAACAGCCTGGATGCCTGCTGGGATATCAATGTTAGTGTATAATGAGTCAACATCAAATGTGAATAACATAGCTTCTGTTGGAACCACCAAATTATTAAGGATAGAAATGAAGTGATACGTGTTTTTAATGTATGCAGGATGTCTAGTGGATAAAGGTGTGAGATGAACTGAGAGGAAGTCCGCTGTTCTATATGTCTCACTACTACAATCTGATACGATGGGTCGGCCTGGAGGGATTCGATACGGGAGGGACCATTTTTCAGGTTCTTTGTGGACTTTGGGTAACATGTAAAACCTCCTAGTTCTGGGATTGCCATCTCCCCTCAAAAACTGATGTTGTTTTTCTGAAATGAATTTTTTCTCATAGAGTGTATCAATTATTTTGTGCACCATGGGGATAGTTTGATAAAAAATAGGTTTTTCCAATTGAACATAGTAATTTTTATCTGTTAACTGTCTCAGACCTTCCCACACGTATTGTTTTCTATCCATGACAACCGTGACACTACCCTTGTCAGCTGGCTTAATAATTAACTGTTTGTTTTGTACCAATTGTAGTAAAGCTTCTAGTTCTGAAGATGAAATATTCGAACATTCTTTTTCTAGACTAAAATGCTTACGAAAAGTCTTAAGATCCTGTGTAATTAAAACACTCACTTCAGGAGGTAGTTGATCCAAAGGAGGAGACCAAGTACTAGGTGTCACAAATTCTTGTTTGCCCGCATCAGGCTGTCCGTCGAAAAAGAAAGCTAATTTTAATCTTCTATGATAGTTTTGTATATCAAATTGAAGTTGTTGTTCTTGCTGATTGGTGATATTAATAGCTGGAACAAAGGTGAGACCTTTATTCAATAATTCTAATTGTGTCTGTGTTAATGTATACTCTTCGGCCAAAACAATGACATTCTGAGGCCTATCTGAAGGATAGGCTGGTAACCCCGTAACTTTTGACCTTAAGGGGCAAACAAGTTTAAGTGGTCACCCCAATGTTTGAGCATATTCCTAGCAGTGTCCTTTGTCCAGTGTATGTTATCCTCATCAGTTGCAAAAAGACTGTCCTGTAGCAGTGGTATGAAGCGTAGATTACTCTCAATATATTCATTGAGTTCCCCCAGTGAGATTTGTTCGTGCTCTGGAAGCTGTTCAGAGTGGTTAATTAGAGGAACCCACAGTTCAGCAGTTGGAAACTTGTTTTTGGCAGTTCGTACAGCGGCCTGGAGCTGTCTGATAGGCGTTTCTTGAGTTTTTTGAGCCCTATTGTTCAATCCAAATGCCAAAACCAATTTCTTGACATGGACAAACGTCATGGTCTTTTCCAAAATGGCCTGTGCATGTCTAAAGTTTGCTCCTGGATAACTCTCAATCTGTAGATCTTCAATGTCGTGTGTACCTATCCTGCTCAAGTTGGAATCTCCCATCATCACAAACTTCTTGTTCACAGTTAAGGTCCACATGGTCATTTTCCTACTGGTGTTAATGTGTCGGAAACCAAAAATTTGCCCCTTGGTGATTTTAATGTTTCCAAAAGATCTGCATCTGAAACAGAACCCCAGTCACTGTTAGTAGGGGAAGCTTCTCCTATGTGCCCCAAAATCCTAGGTGACTCCGGGCCAGCCTCAAGTAACAACATCGGTGTACCATTTTCCATAACTATTGGTCTAACAGGTGAAACATTGCCTGTAGCAATCGGCGTACTGACTCGTGAAGGGGGAGTTTGTGCCCAGACTCTGTGTGGAGTTTGAGAGCAAGAAGCAGTCACAGGTGTAAGCATTTGGTGTAACGAGGGAGTCATTTGTGTGGTCTCCTCTGGTATATCTGGCAGTACTCTCAACTCAGCACTGTCCAGGTCCTGCTCCCCCACAACAACCGGATTCTTAGCAAGTGTTCTTCTCTGTGGTCTCTGTTCTAGTGGTCTAATAGGTGTATCCATGTGTGCAGTGGTGGCGTGTATCTGTGCCTCAACTTGTATCTGTGTCCCATCTATTTGCTCCGGGGATATCTTGTTCTCCCGGTGTGTAGCCAACGTCTGGCTAGTGGTGGTCTGTGTCCCACAGTCTCGCGTCCGTTCCGGTTGAGCATTTTGTATCTCCGTGTCACTGTTTTGTGGCAGGTTCTGTGGTGGGGAATTACCCATGTCTGAAACAGTTTGTGTCAAACAATCAACTCGTACCGGTTGTTGTGGTGGAGCAGCACCCGAAACTGCACCAGCTCGATCCGAGGCCTCACACGAACTAATACGCTCTTTTAAAACCAATATTGTCTTTTCTGTAAGGTGTGGAATGTTTTTTTCGGCCCATCTGGTGGCGATCTCAAATGCCAGTGTCCACTGATCAGACAAATCCTGTAAAATACTAGCTAGTAGCGCGTCTCTTTCAATTTGGTAATGTTCTCTGAGAATAATCAGAGTTGTGTAACCCCATTGTTTCGCGTTCCCCCAAATCTTCTCTGTCGTACTCTCATTTGGCAAAGCTGGTTTGATCAGCAATCCGAGATTCTCAACTGTTTTTGCAATGGTCCTAGGCTCGTCTTTAGCAGACACTTTGTCTAAATGATGTTCAAGTTTGATCAAGTTGTGAAATGAATGAATCAATTTTTTCAGCGTAGTATCTGCTGGTCTGTATTTATGCCGCACAAAAGGAACCTTGTTTGGGGCGAAACGTGTGCGTCCAGATTTAATCCTGTGTGACCTAGTTGTACCCTCTGAAGGTTGATGTCGCTGATCTGTAACATCTAAGAATCTACGGGATCTGATGGGCGATCCATGTTGCTGGGATCCCACGGCGCTGAAATGTCCCATGCCCCTATGGTCCGAGCCGCGGACCACAGAGGCATAGGACCGGTACGGTCGCGTGGTGGTCCAAGTCCCGGGAGCCCGGATGAGCTCTGGCGGATTAGGGTCAGTGTAAGTTGCTCGTCTCTCAGGCGAAGGCGAGTATGCTCTGGCTCTCTCCCGGCTCCCAAAACCCCGTGCATCCCCTTGAACCGATCGCTGTTGTTCTCTGTTTCTCTTAACCCGTGTGTCAAAATGTCCAAATCGCAGTCTCTCCCGTGACCTAGATCTGCCTCTCTCAAAACCCTTGATCTCCTGTATCCACGGTGTCCTGTTCCGTGGCCTATACTTGTCTCTCTCATCTCGTGTGTCCTCATATCCAAATGGTGATCTGTTCCGTGGCCCATACCTATCACCCTCACGTCGTGAATCCACATATCGAGGCCCATACTTGTCTCTCTCAGATCGTGTGGCCTCATATCCCCACGGTGAATTGTTCCGTGTCCTGTACCTAGCATAGCCACGGCGGCGTGGCATGGTCCCGGAGGACATTTTGTCCTCGGACCCTCACAAAACAATAAAAAACAATGAACCGATTTAACCAGTCTTTAGAATCACAATTATTTTTGTTTTTTTATGGTTCTTTTAAACTTTTTTTGTTTATTTTTTTATTTTTTATTTTTTATTTTTTATTTTTTTATAAAAATGAAAAAATGAAAAATGTGCCTCAGGCTAGCAGCGTTTCGGTCAGTCCTCTGACCTTTCTCAAAACTGAGGCAAAGAGCTCTGGCGTGTGTCTGTTGAAATTCTCATTTAAAGTGAGGTGTCTGCCCCATCTCTCCCCTTTTATACTGCAGGGAGGGAGGGGAGAGAAGAAGGCGTTTTGCCCAGACATGTCCAAGCTACAACCCGGAAATAACTCTTCTCACATGGACTCTGTGAGGCATATGCATTGAACAATCTTCTTATTAACTGTTTTTGTTTGTTTCGTTATCATTTTTTTTATTTTTTATTGTTTTTAATTTTTTTATTTATTTTTTTATTTATTTTTTTATTTTTATTTGAAATTGGGTCAATGGTTAGGGTTTTAGGGCTAGGGTTAGGGGTTAGGGTTAAGGTTAGTGGTTAGGGTTAGTGGTTAAGGTTAGGGGTTAGGGTTAGGGTTAGTGGTTAGGGTTAGTGGTTAAGGTTAGGGTTAGGGTTAGGGGTTAAGGTTAGGGTTAGGGCTAGTGGTTAAGGTTAGGGCCCGGGTTAGGGTTAGGAGCTTAGTTAAGACCTTTAGGATATCGGGTGTCGAGGCGGAGATCCACGCT
Organism: Odontamblyopus lacepedii; assembly: GCA_034769755.1. Lineage (NCBI taxonomy): Eukaryota > Metazoa > Chordata > Actinopteri > Gobiiformes > Gobiidae > Odontamblyopus > Odontamblyopus lacepedii. The sequence goes on along the minus strand of CM068352.1, from coordinate 39,915 downwards.
TCCTGGAACTCCGTCTCTCCACCCCAGTCCAAAAGAAACTGGTCTGTAGTCCTACTATTCTGACAGATTGCCATCCGTGTAATATGAAATGAGAGATCAGTCTAGGAGTATCTGTCCTGGTTTCAAATCCCTTAGAACACTGATCTAGTCTACGTTTGTGTTGTAACAGACAGACAAAGAGAGAGTTTCCTGTAGCTCCCACAAATTGAGTTAGGCAAGTGGAGCAAAAAATTAAATATACACAATTATGCGAATAAGATGTAAAGAACTGAGAGATCTGAAATATTTCCTTTGTCGTTCTGTGAACAATGAAGCTTTTGTGTATCAATATTCCATCTAAGAGGTTAGGTCTAGGTACAAAATCTATTGGTTTAAGTCTGGCTCTCACCAAGTATTTCTGTAGATTGTAATTTTTCTTATAAGCCGAAATAACTTTGTATTTGGGAAAGAGGCCTTGTTCAGTAATAAATGTCCTAAAGTTTCTTTTGAGTAAACTATGCAGTTCTGTGGCCTTAGTAGAATAACCCGTAATAAGGGGAATCACACGTTGTGTTTGGTCCTTTTGGCTTTGATCATCAAGTGTCCTCAGACAGTTCTTGAGGAATGATTTTTGGTAACCCCTGTATTTCAACGCTTTAAATAAAATCTTAACTGCCTGAACAAAATCTGTTTCCTGTGTACAAATTCTTTTAAACCTTAAAAGTTGGGATTTGATAAGACCTTTAAACGTGTGCCTGGGATGAAAGCTAGACTTATCCAACAGGGCATGTGTATCTGTTGTTTTGAAAAAAACTTTAAGATCCAATATGTTAGAATTTTGAAACCTAAGGCCTTTATAAACCGTAGTATCCAGAAAATCGATAGATTCATACGAGGTTGAGCTTTTGAGTTTGATGGAGGGATCATGAGAGTTCAAGATCTGAAAAAGTTTTGAAATTCCTCAAGATTGTGTGTCCAAATGCCAAATATATCGTCAGATATCTCAGATAAACTAAAGGTTTAATAGGACATTTGTCCAAAACTGTTTGTTCCCAATCAGCCATATAAATATTGGCATATGCTGGTGCAAATTTCTTTCCCATGGCTGTGCCTTTTGTCTGTAAGTAGAACCCTCCATCAAACTCAAAATCATTTCTAGTTAGATTAATATCTAAGAGTTGCAACAGTTCCATATCAGGACGTTTTGGATCTGGATATTTCAGAAAGACCTTCTTAACAGCCTGGATGCCTGCTGGGATATCAATGTTAGTGTATAATGAGTCAACATCAAATGTGAATAACATAGCTTCTGTTGGAACCACCAAATTATTAAGGATAGAAATGAAGTGATACGTGTTTTTAATGTATGCAGGATGTCTAGTGGATAAAGGTGTGAGATGAACTGAGAGGAAGTCAGCTGTTCTATATGTCTCACTACTACAATCTGATCTGATGGAGTCGGCCTGGAGGGATTCGATACGGGAGGGACCATTTTCAGGTTCTTTGTGGACTTTGGGTAACATGTAAAACCTCCTAGTTCTGGGATTGCCATCTCCCTCAAAAACTGATGTTGTTTTTCTGAAATGAATTTTTCTCATAGAGTGTATCAATTATTTTGTGCACCATGGGGATAGTTTGATAAAAATAGGTTTTTCCAATTGAACATAGTAATTTTTATCTGTTAACTGTCTCAGACCTTCCCACACGTATTGTTTTCTATCCATGACAACCGTGACACTACCCTTGTCAGCTGGCTTAATAATTAACTGTTTGTTTTGTACCAATTGTAGTAAAGCTTCTAGTTCTGAAGATGAAATATTCGAACATTCTTTTTCTAGACTAAAATGCTTACGAAAAGTCTTAAGATCCTGTGTAATTAAAACACTCACTTCAGGAGGTAGTTGATCCAAAGGAGGAGACCAAGTACTAGGTGTCACAAATTCTTGTTTGCCCGCATCAGGCTGTCCGTCGAAAAAGAAAGCTAATTTTAATCTTCTATGATAGTTTTGTATATCAAATTGAAGTTGTTGTTCTTGCTGATTGGTGATATTAATAGCTGGAACAAAGGTGAGACCTTTATTCAATAATTCTAATTGTGTCTGTGTTAATGTATACTCTTCGGCCAAAACAATGACATTCTGAGGCCTATCTGAAGGATAGGCTGGTAACCCCGTAACTTTTGACCTTAAGGGGCAAACAAGTTTAAGTGGTCACCCCAATGTTTGAGCATATTCCTAGCAGTGTCCTTTGTCCAGTGTATGTTATCCTCATCAGTTGCAAAAAGACTGTCCTGTAGCAGTGGTATGAAGCGTAGATTACTCTCAATATATTCATTGAGTTCCCCCAGTGAGATTTGTTCGTGCTCTGGAAGCTGTTCAGAGTGGTTAATTAGAGGAACCCACAGTTCAGCAGTTGGAAACTTGTTTTTGGCAGTTCGTACAGCGGCCTGGAGCTGTCTGATAGACGTTTCTTGAGTTTTTTGAGCCCTATTGTTCAATCCAAATGCCAAAACCAATTTCTTGACATGGACAAACGTCATGGTCTTTTCCAAAATGGCCTGTGCATGTCTAAAGTTTGCTCCTGGATAACTCTCAATCTGTAGATCTTCAATGTCGTGTGTACCTATCCTGCTCAAGTTGGAATCTCCCATCATCACAAACTTCTTGTTCACAGTTAAGGTCCACATGGTCATTTTCCTACTGGTGTTAATGTGTCGGAAACCAAAAATTTGCCCCTTGGTGATTTTAATGTTTCCAAAAGATCTGCATCTGAAACAGAACCCCAGTCACTGTTAGTAGGGAAGCTTCTCCTATGTGCCCCAAAATCCTAGGTGACTCCGGGCCAGCCTCAAGTAACAACATCGGTGTACCATTTTCCATAACTATTGGTCTAACAGGTGAAACATTGCCTGTAGCAATCGGCGTACTGACTCGTGAAGGGGGAGTTTGTGCCCAGACTCTGTGTGGAGTTTGAGAGCAAGAAGCAGTCACAGGTGTAAGCATTTGGTGTAACGAGGGAGTCATTTGTGTGGTCTCCTCTGGTATATCTGGCAGTACTCTCAACTCAGCACTGTCCAGGTCCTGCTCCCCCACAACAACCGGATTCTTAGCAAGTGTTCTTCTCTGTGGTCTCTGTTCTAGTGGTCTAATAGGTGTATCCATGTGTGCAGTGGTGGCGTGTATCTGTGCCTCAACTTGTATCTGTGTCCCATCTATTTGCTCCGGGGATATCTTGTTCTCGGTGTGTAGCCAACGTCTGGCTAGTGGTGGTCTGTGTCCCACAGTCTCGCGTCCGTTCGGTTGAGCATTTTGTATCTCCGTGTCACTGTTTTGTGGCAGGTTCTGTGGTGAGGAATTACCCATGTCTGGAAACAGTTTGTGTCAAACAATCAACTCGTACCCGGTTGTTGTGGTGGAGCAGCACCGAAACTGCACCAGCTCGATCCGAGGCCTCACACGAACTAATACGCTCTTTTAAAACCAATATTGTCTTTTCTGTAAGGTGTGGAATGTTTTTTTCGGCCCATCTGGTGGCGATCTCAAATGCCAGTGTCCACTGATCAGACAAATCCTGTAAAATACTAGCTAGTAGCGCGTCTCTTTCAATTTGGTAATGTTCTCTGAGAATAATCAGAGTTGTGTAACCCCATTGTTTCGCGTTCCCCCAAATCTTCTCTGTCGTACTCTCATTTGGCAAAGCTGGTTTGATCAGCAATCCGAGATTCTCAACTGTTTTTGCAATGGTCCTAGGCTCGTCTTTAGCAGACACTTTGTCTAAATGATGTTCAAGTTTGATCAAGTTGTGAAATGAATGAATCAATTTTTTCAGCGTAGTATCTGCTGGTCTGTATTTATGCCGCACAAAAGGAACCTTGTTTGGGGCGAAACGTGTGCGTCCAGATTTAATCCTGTGTGACCTAGTTGTACCCTCTGAAGGTTGATGTCGCTGATCTGTAACATCTAAGAATCTACGGGATCTGATGGGCGATCCATGTTGCTGGGATCCCACGGCGCTGAAATGTCCCATGCCCCTATGGTCCGAGCCGCGGACCACAGAGGCATAGGACCGGTACGGTCGCGTGGTGGTCCAAGTCCCGGGAGCCCGGATGAGCTCTGGCGGATTAGGGTCAGTGTAAGTTGCTCGTCTCTCAGGCGGCGAGTATGCTCTGGCTCTCTCCCGGCTCCCAAAACCCCGTGCATCCCCTTGAACCGATCGCTGTTGTTCTCTGTTTCTCTTAACCCGTGTGTCAAAATGTCCAAATCGCAGTCTCTCCCGTGACCTAGATCTGCCTCTCTCAAAACCCTTGATCTCCTGTATCCCACGGTGTCCTGTTCCGTGGCCTATACTTGTCTCTCTCATATCGTGTGTCCTCATATCCAAATGGTGATCTGTTCCGTGGCCTATACCTATCACCCTCACGTCGTGAATCCACAAATCGAGGTCCATACTTGTCTCTCTCAGATCGTGTGGCCTCATATACCCACGGTAAATTGTTCCGTGTCCTGTATCTAGCATAGCCACGGCGGCGTGGCTCGGTCCTGGAGGACATTTTGTCCTCGGACATTAACAAAATGAACCGATTTAACCAGTCTTTAAAATCACAATTATTTTTGTTTTTTTTATGATTCTTTTAAACTTTTTTGTTTATTTTTATTTTTTATTTTTATTTTTATTTTTATAAAAATGAAAAAAAACTGAAAAATGTGCCTCAGGTTAACGCGTTTCGGTCAGTCCTCTGACCTTTCTCAAAACTGAGGCAAAAAGAGCTCTGGCGTGTGTCTGTTGAAATTCTCATTTAAAGTGAGGTGTCTGCCCCTTCTCTCCCCTTTTATACTGCAGGGGAGGGAGGGGGGAGAGAGAAGGCGTTTTGCCCAGACATGTCCAAGCTACAAACCCGGAAATAACTCTTCTCACATGGACTCTGTGAGGCATATGCATTGAACAATCTTCTTATTAACTGTTTTTGTTTGTTTCGTTATCATTTTTTTTATTTTTTATTGTTTTTAATTTTTTTATTTATTTTTTTATTTATTTTTTTATTTTTATTTGAAATTGGGTCAATGGTTAGGGTTTTAGGGCTAGGGTTAGGGGTTAGGGTTAAGGTTAGTGGTTAGGGTTAGTGGTTAAGGTTAGGGGTTAGGGTTAGGGTTAGTGGTTAGGGTTAGTGGTTAAGGTTAGGGTTAGGGTTAGGGGTTAAGGTTAGGGTTAGGGCTAGTGGTTAAGGTTAGGGCCGGGTTAGGGTTAGGGCTTAGTTAAGACCTTTAGGATATCGGGTGTCGAGACAGGAGATCCACGCTTCCTGGAACTCCCGTCTCTCCACCCCAGTCCAAAAGAAACTGGTCTGTAGTCCTACTATTCTGACAGATTGCCATCCGTGTAATATGAAATGAGAGATCAGTCTAGGAGTATCTGTCCTGGTTTCAAATCCTTAGAACACTGATCTAGTCTACGTTTGTGTTGTAACAGACAGACAAAGAGAGAGTTTCCTGTAGCTCCCACAAATTGAGTTAGGCAAGTGGAGCAAAAATTAAATATACACAATTATGCGAAGAAGATGTAAAGAACTGAGAGATCTGAAATATTTCCTTTGTCGTTCTGTGAACAATGAAGCTTTTGTGTATCAATATTCCATCTAAGAGGTTAGGTCTAGGTACAAAATCTATTGGTTTAAGTCTGGCTCTCACCAAGTATTTCTGTAGATTGTAATTTTTCTTATAAGCCGAAATAACTTTGTATTTGGGAAAGAGGCCTTGTTCAGTAATAAATGTCCTAAAGTTTCTTTTGAGTAAACTATGCAGTTCTGTGGCCTTAGTAGAATAACCCGTAATAAGGGGAATCACACGTTGTGTTTGGTCCTTTTGGCTTTGATCATCAAGTGTCCTCAGACAGTTCTTGAGGAATGATTTTTGGTAACCCCTGTATTTCAACGCTTTAAATAAAATCTTAACTGCCTGAACAAAATCTGTTTCCTGTGTACAAATTCTTTTAAACCTTAAAAGTTGGGATTTGATAAGACCTTTAAACGTGTGCCTGGGATGAAAGCTAGACTTATCCAACAGGGCATGTGTATCTGTTGTTTTGAAAAAAACTTTAAGATCCAATATGTTAGAATTTTGAAACCTAAGGCCTTTATAAACCGTAGTATCCAGAAAATCGATAGATTCATACGAGGTTGAGCTTTTGAGTTTGATGGAGGGATCATGAGAGTTCAAGATCTGAAAAAAGTTTTGAAATTCCTCAAGATTGTGTGTCCAAATGCCAAATATATCGTCCAGATATCTCAGATAAACTAAAGGTTTAATAGGACATTTGTCCAAAACTGTTTGTTCCCAATCAGCCATATAAATATTGGCATATGCTGGTGCAAATTTCTTTCCCATGGCTGTGCCTTTTGTCTGTAAGTAGAACCCTCCATCAAACTCAAAATCATTTCTAGTTAGATTAATATCTAAGAGTTGCAACAGTTCCATATCAGGACGTTTTGGATCTGGATATTTCAGAAAGACCTTCTTAACAGCCTGGATGCCTGCTGGGATATCAATGTTAGTGTATAATGAGTCAACATCAAATGTGAATAACATAGCTTCTGTTGGAACCACCAAATTATTAAGGATAGAAATGAAGTGATACGTGTTTTTAATGTATGCAGGATGTCTAGTGGATAAAGGTGTGAGATGAACTGAGAGGAAGTCAGCTGTTCTATATGTCTCACTACTACAATCTGATACGATGGGTCGGCCTGGAGGGATTCGATACGGGGGGGACCATTTTTCAGGTTCTTTGTGGACTTTGGGTAACATGTAAAACCTCCTAGTTCTGGGATTGCCATCTCCCTCAAAAACTGATGTTGTTTTTCTGAAATGAATTTTTCTCATAGAGTGTATCAATTATTTTGTGCACCATGGGGATAGTTTGATAAAAAATAGGTTTTTCCAATTGAACATAGTAATTTTTATCTGTTAACTGTCTCAGACCTTCCCACACGTATTGTTTTCTATCCATGACAACCGTGACACTACCCTTGTCAGCTGGCTTAATAATTAACTGTTTGTTTTGTACCAATTGTAGTAAAGCTTCTAGTTCTGAAGATGAAATATTCGAACATTCTTTTCTAGACTAAAATGCTTACGAAAAGTCTTAAGATCCTGTGTAATTAAAACACTCACTTCAGGAGGTAGTTGATCCAAAGGAGGAGACCAAGTACTAGGTGTCACAAATTCTTGTTTGCCCGCATCAGGCTGTCCGTCGAAAAAGAAAGCTAATTTTAATCTTCTATGATAGTTTTGTATATCAAATTGAAGTTGTTGTTCTTGCTGATTGGTGATATTAATAGCTGGAACAAAGGTGAGACCTTTATTCAATAATTCTAATTGTGTCTGTGTTAATGTATACTCTTCGGCCAAAACAATGACATTCTGAGGCCTATCTGAAGGATAGGCTGGTAACCCCGTAACTTTTGACCTTAAGGGGCAAACAAGTTTAAGTGGTCACCCCAATGTTTGAGCATATTCCTAGCAGTGTCCTTTGTCCAGTGTATGTTATCCTCATCAGTTGCAAAAGACTGTCCTGTAGCAGTGGTATGAGCGTAGATTACTCTCAATATATTCATTGAGTTCCCCAGTGAGATTTGTTCGTGCTCTGGAAGCTGTTCAGAGTGGTTAATTAGAGGAACCCACAGTTCAGCAGTTGGAAACTTGTTTTTGGCAGTTCGTACAGCGGCCTGGAGCTGTCTGATAGACGTTTCTTGAGTTTTTTGAGCCCTATTGTTCAATCCAAATGCCAAAACCAATTTCTTGACATGGACAAACGTCATGGTCTTTTCCAAAATGGCCTGTGCATGTCTAAAGTTTGCTCCTGGATAACTCTCAATCTGTAGATCTTCAATGTCGTGTGTACCTATCCTGCTCAAGTTGGAATCTCCCATCATCACAAACTTCTTGTTCACAGTTAAGGTCCACATGGTCATTTTCCTACTGGTGTTAATGTGTCGGGAAACCAAAAATTTGCCCCTTGGTGATTTTAATGTTTCCAAAAGATCTGCATCTGAAACAGAACCCCAGTCACTGTTAGTAGGGGAAGCTTCTCCTATGTGCCCCAAAATCCTAGGTGACTCCGGGCCAGCCTCAAGTAACAACATCGGTGTACCATTTTCCATAACTATTGGTCTAACAGGTGAAACATTGCCTGTAGCAATCGGCGTACTGACTCGTGAAGGGAGTTTGTGCCCAGACTCTGTGTGGAGTTTGAGAGCAAGAAGCAGTCACAGGTGTAAGCATTTGGTGTAACGAGGGAGTCATTTGTGTGGTCTCCTCTGGTATATCTGGCAGTACTCTCAACTCAGCACTGTCAGGTCCTGCTCCCCACAACAACCGGATTCTTAGCAAGTGTTCTTCTCTGTGGTCTCTGTTCTAGTGGTCTAATAGGTGTATCCATGTGTGCAGTGGTGGCGTGTATCTGTGCCTCAACTTGTATCTGTGTCCCATCTATTTGCTCCGGGGATATCTTGTTCTCCCGGTGTGTAGCCAACGTCTGGCTAGTGGTGGTCTGTGTCCCACAGTCTCGCGTCCGTTCCGGTTGAGCATTTTGTATCTCCGTGTCACTGTTTTGTGGCAGGTTCTGTGGTGGGGAATTACCCATGTCTGAAACAGTTTGTGTCAAACAATCAACTCGTACCGGTTGTTGTGGTGGAGCAGCACCCGAAACTGCACCAGCTCGATCCGAGGCCTCACACGAACTAATACGCTCTTTTAAAACCAATATTGTCTTTTCTGTAAGGTGTGGAATGTTTTTTTCGGCCCATCTGGTGGCGATCTCAAATGCCAGTGTCCACTGATCAGACAAATCCTGTAAAATACTAGCTAGTAGCGCGTCTCTTTCAATTTGGTAATGTTCTCTGAGAATAATCAGAGTTGTGTAACCCCATTGTTTCGCGTTCCCCCAAATCTTCTCTGTCGTACTCTCATTTGGCAAAGCTGGTTTGATCAGCAATCCGAGATTCTCAACTGTTTTTGCAATGGTCCTAGGCTCGTCTTTAGCAGACACTTTGTCTAAATGATGTTCAAGTTTGATCAAGTTGTGAAATGAATGAATCAATTTTTTCAGCGTAGTATCTGCTGGTCTGTATTTATGCCGCACAAAAGGAACCTTGTTTGGGGCGAAAACGTGTGCGTCAGATTTAATCCTGTGTGACCTAGTTGTACCCTCTGAAGGTTGATGTCGCTGATCTGTAACATCTAAGAATCTCACGGGATCTGATGGGCGATCCATGTTGCTGGGATCCCACGGCGCTGAAATGTCCCATGCCCCTATGGTCCGAGCCGCGGACCACAGAGGCATAGGACCGGTACGGTCGCGTGGTGGTCCAAGTCCCGGGAGCCCGGATGAGCTCTGGCGGATTAGGGTCAGTGTAAGTTGCTCGTCTCTCAGGCGAAGGCGAGTATGCTCTGGCTCTCTCCCGGCTCCCAAAACCCCGTGCATCCCCTTGAACCGATCGCTGTTGTTCTCTGTTTCTCTTAACCCGTGTGTCAAAATGTCCAAATCGCAGTCTCTCCCGTGACCTAGATCTGCCTCTCTCAAAACCCTTGATCTCCTGTATCCACGGTGTCCTGTTCCGTGGCCTATACTTGTCTCTCTCATCTCGTGTGTCCTCATATCCAAATGGTGATCTGTTCCGTGGCCCATACCTATCACCCTCACGTCGTGAATCCACATATCGAGGCCCATACTTGTCTCTCTCAGATCGTGTGGCCTCATATCCCCACGGTGAATTGTTCCGTGTCCTGTACCTAGCATAGCCACGGCGTGGCATGGTCCCGAGGACATTTTGTCCTCGGACCCTCACAAAACAATAAAAACAATGAACCGATTTAACCAGTCTTTAGAATCACAATTATTATTGTTTTTTTATTGTTCTTTTAAACTTTTTTTGTTTATTTTTTTAATTTTTATTTTTTATTTTTTATTTTTTTATAAAAATGAAAAAAATGAAAAATGTGCCTCAGGCTAACGCGTTTCGGTCAGTCCTCTGACCTTTCTCAAAACTGAGGCAAAAAGAGCTCTGGCGTGTGTCTGTTGAAATTCTCATTTAAAGTGAGGTGTCTGCCCCTTCTCTCCCCTTTTATACTGCAGGGGAGGGAGGGGGGAGAGAGAAGGCGTTTTGCCCAGACATGTCCAAGCTACAAACCCGGAAATAACTCTTCTCACATGGACTCTGTGAGGCATATGCATTGAACAATCTTCTTATTAACTGTTTTTGTTTGTTTCGTTATCATTTTTTTTATTTTTTATTGTTTTTAATTTTTTATTTATTTTTTTATTTATTTTTTTATTTTTATTTGAAATTGGGTCAATGGTTAGGGTTTTAGGGCTAGGGTTAGGGGTTAGGGTTAAGGTTAGTGGTTAGGGTTAGTGGTTAAGGTTAGGGGTTAGGGTTAGGGTTAGTGGTTAGGGTTAGTGGTTAAGGTTAGGGTTAGGGTTAGGGGTTAAGGTTAGGGTTAGGGCTAGTGGTTAAGGTTAGGGCCCGGGTTAGGGTTAGGGCTTAGTTAAGACCTTTAGGATATCGGGTGTCGAGACGGGAGATCCACGCTTCCTGGAACTCCCGTCTCTCCACCCCAGTCCAAAAGAAACTGGTCTGTAGTCCTACTATTCTGACAGATTGCCATCCGTGTAATATGAAATGAGAGATCAGTCTAGGAGTATCTGTCCTGGTTTCAAATCCCTTAGAACACTGATCTAGTCTACGTTTGTGTTGTAACAGACAGACAAAGAGAGAGTTTCCTGTAGCTCCCACAAATTGAGTTAGGCAAGTGGAGCAAAAAATTAAATATACACAATTGTACGAATAAGATGTAAAGAACTGAGAGATCTGAAATATTTCCTTTGTCGTTCTGTGAACAATGAAGCTTTTGTGTATCAATATTCCATCTAAGAGGTTAGGTCTAGGTACAAAATCTATTGGTTTAAGTCTGGCTCTCACCAAGTATTTCTGTAGATTGTAATTTTTCTTATAAGCCGAAATAACTTTGTATTTGGGAAAGAGGCCTTGTTCAGTAATAAATGTCCTAAAGTTTCTTTTGAGTAAACTATGCAGTTCTGTGGCCTTAGTAGAATAACCCGTAATAAGGGGAATCACACGTTGTGTTTGGTCCTTTTGGCTTTGATCATCAAGTGTCCTCAGACAGTTCTTGAGGAATGATTTTTGGTAACCCCTGTATTTCAACGCTTTAAATAAAATCTTAACTGCCTGAACAAAATCTGTTTCCTGTGTACAAATTCTTTTAAACCTTAAAAGTTGGGATTTGATAAGACCTTTAAACGTGTGCCTGGGATGAAAGCTAGACTTATCCAACAGGGCATGTGTATCTGTTGTTTTGAAAAAAACTTTAAGATCCAATATGTTAGAATTTTGAAACCTAAGGCCTTTATAAAACCGTAGTATCCAGAAAATCGATAGATTCATACGAGGTTGAGCTTTTGAGTTTGATGGAGGGATCATGAGAGTTCAAGATCTGAAAAAGTTTTGAAATTCCTCAAGATTGTGTGTCCAAATGCCAAATATATCGTCCAGATATCTCAGATAAACTAAAGGTTTAATAGGACATTTGTCCAAAACTGTTTGTTCCCAATCAGCCATATAAATATTGGCATATGCTGGTGCAAATTTCTTTCCCATGGCTGTGCCTTTTGTCTGTAAGTAGAACCCTCCATCAAACTCAAAATCATTTCTAGTTAGATTAATATCTAAGAGTTGCAACAGTTCCATATCAGGACGTTTTGGATCTGGATATTTCAGAAAGACCTTCTTAACAGCCTGGATGCCTGCTGGGATATCAATGTTAGTGTATAATGAGTCAACATCAAATGTGAATAACATAGCTTCTGTTGGAACCACCAAATTATTAAGGATAGAAATGAAGTGATACGTGTTTTTAATGTATGCAGGATGTCTAGTGGATAAAGGTGTGAGATGAACTGAGAGGAAGTCAGCTGTTCTATATGTCTCACTACTACAATCTGATACGATGGGTCGGCCTGGAGGGATTCGATACGGGAGGGACCATTTTTCAGGTTCTTTGTGGACTTTGGGTAACATGTAAAACCTCCTAGTTCTGGGATTGCCATCTCCCTCAAAAACTGATGTTGTTTTTCTGAAATGAATTTTTCTCATAGAGTGTATCAATTATTTTGTGCACCATGGGGATAGTTTGATAAAAATAGGTTTTTCCAATTGAACATAGTAATTTTTATCTGTTAACTGTCTCAGACCTTCCCACACGTATTGTTTTCTATCCATGACAACCGTGACACTACCCTTGTCAGCTGGCTTAATAATTAACTGTTTGTTTTGTACCAATTGTAGTAAAGCTTCTAGTTCTGAAGATGAAATATTCGAACATTCTTTTTCTAGACTAAAATGCTTACGAAAAGTCTTAAGATCCTGTGTAATTAAAACACTCACTTCAGGAGGTAGTTGATCCAAAGGAGGAGACCAAGTACTAGGTGTCACAAATTCTTGTTTGCCCGTATCAGGCTGTCCATCGAAAAAGAAAGCTAATTTTAATCTTCTATGATAGTTTTGTATATCAAATTGAAGTTGTTGTTCTTGCTGATTGGTGATATTAATAGCTGGAACAAAGGTGAGACCTTTATTCAATAATTCTAATTGTGTCTGTGTTAATGTATACTCTTCGGCCAAAACAATGACATTCTGAGGCCTATCTGAAGGATAGGCTGGTAACCCCGTAACTTTTGACCTTAAGGGGCAAACAAGTTTAAGTGGTCACCCCAATGTTTGAGCATATTCCTAGCAGTGTCCTTTGTCCAGTGTATGTTATCCTCATCAGTTGCAAAAAGACTGTCCTGTAGCAGTGGTATGAAGCGTAGATTACTCTCAATATATTCATTGAGTTCCCCCAGTGAGATTTGTTCGTGCTCTGGAAGCTGTTCAGAGTGGTTAATTAGAGGAACCCACAGTTCAGCAGTTGGAAACTTGTTTTTGGCAGTTCGTACAGCGGCCTGGAGCTGTCTGATAGACGTTTCTTGAGTTTTTTGAGCCCTATTGTTCAATCCAAATGCCAAAACCAATTTCTTGACATGGACAAACGTCATGGTCTTTTCCAAAATGGCCTGTGCATGTCTAAAGTTTGCTCCTGGATAACTCTCAATCTGTAGATCTTCAATGTCGTGTGTACCTATCCTGCTCAAGTTGGAATCTCCCATCATCACAAACTTCTTGTTCACAGTTAAGGTCCACATGGTCATTTTCCTACTGGTGTTAATGTGTCGGGAAACCAAAAATTTGCCCCTTGGTGATTTTAATGTTTCCAAAAGATCTGCATCTGAAACAGAACCCCAGTCACTGTTAGTAGGGAAGCTTCTCCTATGTGCCCCAAAATCCTAGGTGACTCCGGGCCAGCCTCAAGTAACAACATCGGTGTACCATTTTCCATAACTATTGGTCTAACAGGTGAAACATTGCCTGTAGCAATCAGCGTACTGACTCGTGAAGGGGAGTTTGTGCCCAGACTCTGTGTGGAGTTTGAGAGCAAGAAGCAGTCACAGGTGTAAGCATTTGGTGTAACGAGGAGTCATTTGTGTGGTCTCCTCTGGTATATCTGGCAGTACTCTCAACTCAGCACTGTCCAGGTCCTGCTCCCCCACAACAACCGGATTCTTAGCAAGTGTTCTTCTCTGTGGTCTCTGTTCTAGTGGTCTAATAGGTGTATCCATGTGTGCAGTGGTGGCGTGTATCTGTGCCTCAACTTGTATCTGTGTCCCATCTATTTGCTCCGGGGATATCTTGTTCTCCCGGTGTGTAGCCAACGTCTGGCTAGTGGTGGTCTGTGTCCCACAGTCTCGCGTCCGTTCCGGTTGAGCATTTTGTATCTCCGTGTCACTGTTTTGTGGCAGGTTCTGTGGTGGGGAATTACCCATGTCTGAAACAGTTTGTGTCAAACAATCAACTCGTGCATCGGTTGTTGTGGTGGAGCAGCACCGAAACTGCACCAGCTCGATCCGAGGCCTCACCACGAACTAATACGCTCTTTTAAAACCAATATTGTCTTTTCTGTAAGGTGTGGAATGTTTTTTTCGGCCCATCTGGTGGCGATCTCAAATGCCAGTGTCCACTGATCAGACAAATCCTGTAAAATACTAGCTAGTAGCGCGTCTCTTTCAATTTGGTAATGTTCTCTGAGAATAATCAGAGTTGTGTAACCCCATTGTTTCGCTGTTCCCCAAATCTTCTCTGTCGTACTCTCATTTGGCAAAGCTGGTTTGATCAGCAATCCGAGATTCTCAACTGTTTTTGCAATGGTCCTAGGCTGCGTCTTTAGCAGACACTTTGTCTAAATGATGTTCAAGTTTGATCAAGTTGTGAAATGAATGAATCAATTTTTTCAGCGTAGTATCTGCTGGTCTGTATTTATGCCGCACAAAAGGAACCTTGTTTGGGGCGAAACGTGTGCGTCCAGATTTAATCCTGTGTGACCTAGTTGTACCCTCTGAAGGTTGATGTCGCTGATCTGTAACATCTAAGAATCTCACGGGATCTGATGGGCGATCCATGTTGCTGGGATCCCACGGCGCTGAAATGTCCCATGCCCCTATGGTCCGAGCCGCGGACCACAGAGGCATAGGACCGTGCGATCGCGTGGTGGTCCAAGTCCCGGGAGCCCGGATGAGCTCTGGCGGATTAGGGTCAGTGTAAGTTGCTCGTCTCTCAGGCGAAGGCGAGTATGCTCTGGCTCTCTCCCGGCTCCCAAAACCCCGTGCATCCCCTTGAACCGATCGCTGTTGTTCTCTGTTTCTCTTAACCCGTGTGTCAAAATGTCCAAATCGCAGTCTCTCCCGTGACCTAGATCTGCCTCTCTCAAAACCCTTGATCTCCTGTATCCACGGTGTCCTGTTCCGTGGCCTATACTTGTCTCTCTCATCTCGTGTGTCCTCATATCCAAATGGTGATCTGTTCCGTGGCCCATACCTATCACCCTCACGTCGTGAATCCACATATCGAGGCCCATACTTGTCTCTCTCAGATCGTGTGGCCTCATATCCCCACGGTGAATTGTTCCGTGTCCTGTACCTAGCATAGCCACGGCGTGGCATGGTCCCGGAGGACATTTTGTCCTCGGACCCTCACAAAACAATAAAAAACAATGAACCGATTTAACCAGTCTTTAGAATCACAATTATTTTTGTTTTTTTATGGTTCTTTTAAACTTTTTTTGTTTATTTTTTTATTTTTTATTTTTTATTTTTATTTTTTATAAAAATGAAAAAATGAAAAATGTGCCTCAGGCTAACGCGTTTCGGTCAGTCCTCTGACCTTTCTCAAAACTGAGGCAAAAAGAGCTCTGGCGTGTGTCTGTTGAAATTCTCATTTAAAGTGAGGTGTCTGCCCCTTCTCTCCCCTTTTATACTGCAGGGGAGGGAGGGGGGAGAGAGAAGGCGTTTTGCCCAGACATGTCCAAGCTACAAACCCGGAAATAACTCTTCTCACATGGACTCTGTGAGGCATATGCATTGAACAATCTTCTTATTAACTGTTTTTGTTTGTTTCGTTATCATTTTTTTTATTTTTTATTGTTTTTAATTTTTTTATTTATTTTTTTATTTATTTTTTTATTTTTATTTGAAATTGGGTCAATGGTTAGGGTTTTAGGGCTAGGGTTAGGGGTTAGGGTTAAGGTTAGTGGTTAGGGTTAGTGGTTAAGGTTAGGGGTTAGGGTTAGGGTTAGTGGTTAGGGTTAGTGGTTAAGGTTAGGGTTAGGGTTAGGGGTTAAGGTTAGGGTTAGGGCTAGTGGTTAAGGTTAGGGCCCGGGTTAGGGTTAGGGCTTAGTTAAGACCTTTAGGATATCGGGTGTCGAGACGGGAGATCCACGCTTCCTGGAACTCCCGTCTCTCCACCCCAGTCCAAAAGAAACTGGTCTGTAGTCCTACTATTCTGACAGATTGCCATCCGTGTAATATGAAATGAGAGATCAGTCTAGGAGTATCTGTCCTGGTTTCAAATCCCTTAGAACACTGATCTAGTCTACGTTTGTGTTGTAACAGACAGACAAAGAGAGAGTTTCCTGTAGCTCCCACAAATTGAGTTAGGCAAGTGGAGCAAAAAATTAAATATACACAATTGTACGAATAAGATGTAAAGAACTGAGAGATCTGAAATATTTCCTTTGTCGTTCTGTGAACAATGAAGCTTTTGTGTATCAATATTCCATCTAAGAGGTTAGGTCTAGGTACAAAATCTATTGGTTTAAGTCTGGCTCTCACCAAGTATTTCTGTAGATTGTAATTTTTCTTATAAGCCGAAATAACTTTGTATTTGGGAAAGAGGCCTTGTTCAGTAATAAATGTCCTAAAGTTTCTTTTGAGTAAACTATGCAGTTCTGTGGCCTTAGTAGAATAACCCGTAATAAGGGGAATCACACGTTGTGTTTGGTCCTTTTGGCTTTGATCATCAAGTGTCCTCAGACAGTTCTTGAGGAATGATTTTTGGTAACCCTGTATTTCAACGCTTTAAATAAAATCTTAACTGCCTGAACAAAATCTGTTTCCTGTGTACAAATTCTTTTAAACCTTAAAAGTTGGGATTTGATAAGACCTTTAAACGTGTGCCTGGGATGAAAGCTAGACTTATCCAACAGGGCATGTGTATCTGTTGTTTTGAAAAAAACTTTAAGATCCAATATGTTAGAATTTTGAAACCTAAGGCCTTTATAAACCGTAGTATCCAGAAAATCGATAGATTCATACGAGGTTGAGCTTTTGAGTTTGATGGAGGGATCATGAGAGTTCAAGATCTGAAAAAAGTTTTGAAATTCCTCAAGATTGTGTGTCCAAATGCCAAATATATCGTCCAGATATCTCAGATAAACTAAAGGTTTAATAGGACATTTGTCCAAAACTGTTTGTTCCCAATCAGCCATATAAATATTGGCATATGCTGGTGCAAATTTCTTTCCCATGGCTGTGCCTTTTGTCTGTAAGTAGAACCCTCCATCAAACTCAAAATCATTTCTAGTTAGATTAATATCTAAGAGTTGCAACAGTTCCATATCAGGACGTTTTGGATCTGGATATTTCAGAAAGACCTTCTTAACAGCCTGGATGCCTGCTGGGATATCAATGTTAGTGTATAATGAGTCAACATCAAATGTGAATAACATAGCTTCTGTTGGAACCACCAAATTATTAAGGATAGAAATGAAGTGATACGTGTTTTTAATGTATGCAGGATGTCTAGTGGATAAAGGTGTGAGATGAACTGGAGAGGAAGTCAGCTGTTCTATATGTCTCACTACTACAATCTGATACGATGGAGTCGGCCTGGAGGGATTCGATACGGAGGGACCATTTTTCAGGTTCTTTGTGGACTTTGGGTAACATGTAAAACCTCCTAGTTCTGGGATTGCCATCTCCCTCAAAAACTGATGTTGTTTTTCTGAAATGAAGTTTTTCTCATAGAGTGTATCAATTATTTTGTGCACCATGGGGATAGTTTGATAAAAAATAGGTTTTTCCAATTGAACATAGTAATTTTTATCTGTTAACTGTCTCAGACCTTCCCACACGTATTGTTTTCTATCCATGACAACCGTGACACTACCCTTGTCAGCTGGCTTAATAATTAACTGTTTGTTTTGTACCAATTGTAGTAAAGCTTCTAGTTCTGAAGATGAAATATTCGAACATTCTTTTTCTAGACTAAAATGCTTACGAAAAGTCTTAAGATCCTGTGTAATTAAAACACTCACTTCAGGAGGTAGTTGATCCAAAGGAGGAGACCAAGTACTAGGTGTCACAAATTCTTGTTTGCCCGCATCAGGCTGTCCGTCGAAAAAGAAAGCTAATTTTAATCTTCTATGATAGTTTTGTATATCAAATTGAAGTTGTTGTTCTTGCTGATTGGTGATATTAATAGCTGGAACAAAGGTGAGACCTTTATTCAATAATTCTAATTGTGTCTGTGTTAATGTATACTCTTCGGCCAAAACAATGACATTCTGAGGCCTATCTGAAGGATAGGCTGGTAACCCCGTAACTTTTGACCTTAAGGGGCAAACAAGTTTAAGTGGTCACCCCAATGTTTGAGCATATTCCTAGCAGTGTCCTTTGTCCAGTGTATGTTATCCTCATCAGTTGCAAAAAGACTGTCCTGTAGCAGTGGTATGAAGCGTAGATTACTCTCAATATATTCATTGAGTTCCCCCAGTGAGATTTGTTCGTGCTCTGGAAGCTGTTCAGAGTGGTTAATTAGAGGAACCCACAGTTCAGCAGTTGGAAACTTGTTTTTGGCAGTTCGTACAGCGGCCTGGAGCTGTCTGATAGACGTTTCTTGAGTTTTTTGAGCCCTATTGTTCAATCCAAATGCCAAAACCAATTTCTTGACATGGACAAACGTCATGGTCTTTTCCAAAATGGCCTGTGCATGTCTAAAGTTTGCTCCTGGATAACTCTCAATCTGTAGATCTTCAATGTCGTGTGTGTACCTATCCTGCTCAAGTTGGAATCTCCCATCATCACAAACTTCTTGTTCACAGTTAAGGTCCACATGGTCATTTTCCTACTGGTGTTAATGTGTCGGGAAACCAAAAATTTGCCCCTTGGTGATTTTAATGTTTCCAAAAGATCTGCATCTGAAACAGAACCCCAGTCACTGTTAGTAGGGGAAGCTTCTCCTATGTGCCCCAAAATCCTAGGTGACTCCGGGCCAGCCTCAAGTAACAACATCGGTGTACCATTTTCCATAACTATTGGTCTAACAGGTGAAACATTGCCTGTAGCAATCGGCGTACTGACTCGTGAAGGGGGAGTTTGTGCCCAGACTCTGTGTGGAGTTTGAGAGCAAGAAGCAGTCACAGGTGTAAGCATTTGGTGTAACGAGGGAGTCATTTGTGTGGTCTCCTCTGGTATATCTGGCAGTACTCTCAACTCAGCACTGTCCAGGTCCTGCTCCCCCACAACAACCGGATTCTTAGCAAGTGTTCTTCTCTGTGGTCTCTGTTCTAGTGGTCTAATAGGTGTATCCATGTGTGCAGTGGTGGCGTGTATCTGTGCCTCAACTTGTATCTGTGTCCCATCTATTTGCTCCGGGGATATCTTGTTCTCCCGGTGTGTAGCCAACGTCTGGCTAGTGGTGGTCTGTGTCCCACAGTCTCGCGTCCGTTCCGGTTGAGCATTTTGTATCTCCGTGTCACTGTTTTGTGGCAGGTTCTGTGGTGGGGAATTACCCATGTCTGAAACAGTTTGTGTCAAACAATCAACTCGTACCGGTTGTTGTGGTGGAGCAGCACCCGAAACTGCACCAGCTCGATCCGAGGCCTCACACGAACTAATACGCTCTTTTAAAACCAATATTGTCTTTTCTGTAAGGTGTGGAATGTTTTTTTCGGCCCATCTGGTGGCGATCTCAAATGCCAGTGTCCACTGATCAGACAAATCCTGTAAAATACTAGCTAGTAGCGCCTCTTTCAATTTGGTAATGTTCTCTGAGAATAATCAGAGTTGTGTAACCCCATTGTTTCGCGTTCCCAAATCTTCTCTGTCGTACTCTCATTTGGCAAAGCTGGTTTGATCAGCAATCCGAGATTCTCAACTGTTTTTGCAATGGTCCTAGGCTCGTCTTTAGCAGACACTTTGTCTAAATGATGTTCAAGTTTGATCAAGTTGTGAAATGAATGAATCAATTTTTTCAGCGTAGTATCTGCTGGTCTGTATTTATGCCGCACAAAAGGAACCTTGTTTGGGGCGAAACGTGTGCGTCCAGATTTAATCCTGTGTGACCTAGTTGTACCCTCTGAAGGTTGATGTCGCTGATCTGTAACATCTAAGAATCTACGGGATCTGATGGGCGATCCATGTTGCTGGGATCCCACGGCGCTGAAATGTCCCATGCCCCTATGGTCCGAGCCGCGGACCACAGAGGCATAGGACCGGTACGGTCGCGTGGTGGTCCAAGTCCCGGGAGCCCGGATGAGCTCTGGCGGATTAGGGTCAGTGTAAGTTGCTCGTCTCTCAGGCGAAGGCGAGTATGCTCTGGCTCTCTCCCGGCTCCCAAAACCCCGTGCATCCCCTTGAACCGATCGCTGTTGTTCTCTGTTTCTCTTAACCCGTGTGTCAAAATGTCCAAATCGCAGTCTCTCCCGTGACCTAGATCTGCCTCTCTCAAAACCCTTGATCTCCTGTATCCACGGTGTCCTGTTCCGTGGCCTATACTTGTCTCTCTCATCTCGTGTGTCCTCATATCCAAATGGTGATCTGTTCCGTGGCCCATACCTATCACCCTCACGTCGTGAATCCACATATCGAGGCCCATACTTGTCTCTCTCAGATCGTGTGGCCTCATATCCCCACGGTGAATTGTTCCGTGTCCTGTACCTAGCATAGCCACGGCGGCGTGGCATGGTCCCGGAGGACATTTTGTCCTCGGACCCTCACAAAACAATAAAAAACAATGAACCGATTTAACCAGTCTTTAGAATCACAATTATTTTTGTTTTTTTATGGTTCTTTTAAACTTTTTTTGTTTATTTTTTTATTTTTTATTTTTTATTTTTTATTTTTTTATAAAAATGAAAAAAATGAAAAATGTGCCTCAGGCTAACGCGTTTCGGTCAGTCCTCTGACCTTTCTCAAAACTGAGGCAAAAAGAGCTCTGGCGTGTGTCTGTTGAAATTCTCATTTAAAGTGAGGTGTCTGCCCCTTCTCTCCCCTTTTATACTGCAGGGGAGGGAGGGGGGAGAGAGAAGGCGTTTTGCCCAGACATGTCCAAGCTACAAACCCGGAAATAACTCTTCTCACATGGACTCTGTGAGGCATATGCATTGAACAATCTTCTTATTAACTGTTTTTGTTTGTTTCGTTATCATTTTTTTTATTTTTTATTGTTTTTAATTTTTTTATTTATTTTTTTATTTATTTTTTTATTTTTATTTGAAATTGGGTCAATGGTTAGGGTTTTAGGGCTAGGGTTAGGGGTTAGGGTTAAGGTTAGTGGTTAGGGTTAGTGGTTAAGGTTAGGGGGTTAGGGTTAGTGGTTAGGTTAGTGGTTAAGGTTAGGTTAGGTTAGGGGTTAAGGTTAGGTTAGGGCTAGTGGTTAAGGTTAGGCCCGGTTAGGTTAGGGCTTAGTTAAGACCTTTAGGATATCGGGTGTCGAGACGGAGATCCACGCTTCCTGAACTCCTGCCTCTCCACCCCAGTCCAAAAGAAACTGGTCTGTAGTCCTACTATTCTGACAGATTGCCATCCGTGTAATATGAAATGAGAGATCAGTCTAGGAGTATCTGTCCTGGTTTCAAATCCCTTAGAACACTGATCTAGTCTACGTTTGTGTTGTAACAGACAGACAAAGAGAGAGTTTCCTGTAGCTCCCACAAATTGAGTTAGGCAAGTGGAGCAAAAAATTAAATATACACAATTGTACGAATAAGATGTAAAGAACTGAGAGATCTGAAATATTTCCTTTGTCGTTCTGTGAACAATGAAGCTTTTGTGTATCAATATTCCATCTAAGAGGTTAGGTCTAGGTACAAAATCTATTGGTTTAAGTCTGGCTCTCACCAAGTATTTCTGTAGATTGTAATTTTTCTTATAAGCCGAAATAACTTTGTATTTGGGAAAGAGGCCTTGTTCAGTAATAAATGTCCTAAAGTTTCTTTTGAGTAAACTATGCAGTTCTGTGGCCTTAGTAGAATAACCCGTAATAAGGGGAATCACACGTTGTGTTTGGTCCTTTTGGCTTTGATCATCAAGTGTCCTCAGACAGTTCTTGAGGAATGATTTTTGGTAACCCCTGTATTTCAACGCTTTAAATAAAATCTTAACTGCCTGAACAAAATCTGTTTCCTGTGTACAAATTCTTTTAAACCTTAAAAGTTGGGATTTGATAAGACCTTTAAACGTGTGCCTGGGATGAAAGCTAGACTTATCCAACAGGGCATGTGTATCTGTTGTTTTGAAAAAAACTTTAAGATCCAATATGTTAGAATTTTGAAACCTAAGGCCTTTATAAACCGTAGTATCCAGAAAATCGATAGATTCATACGAGGTTGAGCTTTTGAGTTTGATGGAGGGATCATGAGAGTTCAAGATCTGAAAAAGTTTTGAAATTCCTCAAGATTGTGTGTCCAAATGCCAAATATATCGTCCAGATATCTCAGATAAACTAAAGGTTTAATAGGACATTTGTCCAAAACTGTTTGTTCCCAATCAGCCATATAAATATTGGCATATGCTGGTGCAAATTTCTTTCCCATGGCTGTGCCTTTTGTCTGTAAGTAGAACCCTCCATCAAACTCAAAATCATTTCTAGTTAGATTAATATCTAAGAGTTGCAACAGTTCCATATCAGGACGTTTTGGATCTGGATATTTCAGAAAGACCTTCTTAACAGCCTGGATGCCTGCTGATATCAATGTTAGTGTATAATGAGTCAACATCAAATGTGAATAACATAGCTTCTGTTGGAACCACCAAATTATTAAGGATAGAAATGAAGTGATACGTGTTTTTAATGTATGCAGGATGTCTAGTGGATAAAGGTGTGAGATGAACTGAGAGGAAGTCAGCTGTTCTATATGTCTCACTACTACAATCTGATACGATGGGTCGGCCTGGAGGGATTCGATACGGAGGGACCATTTTTCAGGTTCTTTGTGGACTTTGGGTAACATGTAAAACCTCCTAGTTCTGGGATTGCCATCTCCTCAAAACTGATGTTGTTTTTCTGAAATGAATTTTTTCTCATAGAGTGTATCAATTATTTTGTGCACCATGGGGATAGTTTGATAAAAAATAGGTTTTTCCAATTGAACATAGTAATTTTTATCTGTTAACTGTCTCAGACCTTCCCACACGTATTGTTTTCTATCCATGACAACCGTGACACTACCCTTGTCAGCTGGCTTAATAATTAACTGTTTGTTTTGTACCAATTGTAGTAAAGCTTCTAGTTCTGAAGATGAAATATTCGAACATTCTTTTCTAGACTAAAATGCTTACGAAAAGTCTTAAGATCCTGTGTAATTAAAACACTCACTTCAGGAGGTAGTTGATCCAAAGGAGGAGACCAAGTACTAGGTGTCACAAATTCTTGTTTGCCCGCATCAGGCTGTCCGTCGAAAAAGAAAGCTAATTTTAATCTTCTATGATAGTTTTGTATATCAAATTGAAGTTGTTGTTCTTGCTGATTGGTGATATTAATAGCTGGAACAAAGGTGAGACCTTTATTCAATAATTCTAATTGTGTCTGTGTTAATGTATACTCTTCGCCAAAACAATGACATTCTGAGGCCTATCTGAAGGATAGGCTGGTAACCCCGTAACTTTTGACCTTAAGGGGCAAACAAGTTTAAGTGGTCACCCCAATGTTTGAGCATATTCCTAGCAGTGTCCTTTGTCCAGTGTATGTTATCCTCATCAGTTGCAAAAAGACTGTCCTGTAGCAGTGGTATGAAGCGTAGATTACTCTCAATATATTCATTGAGTTCCCCCAGTGAGATTTGTTCGTGCTCTGGAAGCTGTTCAGAGTGGTTAATTAGAGGAACCCACAGTTCAGCAGTTGGAAACTTGTTTTTGGCAGTTCGTGACAGCGGCCTGGAGCTGTCTGATAGACGCTTTCTTGAGTTTTTGAGCCCTATTGTTCAATCCAAATGCCAAAACCAATTTCTTGACATGGACAAACGTCATGGTCTTTTCCAAAATGGCCTGTGCATGTCTAAAGTTTGCTCCTGGATAACTCTCAATCTGTAGATCTTCAATGTCGTGTGTACCTATCCTGCTCAAGTTGGAATCTCCCATCATCACAAACTTCTTGTTCACAGTTAAGGTCCACATGGTCATTTTCCTACTGGTGTTAATGTGTCGGGAAACCAAAAATTTGCCCCTTGGTGATTTTAATGTTTCCAAAAGATCTGCATCTGAAACAGAACCCCAGTCACTGTTAGTAGGGGAAGCTTCTCCTATGTGCCCCAAAATCCTAGGTGACTCCGGGCCAGCCTCAAGTAACAACATCGGTGTACCATTTTCCATAACTATTGGTCTAACAGGTGAAACATTGCCTGTAGCAATCGGCGTACTGACTCGTGAAGGGGGAGTTTGTGCCCAGACTCTGTGTGGAGTTTGAGAGCAAGAAGCAGTCACAGGTGTAAGCATTTGGTGTAACGAGGGAGTCATTTGTGTGGTCTCCTCTGGTATATCTGGCAGTACTCTCAACTCAGCACTGTCCAGGTCCTGCTCCCACACAACAACCGGATTCTTAGCAAGTGTTCTTCTCTGTGGTCTCTGTTCTAGTGGTCTAATAGGTGTATCCATGTGTGCAGTGGTGGCGTGTATCTGTGCCTCAACTTGTATCTGTGTCCCATCTATTTGCTCCGGGGATATCTTGTTCTCCCGGTGTGTAGCCAACGTCTGGCTAGTGGTGGTCTGTGTCCCACAGTCTCGCGTCCGTTCCGGTTGAGCATTTTGTATCTCCGTGTCACTGTTTTGTGGCAGGTTCTGTGGTGGGGAATTACCCATGTCTGAAACAGTTTGTGTCAAACAATCAACTCGTACCGGTTGTTGTGGTGGAGCAGCACCCGAAACTGCACCAGCTCGATCCGAGGCCTCACACGAACTAATACGCTCTTTTAAAACCAATATTGTCTTTTCTGTAAGGTGTGGAATGTTTTTTTCGGCCCATCTGGTGGCGATCTCAAATGCCAGTGTCCACTGATCAGACAAATCCTGTAAAATACTAGCTAGTAGCTGCGTCTCTTTCAATTTGGTAATGTTCTCTGAGAATAATCAGAGTTGTGTAACCCCATTGTTTCGCGTTCCCCAAATCTTCTCTGTCGTACTCTCATTTGGCAAAGCTGGTTTGATCAGCAATCCGAGATTCTCAACTGTTTTTGCAATGGTCCTAGGCTCGTCTTTAGCAGACACTTTGTCTAAATGATGTTCAAGTTTGATCAAGTTGTGAAATGAATGAATCAATTTTTTCAGCGTAGTATCTGCTGGTCTGTATTTATGCCGCACAAAAGGAACCTTGTTTGGGGCGAAACGTAAAGGCCCAGATTTAATCCTGTGTGACCTAGTTGTACCCTCTGAAGGTTGATGTCGCTGATCTGTAACATCTAAGAATCTACGGGATCTGATGGGCGATCCATGTTGCTGGGATCCCACGGCGCTGAAATGTCCCATGCCCCTATGGTCCGAGCCGCGGACCACAGAGGCATAGGACCGGTACGGTCGCGTGGTGGTCCAAGTCCCGGGAGCCCGGATGAGCTCTGGCGGATTAGGGTCAGTGTAAGTTGCTCGTCTCTCAGGCGAAGGCGAGTATGCTCTGGCTCTCTCCCGGCTCCCAAAACCCCGTGCATCCCCTTGAACCGATCGCTGTTGTTCTCTGTTTCTCTTAACCCGTGTGTCAAAATGTCCAAATCGCAGTCTCTCCCGTGACCTAGATCTGCCTCTCTCAAAACCCTTGATCTCCTGTATCCACGGTGTCCTGTTCCGTGGCCTATACTTGTCTCTCTCATCTCGTGTGTCCTCATATCCAAATGGTGATCTGTTCCGTGGCCCATACCTATCACCCTCACGTCGTGAATCCACATATCGAGGCCCATACTTGTCTCTCTCAGATCGTGTGGCCTCATATCCCCACGGTGAATTGTTCCGTGTCCTGTACCTAGCATAGCCACGGCGGCGTGGCATGGTCCCGGAGGACATTTTGTCCTCGGACATTCACAAAAACAATAAAAACAATGAACCGATTTAACCAGTCTTTAAAATCACAATTATTTTTGTTTTTTATGGTTCTTTAAACTTTTTTGTTTATTTTTTATTTTTATTTTTATTTTTTATTTTTTTATAAAAATGAAAAATGAAAATGTGCCTCAGGCTAACGCTGCTTCGGTCAGTCCTCTGACCTTTCTCAAAACTGAGGCAAAAAGAGCTCTGGCGTGTGTCTGTTGAAATTCTCATTTAAAGTGAGGTGTCTGCCCCTTCTCTCCCCTTTTATACTGCAGGAGGGAGGGGGAGAGAGAAGGCGTTTTGCCCAGACATGTCCAAGCTACAAACCCGAAATAACTCTTCTCACATGGACTCTGTGAGGCATATGCATTGAACAATCTTCTTATTAACTGTTTTTGTTTGTTTCTGTTATCATTTTTTATTTTTTATTGTTTTTAATTTTTATTTATTTTTTTATTTATTTTTTTATTTTTATTTGAAATTGGGTCAATGGTTAGGCTTTAGGCTAGGTTAGGGGTTAGGTTAAGGTTAGTGGTTAGGTTAGTGGTTAAGGTTAGGGGTTAGGTTAGGGTTAGTGGTTAGGTTAGTGGTTAAGGTTAGGTTAGGTTAGGTTAAGGTTAGGTTAGGGCTAGTGGTTAAGGTTAGGGCCCGGTTAGGGTTAGGGCTTAGTTAAGACCTTTAGGATATCGGTGTCGAGACGGAGATCCACGCTTCCTGAACTCCTGCCTCTCCACCCCAGTCCAAAAGAAACTGGTCTGTAGTCCTACTATTCTGACAGATTGCCATCCGTGTAATATGAAATGAGAGATCAGTCTAGGAGTATCTGTCCTGGTTTCAAATCCCTTAGAACACTGATCTAGTCTACGCTTGTGTTGTAACAGACAGACAAAGAGAGAGTTTCCTGTAGCTCCCACAAATTGAGTTAGGCAAGTGGAGCAAAAATTAAATATACACAATTGTACGAATAAGATGTAAAGAACTGAGAGATCTGAAATATTTCCTTTGTCGCTCTGTGAACAATGAAGCTTTTGTGTATCAATATTCCATCTAAGAGGTTAGGTCTAGGTACAAAATCTATTGGTTTAAGTCTGGCTCTCACCAAGTATTTCTGTAGATTGTAATTTTTCTTATAAGCCGAAATAACTTTGTATTTGGGAAAGAGGCCTTGTTCAGTAATAAATGTCCTAAAGTTTCTTTTGAGTAAACTATGCAGTTCTGTGGCCTTAGTAGAATAACCCGTAATAAGGGGAATCACACGTTGTGTTTGGTCCTTTGGCTTTGATCATCAAGTGTCCTCAGACAGTTCTTGAGGAATGATTTTTGGTAACCCCTGTATTTCAACGCTTTAAATAAAATCTTAACTGCCTGAACAAAATCTGTTTCCTGTGTACAAATTCTTTTAAACCTTAAAAGTTGGGATTTGATAAGACCTTTAAACGTGTGCCTGGGATGAAAGCTAGACTTATCCAACAGGGCATGTGTATCTGTTGTTTTGAAAAACTTTAAGATCCAATATGTTAGAATTTTGAAACCTAAGGCCTTTATAAACCGTGAGTATCCAGAAAATCGATAGATTCATACGAGGTTGAGCTTTTGAGTTTGATGGAGGGATCATGAGAGTTCAAGATCTGAAAAAGTTTTGAAATTCCTCAAGATTGTGTGTCCAAATGCCAAATATATCGTCCAGATATCTCAGATAAACTAAAGGTTTAATAGGACATTTGTCCAAAACTGTTTGTTCCCAATCAGCCATATAAATATTGGCATATGCTGGTGCAAATTTCTTTCCCATGGCTGTGCCTTTTGTCTGTAAGTAGAACCCTCCATCAAACTCAAAATCATTTCTAGTTAGATTAATATCTAAGAGTTGCAACAGTTCCATATCAGGACGTTTTGGATCTGGATATTTCAGAAAGACCTTCTTAACAGCCTGGATGCCTGCTGGGATATCAATGTTAGTGTATAATGAGTCAACATCAAATGTGAATAACATAGCTTCTGTTGGAACCACCAAATTATTAAGGATAGAAATGAAGTGATACGTGTTTTTAATGTATGCAGGATGTCTAGTGGATAAAGGTGTGAGATGAACTGAGAGGAAGTCAGCTGTTCTATATGTCTCACTACTACAATCTGATACGATGGGTCGGCCTGGAGGGATTCGATACGGAGGGACCATTTTTCAGGTTCTTTGTGGACTTTGGGTAACATGTAAAACCTCCTAGTTCTGGGATTGCCATCTCCTCAAAAACTGATGTTGTTTTTCTGAAATGAATTTTTTCTCATAGAGTGTATCAATTATTTTGTGCACCATGGGGATAGTTTGATAAAAATAGGTTTTTCCAATTGAACATAGTAATTTTTATCTGTTAACTGTCTCAGACCTTCCCACACGTATTGTTTTCTATCCATGACAACCGTGACACTACCCTTGTCAGCTGGCTTAATAATTAACTGTTTGTTTTGTACCAATTGTAGTAAAGCTTCTAGTTCTGAAGATGAAATATTCGAACATTCTTTTCTAGACTAAAATGCTTACTTAAAAGTCTTAAGATCCTGTGTAATTAAAACACTCACTTCAGGAGGTAGTTGATCCAAAGGAGGAGACCAAGTACTAGGTGTCACAAATTCTTGTTTGCCCGCATCAGGCTGTCCGTCGAAAAAGAAAGCTAATTTTAATCTTCTATGATAGTTTTGTATATCAAATTGAAGTTGTTGTTCTTGCTGATTGGTGATATTAATAGCTGGAACAAAGGTGAGACCTTTATTCAATAATTCTAATTGTGTCTGTGTTAATGTATACTCTTCGCCAAAACAATGACATTCTGAGGCCTATCTGAAGGATAGGCTGGTAACCCTGCAACTTTTGACCTTAAGGGGCAAACAAGTTTAAGTGGTCACCCCAATGTTTGAGCATATTCCTAGCAGTGTCCTTTGTCCAGTGTATGTTATCCTCATCAGTTGCAAAAAGACTGTCCTGTAGCAGTGGTATGAAGCGTAGATTACTCTCAATATATTCATTGAGTTCCCCCAGTGAGATTTGTTCGTGCTCTGGAAGCTGTTCAGAGTGGTTAATTAGAGGAACCCACAGTTCAGCAGTTGGAAACTTGTTTTTGGCAGTTCGCATAGCGGCCTGGAGCTGTCTGATAGACGTTTCTTGAGTTTTTTGAGCCCTATTGTTCAATCCAAATGCCAAAACCAATTTCTTGACATGGACAAACGTCATGGTCTTTTCCAAAATGGCCTGTGCATGTCTAAAGTTTGCTCCTGGATAACTCTCAATCTGTAGATCTTCAATGTCGTGTGTACCTATCCTGCTCAAGTTGGAATCTCCCATCATCACAAACTTCTTGTTCACAGTTAAGGTCCACATGGTCATTTTCCTACTGGTGTTAATGTGTCGGGAAACCAAAAATTTGCCCCTTGGTGATTTTAATGTTTCCAAAAGATCTGCATCTGAAACAGAACCCCAGTCACTGTTAGTAGGGGAAGCTTCTCCTATGTGCCCCAAAATCCTAGGTGACTCCGGGCCAGCCTCAAGTAACAACATCGGTGTACCATTTTCCATAACTATTGGTCTAACAGGTGAAACATTGCCTGTAGCAATCGGCGTACTGACTCGTGAAGGGGGAGTTTGTGCCCAGACTCTGTGTGGAGTTTGAGAGCAAGAAGCAGTCACAGGTGTAAGCATTTGGTGTAACGAGGGAGTCATTTGTGTGGTCTCCTCTGGTATATCTGGCAGTACTCTCAACTCAGCACTGTCCAGGTCCTGCTCCCCACAACAACCGGATTCTTAGCAAGTGTTCTTCTCTGTGGTCTCTGTTCTAGTGGTCTAATAGGTGTATCCATGTGTGCAGTGGTGGCGTGTATCTGTGCCTCAACTTGTATCTGTGTCCCATCTATTTGCTCCGGGATATCTTGTTCTCCCGGTGTGTAGCCAACGCCTGGCTAGTGGTGGTCTGTGTCCCACAGTCTCGCGTCCGCTCCAAGTTGAGCATTTTGTATCTCCGTGTCACTGTTTTGTGGCAGGTTCTGTGGTGGGGAATTACCCATGTCTGAAACAGTTTGTGTCAAACAATCAACTCGTGACCGGTTGTTGTGGTGGAGCAGCACCGAAACTGCACCAGCTCGATCCGAGGCCTCACACGAACTAATACGCTCTTTTAAAACCAATATTGTCTTTTCTGTAAGGTGTGGAATGTTTTTTCGCCCATCTGGTGGCGATCTCAAATGCCAGTGTCCACTGATCAGACAAATCCTGTAAAATACTAGCTAGTAGCGCCTCTTTCAATTTGGTAATGTTCTCTGAGAATAATCAGAGTTGTGTAACCCCATTGTTTCGCTGCTCCCCAAATCTTCTCTGTCGTACTCTCATTTGGCAAAGCTGGTTTGATCAGCAATCCGAGATTCTCAACTGTTTTTGCAATGGTCCTAGGCTCGCCTTTAGCAGACACTTTGTCTAAATGATGTTCAAGTTTGATCAAGTTGTGAAATGAATGAATCAATTTTTTCAGCGTAGTATCTGCTGGTCTGTATTTATGCCGCACAAAAGGAACCTTGTTTGGGGCGAAACGCAAAGCGCCCAGATTTAATCCTGTGTGACCTAGTTGTACCCTCTGAAGGTTGATGTCGCTGATCTGTAACATCTAAGAATCTACGGGATCTGATGGGCGATCCATGTTGCTGGGATCCCACGGCGCTGAAATGTCCCATGCTCCCTATGGTCCGAGCCGCGACCACAGAGGCATAGGACCGGCACGGTCGCTGGTGGTCCAAGTCCCGGGAGCCCGGATGAGCTCTGGCGGATTAGGGTCAGTGTAAGTTGCTCGCCTCTCAGGCGAAGGCGAGTATGCTCTGGCTCTCTCCTGCTCCCAAAACCCCGTGCATCCCCTTGAACCGATCGCTGTTGTTCTCTGTTTCTCTTAACCCGTGTGTCAAAATGTCCAAATCGCAGTCTCTCCCGTGACCTAGATCTGCCTCTCTCAAAACCCTTGATCTCCTGTATCCACGGTGTCCTGTTCCGTGGCCTATACTTGTCTCTCTCATCTCGTGTGTCCTCATATCCAAATGGTGATCTGTTCCGTGGCTCCATACCTATCACCCTCACGTCGTGAATCCACACATCGAGGCCCATACTTGTCTCTCTCAGATCGTGTGGCCTCATATCCCCACGGTGAATTGTTCCGTGTCCTGTACTTCCTAGCATAGCCACGGGCGTGCAGCATGGTCCCGGAGGACATTTTGTCCTCGGACCTCACAAAACAATAAAAACAATGAACCGATTTAACCAGTCTTTAGAATCACAATTATTTTTGTTTTTTTATGGTTCTTTTAAACTTTTTTTGTTTATTTTTTTATTTTTTATTTTTTATTTTTTATTTTTTATTTTTTTATAAAAATGAAAAAAATGAAAAATGTGCCTCAGGCTAACGCGTTTCGGTCAGTCCTCTGACCTTTCTCAAAACTGAGGCAAAAAGAGCTCTGGCGTGTGTCTGTTGAAATTCTCATTTAAAGTGAGGTGTCTGTTCTTCTCTCCCCTTTTATACTGCAGGGAGGGAGGGGGAGAGAGAAGGCGCTTTGCCCAGACATGTCCAAGCTACAAACCCGAAATAACTCTTCTCACATGGACTCTGTGAGGCATATGCATTGAACAATCTTCTTATTAACTGTTTTTGTTTGTTTCGTTATCATTTTTTTTATTTTTTATTGTTTTTAATTTTTTATTTATTTTTTTATTTATTTTTTTATTTTTATTTGAAATTGGGTCAATGGTTAGGTTTTAGGCTAGGTTAGGTTAGGTTAAGGTTAGTGGTTAGGTTAGTGGTTAAGGTTAGGGGTTAGGTTAGGTTAGTGGTTAGGTTAGTGGTTAAGGTTAGGTTAGGTTAGGGGTTAAGGTTAGGTTAGGGCTAGTGGTTAAGGTTAGGGCCCGGGTTAGGTTAGGCTTAGTTAAGACCTTTAGATATCGGGTGTCGAGACGGGAGATCCACGCTTCCTGAACTCCCGTCTCTCCACCCCAGTCCAAAAGAAACTGGTCTGTAGTCCTACTATTCTGACAGATTGCCATCCGTGTAATATGAAATGAGAGATCAGTCTAGGAGTATCTGTCCTGGTTTCAAATCCCTTAGAACACTGATCTAGTCTACGTTTGTGTTGTAACAGACAGACAAAGAGAGAGTTTCCTGTAGCTCCCACAAATTGAGTTAGGCAAGTGGAGCAAAAAATTAAATATACACAATTGTACGAATAAGATGTAAAGAACTGAGAGATCTGAAATATTTCCTTTGTCGTTCTGTGAACAATGAAGCTTTTGTGTATCAATATTCCATCTAAGAGGTTAGGTCTAGGTACAAAATCTATTGGTTTAAGTCTGGCTCTCACCAAGTATTTCTGTAGATTGTAATTTTTCTTATGTTTCTAAATAACTTTGTATTTGGGAAAGAGGCCTTGTTCAGTAATAAATGTCCTAAAGTTTCTTTTGAGTAAACTATGCAGTTCTGTGGCCTTAGTAGAATAACCCGTAATAAGGGGAATCACACGTTGTGTTTGGTCCTTTTGGCTTTGATCATCAAGTGTCCTCAGACAGTTCTTGAGGAATGATTTTTGGTAACCCCTGTATTTCAACGCTTTAAATAAAATCTTAACTGCCTGAACAAAATCTGTTTCCTGTGTACAAATTCTTTTAAACCTTAAAAGTTGGGATTTGATAAGACCTTTAAACGTGTGCCTGGGATGAAAGCTAGACTTATCCAACAGGGCATGTGTATCTGTTGTTTTGAAAAACTTTAAGATCCAATATGTTAGAATTTTGAAACCTAAGGCCTTTATAAACCGTGAGTATCCAGAAAATCGATAGATTCATACGAGGTTGAGCTTTTGAGTTTGATGGAGGGATCATGAGAGTTCAAGATCTGAAAAAGTTTTGAAA
Source organism: Odontamblyopus lacepedii (assembly GCA_034769755.1). NCBI lineage: Eukaryota > Metazoa > Chordata > Actinopteri > Gobiiformes > Gobiidae > Odontamblyopus > Odontamblyopus lacepedii. The sequence goes on along the minus strand of CM068352.1, from coordinate 7,283 downwards.
TTCCTCAAGATTGTGTGTCCAAATGCCAAATATATCGTCCAGATATCTCAGATAAACTAAAGGTTTAATAGGACATTTGTCCAAAACTGTTTGTTCCCAATCAGCCATATAAATATTGGCATATGCTGGTGCAAATTTCTTTCCCATGGCTGTGCCTTTTGTCTGTAAGTAGAACCCTCCATCAAACTCAAAATCATTTCTAGTTAGATTAATATCTAAGAGTTGCAACAGTTCCATATCAGGACGTTTTGGATCTGGATATTTCAGAAAGACCTTCTTAACAGCCTGGATGCCTGCTGGGATATCAATGTTAGTGTATAATGAGTCAACATCAAATGTGAATAACATAGCTTCTGTTGGAACCACCAAATTATTAAGGATAGAAATGAAGTGATACGTGTTTTTAATGTATGCAGGATGTCTAGTGGATAAAGGTGTGAGATGAACTGAGAGGAAGTCAGCTGTTCTATATGTCTCACTACTACAATCTGATACGATGGGTCGGCCTGGAGGGATTCGATACGGGAGGGACCATTTTTCAGGTTCTTTGTGGACTTTGGGTAACATGTAAAACCTCCTAGTTCTGGGATTGCCATCTCCCCTCAAAAACTGATGTTGTTTTTCTGAAATGAATTTTTTCTCATAGAGTGTATCAATTATTTTGTGCACCATGGGGATAGTTTGATAAAAAATAGGTTTTTCCAATTGAACATAGTAATTTTTATCTGTTAACTGTCTCAGACCTTCCCACACGTATTGTTTTCTATCCATGACAACCGTGACACTACCCTTGTCAGCTGGCTTAATAATTAACTGTTTGTTTTGTACCAATTGTAGTAAAGCTTCTAGTTCTGAAGATGAAATATTCGAACATTCTTTTTTTCTAGACTAAAATGCTTACTTAAAAGTCTTAAGATCCTGTGTAATTAAAACACTCACTTCAGGAGGTAGTTGATCCAAAGGAGGAGACCAAGTACTAGGTGTCACAAATTCTTGTTTGCCCGCATCAGGCTGTCCGTCGAAAAAGAAAGCTAATTTTAATCTTCTATGATAGTTTTGTATATCAAATTGAAGTTGTTGTTCTTGCTGATTGGTGATATTAATAGCTGGAACAAAGGTGAGACCTTTATTCAATAATTCTAATTGTGTCTGTGTTAATGTATACTCTTCGGCCAAAACAATGACATTCTGAGGCCTATCTGAAGGATAGGCTGGTAACCCCGTAACTTTTGACCTTAAGGGGCAAACAAGTTTAAGTGGTCACCCCAATGTTTGAGCATATTCCTAGCAGTGTCCTTTGTCCAGTGTATGTTATCCTCATCAGTTGCAAAAAGACTGTCCTGTAGCAGTGGTATGAAGCGTAGATTACTCTCAATATATTCATTGAGTTAGGTTAGGTTAGGCCAGGCCAGGCCAGGCTAGGCCAGGCCAGGCCAGGCCAGGCCAGGCCAGGCCAGGCCAGGCCAGGCCAGGCCAGGCCAGGCCAGGCCAGGTTAGGTTAGGCTTAGGCCAGGCCAGGCCAGGCCAGGCCAGGCCAGGCCAGGCCAGGCCAGGCCAGGCCAGGCCAGGCCAGGCCAGGCCAGGCCAGGCCAGGCCAGGCCAGGCCAGGCCAGGCCAGGCCAGGCCAGGCCAGCCAGGCCAGGCCAGGCCAGGCCAGGCCAGGCCAGGCCAGGCCAGGCCAGGCCAGGCCAGGCCAGGCCAGGCCAGGCCAGGCCAGGCCAGGCCAGGCCAGGCCAGGCCAGGCCAGGCCAGGCCAGGCCAGGCCAGGCCAGGCCAGGCCAGGCCAGGCCAGGCCAGGCCAGGCCAGGCCAGGCCAGGCCAGGCCAGGCCAGGCCAGGCCAGGCCAGGCCAGGCCAGGCCAGGCCAGGCCAGGCCAGGCCAGGCCAGGCCAGGCCAGGCCAGGCCAGGCCAGGCCAGGCCAGGCCAGGCCAGGCCAGGCCAGGCCAGGCCAGGCCAGGCCAGGCCAGGCCAGGCCAGGCCAGGCCAGGCTGTGCCAGGCCAGGCCAGGCCAGGCCAGGCCAGGCCAGGCCAGGCCAGGTTGTGGGGCCAGCTGGGCCAGGCCAGTTGGCCAGGTTGTGTTGTGCCAGGCCAGGCCAGGCCAGGCCAGGCCAGGCCAGGCCAGGCCAGGCCAGGCCAGGCCAGGCCAGGCCAGGCCAGGCCAGGCCAGGCCAGGCCAGGCCAGGCCAGGCCAGGCCAGGCCAGGCCAGGCCAGGCCAGGCCAGGCCAGGCCAGGCCAGGCCAGGCCAGGCCAGGCCAGGCCAGGCCAGGCCAGGCCAGGCCAGGCCAGGCCAGGCCAGGCCAGGCCAGGCCAGGCCAGGCCAGGCCAGGCCAGGCCAGGCCAGGCCAGGCCAGGCCAGGCCAGGCCAGGCCAGGCCAGGCCAGGCCAGGCCAGGCCAGGCCAGGCCAGGCCAGGCCAGGCCAGGCCAGGCCAGGCCAGGCCAGGCCAGGCCAGGCCAGGCCAGGCCAGGCCAGGCCAGGCCAGGCCAGGCCAGGCCAGGCCAGGCCAGGCCAGGCCAGGCCAGGCCAGGCCAGGCCAGGCCAGGCCAGGCCAGGCCAGGCCAGGCCAGGCCAGGCCAGGCCAGGCCAGGCCAGGCCAGGCCAGGCCAGGCCAGGCCAGGCCAGGCCAGGCCAGGCCAGGCCAGGCCAGGCCAGGCCAGGCCAGGCCAGGCCAGGCCAGGCCAGGCCAGGCCAGGCCAGGCCAGGCCAGGCCAGGCCAGGCCAGGCCAGGCCAGGCCAGGCCAGGCCAGGCCAGGCCAGGCCAGGCCAGGCCAGGCCAGGCCAGGCCAGGCCAGGCCAGGCCAGGCCAGGCCAGGCCAGGCCAGGCCAGGCCAGGCCAGGCCAGGCCAGGCCAGGCCAGGCCAGGCCAGGCCAGGCCAGGCCAGGCCAGGCCAGGCCAGGCCAGGCCAGGCCAGGCCAGGCCAGGCCAGGCCAGGCCAGGCCAGGCCAGGCCAGGCCAGGCCAGGCCAGGCCAGGCCAGGCCAGGCCAGGCCAGGCCAGGCCAGGCCAGGCCAGGCCAGGCCAGGCCAGGCCAGGCCAGGCCAGGCCAGGCCAGGCCAGGCCAGGCCAGGCCAGGCCAGGCCAGGCCAGGCCAGGCCAGGCCAGGCCAGGCCAGGCCAGGCCAGGCCAGGCCAGGCCAGGCCAGGCCAGGCCAGGCCAGGCCAGGCCAGGCCAGGCCAGGCCAGGCCAGGCCAGGCCAGGCCAGGCCAGGCCAGGCCAGGCCAGGCCAGGCCAGGCCAGGCCAGGCCAGGCCAGGCCAGGCCAGGCCAGGCCAGGCCAGGCCAGGCCAGGCCAGGCCAGGCCAGGCCAGGCCAGGCCAGGCCAGGCCAGGCCAGGCCAGGCCAGGCCAGGCCAGGCCAGGCCAGGCCAGGCCAGGCCAGGCCAGGCCAGGCCAGGCCAGGCCAGGCCAGGCCAGGCCAGGCCAGGCCAGGCCAGGCCAGGCCAGGCCAGGCCAGGCCAGGCCAGGCCAGGCCAGGCCAGGCCAGGCCAGGCCAGGCCAGGCCAGGCCAGGCCAGGCCAGGCCAGGCCAGGCCAGTGCCAGGCCAGGCCAGGCCAGGCCAGGCCAGGCCAGGCCAGGCCAGGCCAGGCCAGGCCAGGCCAGGCCAGGCCAGGCCAGGCCAGGCCAGGCCAGGCCAGGCCAGGCCAGGCCAGGCCAGGCCAGGCCAGGCCAGGCCAGGCCAGGCCAGGCCAGGCCAGGCCAGGCCAGGCCAGGCCAGGCCAGGCCAGGCCAGGCCAGGCCAGGCCAGGCCAGGCCAGGCCAGGCCAGGCCAGGCCAGGCCAGGCCAGGCCAGGCCAGGCCAGGCCAGGCCAGGCCAGGCCAGGCCAGGCCAGGCCAGGCCAGGCCAGGCCAGGCCAGGCCAGGCCAGGCCAGGCCAGGCCAGGCCAGGCCAGGCCAGGCCAGGCCAGCCAGGCCAGGCCAGGCCAGGCCAGGCCAGGCCAGGCCAGGCCAGGCCAGGCCAGGCCAGGCCAGGCCAGGCCAGGCCAGGCCAGGCCAGGCCAGGCCAGGCCAGGCCAGGCCAGGCCAGGCCAGGCCAGGCCAGGCCAGGCCAGGCCAGGCCAGGCCAGGCCAGGCCAGGCCAGGCCAGGCCAGGCCAGGCCAGGCCAGGCCAGGCCAGGCCAGGCCAGGCCAGGCCAGGCCAGGCCAGGCCAGGCCAGGCCAGGCCAGGCCAGGCCAGGCCAGGCCAGGCCAGGGCCAGGCCAGGCCAGGCCAGGCCAGGCCAGGCCAGGCCAGGCCAGGCCAGGCCAGGCCAGGCCAGGCCAGGCCAGGCCAGGCCAGGCCAGGCCAGGCCAGGCCAGGCCAGGCCAGGCCAGGCCAGGCCAGGCCAGGCCAGGCCAGGCCAGGCCAGGCCAGGCCAGGCCAGGCCAGGCCAGGCCAGGCCAGGCCAGGCCAGGCCAGGCCAGGCCAGGCCAGGCCAGGCCAGGCCAGGCCAGGCCAGGCCAGGCCAGGCCAGGCCAGGCCAGGCCAGGCCAGGCCAGGCCAGGCCAGGCCAGGCCAGGCCAGGCCAGGCCAGGCCAGGCCAGGCCAGGCCAGGCCAGGCCAGGCCAGGCCAGGCCAGGCCAGGCCAGGCCAGGCCAGGCCAGGCCAGGCCAGGCCAGGCCAGGCCAGGCCAGGCCAGGCCAGGCCAGGCCAGGCCAGGCCAGGCCAGGCCAGGCCAGGCCAGGCCAGGCCAGGCCAGGCCAGGCCAGGCCAGGCCAGGCCAGGCCAGGCCAGGCCAGGCCAGGCCAGGCCAGGCCAGGCCAGGCCAGGCCAGGCCAGGCCAGGCCAGGCCAGGCCAGGCCAGGCCAGGCCAGGCCAGGCCAGGCCAGGCCAGGCCAGGCCAGGCCAGGCCAGGCCAGGCCAGGCCAGGCCAGGCCAGGCCAGGCCAGGCCAGGCCAGGCCAGGCCAGGCCAGGCCAGGCCAGGCCAGGCCAGGCCAGGCCAGGCCAGGCCAGGCCAGGCCAGGCCAGGCCAGGCCAGGCCAGGCCAGGCCAGGCCAGGCCAGGCCAGGCCAGGCCAGGCCAGGCCAGGCCAGGCCAGGCCAGGCCAGGCCAGGCCAGGCCAGGCCAGGCCAGGCCAGGCCAGGCCAGGCCAGGCCAGGCCAGGCCAGGCCAGGCCAGGCCAGGGCCAGGCCAGGCCAGGCCAGGCCAGGCCAGGCCAGGCCAGGCCAGGCCAGGCCAGGCCAGGCCAGGCCAGGCCAGGCCAGGCCAGGCCAGGCCAGGCCAGGCCAGGCCAGGCCAGGCCAGGCCAGGCCAGGCCAGGCCAGGCCAGGCCAGGCCAGGCCAGGCCAGGCCAGGCCAGGCCAGGCCAGGCCAGGCCAGGCCAGGCCAGGCCAGGCCAGGCCAGGCCAGGCCAGGCCAGGCCAGGCCAGGCCAGGCCAGGCCAGGCCAGGCCAGGCCAGGCCAGGCCAGGCCAGGCCAGGCCAGGCCAGGCCAGGCCAGGCCAGGCCAGGCCAGGCCAGGCCAGGCCAGGCCAGGCCAGGCCAGGCCAGGCCAGGCCAGGCCAGGCCAGGCCAGGCCAGGCCAGGCCAGGCCAGGCCAGGCCAGGCCAGGCCAGGCCAGGCCAGGCCAGGCCAGGCTGTGCCAGGCCAGGCCAGGCCAGGCCAGGCCAGGCCAGGCCAGGCCAGGCCAGGCCAGGCCAGGCCAGGCCAGGCCAGGCCAGGCCAGGCCAGGCCAGGCCAGGCCAGGCCAGGCCAGGCCAGGCCAGGCCAGGCCAGGCCAGGCCAGGCCAGGCCAGGCCAGCCAGGCCAGGCCAGGCCAGGCCAGGCCAGGCCAGGCCAGGCCAGGCCAGCCAGGCCAGGCCAGGCCAGGCCAGGCCAGGCCAGGCCAGGCCAGGCCAGGCCAGGCCAGGCCAGGCCAGGCCAGGCCAGGCCAGGCCAGGCCAGGCCAGGCCAGGCCAGGCCAGGCCAGGCCAGGCCAGGCCAGGCCAGTGCCAGGCCAGGCCAGGCCAGGCCAGCCAGGCCAGGCCAGGCCAGGCCAGGCCAGGCCAGGCCAGGGGCCAGGCCAGGCCAGGCCAGGCCAGGCCAGGCCAGGCCAGGCCAGGCCAGGGGCCAGGCCAGGCCAGGCCAGGCCAGGCCAGGCCAGGCCAGGCCAGGCCAGGCCAGGCCAGGCTGTGGCCAGGCCAGGCCAGGCTTGAGTCAGGCCAGGCCAGGCCAGGCTTCAGGGGCCAGGCCAGGCTCAGGCCAGGCCAGGCCAGGCCAGGCCAGGCCAGGCCAGGCCAGGCCAGGCCAGGCCAGGCCAGGCCAGGCCAGGCCAGGCCAGGGCCAGGCCAGGCCAGGCCAGGCCAGGCCAGGCCAGGCCAGGCCAGGCCAGGCCAGGCCAGGCCAGGCCAGGCCAGGCCAGGCCAGGCCAGGCCAGGCCAGGCCAGGCCAGGCCAGGCCAGGCCAGGCCAGGCCAGGCCAGGCCAGGCCAGGCTAGGCCAGGCTGAAGAAGCCAGGCCAGGCCAGGCCAGGCCAGGCCAGGCCAGGCCAGGCCAGGCCAGGCCAGGCCAGGCCAGGCCAGGCCAGGCCAGGCCAGGCCAGGCCAGGCCAGGCCAGGCCAGGCCAGGCCAGGCCAGGCCAGGCCAGGCCAGGCCAGGCCAGGGCCAGGGCCAGGCCAGGCCAGGCCAGGCCAGGCCAGGCCAGGCCAGGCCAGGCCAGGCCAGGCCAGGCCAGGCCAGGCCAGGCCAGGCCAGGCCAGGCCAGGCCAGGCCAGGCCAGGCCAGGGCCAGGCCAGGCTTTCAGGCCAGGCCAGGCCAGGCCAGGCCAGGCTGTGGCCAGGCCAGGCCAGGCCAGGCCAGGCCAGCCAGGCCAGGCCAGCTGTGCCAGGGGCCAGGCCAGGCCAGGCCAGCTGTGCCAGGCCAGGCCAGGCCAGGCCAGGCCAGGCCAGGCCAGGCCAGGCCAGGCCAGGCCAGGCCAGGCCAGGCTGTGGCCAGGCCAGGCCAGGGCCAGGCTGTGCTGTGCCAGGCCAGGCAGCAGGCCAGGCCAGGCCAGGCCAGGCGAGGCCAGTGCCAGGCCAGGCTGCAGGCTGTGGCAGGCCAGGCCAGGCCAGGCCAGGCCAGGCCAGGCCAGGCCAGGCCAGGCCAGGCCAGGCCAGGCCAGGGGCCAGGGGCCGAGGGGCCAGGCCAGGCCAGGCCAGCCAGGCCAGGCCAGCCAGGCCAGGCTGGGGGCCAGGCCAGGCCAGGCCAGGCCAGGCCAGGCCAGGCCAGGCCAGGCCAGGCCAGGCCAGGCCAGGCCAGGCCAGGCCAGCCAGGCCAGGCCAGGCCAGGGGCTGAAGAAAGAAGAAGCCAAAGAGTCAGGCAGGTGCCAGAAGAGCTAGGTTTGTGCCAGGTTG
>CM068351.1:40681837-40697526 GCA_034769755.1 Odontamblyopus lacepedii | reverse complement strand
TAACCTTCTTCTTCTTCTAACCTATTTCTCTTATTCTAACCTAACCTATTCTTTAACCCTAACCTAACCACTTAACACAACTATTCTTTATTCAACCCTATTCTTCTAACAACACAACCTAACCTAACCTTCAACACTTCTTCTTTAACCTAACCCTAACCTAGACCTGGCCTGGCCTGGCCTGGCCTGGCCTGGCCTGGCCTGGCCTGGCCTGGCCTGGCCTGGCCTGGCCTGGCCTGGCCTGGCCTGGCCTAGCCTGGCCCTGGCCTGGCCTGGCCTGGCCTGGCCTGGCCTGGCCTGGCCTGGCCTGGCCTGGCCTGGCCTGGCCTGGCCTGGCCTGGCCTGGCCTGGCACAGCCTGGCCTGGCCTGGCCTGGCCTGGCCTGGCCTGGCCTGGCCTGGCCTGGCCTGGCCTGGCACTGGCCTGGCCTGGCCTGGCCTGGCCTGGCCTGGCCTGGCCTGGCCTGGCCTGGCCTGGCCTGGCCTGGCCTGGCCTGGCCTGGCCTGGCCTGGCCTGGCCTGGCCTGGCCTGGCCTGGCCTGGCCTGGCCTGGCCTGGCCTGGCCTGGCCTGGCCTGGCCTGGCCTGGCCTGGCCTGGCCTGGCCTGGCCTGGCCTGGCCTGGCCTGGCCTGGCCTGGCCTGGCCTGGCCTGGCCTGGCCTGGCCTGGCCTGGCCTGGGCCTGGCCTGGCCTGGCCTGGCCTGGCCTGGCCTGGCCTGGCCTGGCCTGGCCTGGCCTGGCCTGGCCTGGCCTGGCCTGGCCTGGCCTGGCCTGGCCTGGCCTGGCCTGGCCTGGCCTGGCCTGGCCTGGCCTGGCCTGGCCTGGCCTGGCCTGGCCTGGCCTGGCCTGGCCTGGCCTGGCCTGGCCTGGCCTGGCCTGGCCTGGCCTGGCCTGGCCTGGCCTGGCCTGGCCTGGCCTGGCCTGGCCTGGCCTGGCCTGGCCTGGCCTGGCCTGGCCTGGCCTGGCCTGGCCCTGGCCTGGCCTGGCCTGGCCTGGCCTGGCCTGGCCTGGCCTGGCCTGGCCTGGCCTGGCCTGGCCTGGCCTGGCCTGGCCTGGCCTGGCCTGGCCTGGCCTGGCCTGGCCTGGCCTGGCCTGGCCTGGCCTGGCCTGGCCTGGCCTGGCCTGGCCTGGCCTGGCCTGGCCTGGCCTGGCCTGGCCTGGCCTGGCCTGGCCTGGCCTGGCCTGGCCTGGCCTGGCCTGGCCTGGCCTGGCCTGGCCTGGCCTGGCCTGGCCTGGCCTGGCCTGGCCTGGCCTGGCCTGGCCTGGCCTGGCCTGGCCTGGCCTGGCCTGGCCTGGCCTGGCCTGGCCTGGCCTGGCCTGGCCTGGCCTGGCCTGGCCTGGCCTGGCCTGGCCTGGCCTGGCCTGGCCTGGCCTGGCCTGGCCTGGCCTGGCCTGGCCTGGCCTGGCCTGGCCTGGCCTGGCCTGGCCTGGCCTGGCCTGGCCTGGCCTGGCCTGGCCTGGCCTGGCCTGGCCTGGCCTGGCCTGGCCTGGCCTGGCCTGGCCTGGCCTGGCCTGGCCTGGCCTGGCCTGGCCTGGCCTGGCCTGGCCTGGCCTGGCCTGGCCTGGCCTGGCCTGGCCTGGCCTGGCCTGGCCTGGCCTGGCCTGGCCTGGCCTGGCCTGGCCTGGCCTGGCCTGGCCTGGCCTGGCCTGGCCTGGCCTGGCCTGGCCTGGCCTGGCCTGGCCTGGCCTGGCCTGGCCTGGCCTGGCCTGGCCTGGCCTGGCCTGGCCTGGCCTGGCCTGGCCTGGCCTGGCCTGGCCTGGCCTGGCCTGGCCTGGCCTGGCCTGGCCTGGCCTGGCCTGGCCTGGCCTGGCCTGGCCTGGCCTGGCCTGGCCTGGCCTGGCCTGGCCTGGCCTGGCCTGGCCTGGCCTGGCCTGGCCTGGCCTGGCCTGGCCTGGCCTGGCCTGGCCTGGCCTGGCCTGGCCTGGCCTGGCCTGGCCTGGCCACAGCCTGGCCTGGCCTGGCCTGGCCTGGCCTGGCCTGGCCTGGCCTGGCCTGGCCTGGCCTGGCCTGGCCTGGCCTGGCCTGGCCTGGCCTGGCCTGGCCTGGCCTGGCCTGGCCTGGCCTGGCCTGGCCTGGCCTGGCCTGGCCTGGCCTGGCCTGGCCTGGCCTGGCCTGGCCTGGCCTGGCCTGGCCTGGCCCTGGCCTGGCCTGGCCTGGCCTGGCCTGGCCTGGCCTGGCCTGGCCTGGCCTGGCCTGGCCTGGCCTGGCCTGGCCTGGCCTGGCCTGGCCTGGCCTGGCCTGGCCTGGCCTGGCCTGGCCTGGCCTGGCCTGGCCTGGCCTGGCCTGGCCTGGCCTGGCCTGGCCTGGCCTGGCCTGGCCTGGCCTGGCCTGGCCTGGCCTGGCCTGGCCTGGCCTGGCCTGGCCTGGCCTGGCCTGGCCTGGCCACAGCCTGGCCTGGCCTGGCCTGGCCTGGCCTGGCCTGGCCTGGCCTGGCCTGGCCTGGCCCTGGCCTGGCCTGGCCTGGCCTGGCCTGGCCTGGCCACTGGCCTGGCCTGGCCTGGCCTGGCCTGGCCTGGCCTGGCCTGGCCTGGCCTGGCCTGGCCTGGCCTGGCCTGGCCTGGCCTGGCCTGGCCTGGCCTGGCCTGGCCTGGCCTGGCCTGGCCTGGCCTGGCCTGGCCTGGCCTGGCCTGGCCTGGCCTGGCCTGGCCTGGCCTGGCCTGGCCTGGCCTGGCCTGGCCTGGCCTGGCCTGGCCTGGCCTGGCCTGGCCTGGCCTGGCCTGGCCTGGCCTGGCCTGGCCTGGCCTGGCCTGGCCTGGCCTGGCCTGGCCTGGCCTGGGCCCTGGCCTGGCCTGGCCTGGCCTGGCCTGGCCTGGCCTGGCCTGGCCTGGCCTGGCCTGGCCTGGCCTGGCCTGGCCTGGCCTGGCCTGGCCTGGCCTGGCCTGGCCTGGCCTGGCCTGGCCTGGCCTGGCCTGGCCTGGCCTGGCCTGGCCTGGCCTGGCCTGGCCTGGCCTGGCCTGGCCTGGCCTGGCCTGGCCTGGCCTGGCCTGGCCTGGCCTGGCCTGGCCTGGCCTGGCCTGGCCTGGCCTGGCCTGGCCTGGCCTGGCCTGGCCTGGCCTGGCCTGGCCTGGCCTGGCCTGGCCTGGCCTGGCCTGGCCTGGCCTGGCCTGGCCTGGCCTGGCCTGGCTGGCCTGGCCTGGCCTGGCCTGGCCTGGCCTGGCCTGGCCTGGCCTGGCCTGGCCTGGCCTGGCCTGGCCTGGCCTGGCCTGGCCTGGCCTGGCCTGGCCTGGCCTGGCCTGGCCTGGCCTGGCCTGGCCTGGCCTGGCCTGGCCTGGCCTGGCCTGGCCTGGCCTGGCCTGGCCTGGCCTGGCCTGGCCTGGCCTGGCCTGGCCTGGCCTGGCCTGGCCTGGCCTGGCCTGGCCTGGCCTGGCCTGGCCTGGCCTGGCCTGGCCTGGCCTGGCCTGGCCTGGCCTGGCCTGGCCTGGCCTGGCCTGGCCTGGCCTGGCCTGGCCTGGCCTGGCCTGGCCTGGCCTGGCCTGGCCTGGCCTGGCCTGGCCTGGCCTGGCCTGGCCTGGCCTGGCCTGGCCTGGCCTGGCCTGGCCTGGGCCTGGCCTGGCCTGGCCTGGCCTGGCCTGGCCTGGCCTGGCCTGGCCTGGCCTGGCCTGGCCTGGCCTGGCCCTGGCCTGGCCTGGCCTGGCCTGGCCTGGCCTGGCCTGGCCTGGCCTGGCCTGGCCTGGCCTGGCCTGGCCTGGCCTGGCCTGGCCTGGCCTGGCCTGGCCTGGCCTGGCCTGGCCTGGCCTGGCCTGGCCTGGCCTGGCTGGCCTGGCCTGGCCTGGCCTGGCCTGGCCTGGCCTGGCCTGGCCTGGCCTGGCCTGGCTGGCCTGGCCTGGCCTGGCCTGGCCTGGCCTGGCCTGGCCTGGCCTGGCCTGGCCTGGCCTGGCCTGGCCTGGCCTGGCCTGGCCTGGCCTGGCCTGGCCTGGCCTGGCCTGGCCTGGCCTGGCCTGGCCTGGCCTGGCCTGGCCTGGCCTGGCCTGGCCTGGCCTGGCCTGGCCTGGCCTGGCCTGGCCTGGCCTGGCCTGGCCTGGCCTGGCCTGGCCTGGCCTGGCCTGGCCTGGCCTGGCCTGGCCTGGCCTGGCCTGGCCTGGCCTGGCCTGGCCTGGCCTGGCCTGGCCTGGCCTGGCCTGGCCTGGCCTGGCCTGGCCTGGCCTGGCCTGGCCTGGCCTGGCCTGGCCTGGCCTGGCCTGGCCTGGCCTGGCCTGGCCTGGCCTCTGGCCTGGCCTGGCCTGGCCTGGCCTGGCCTGGCCTGGCCTGGCCTGGCCTGGCCTGGCCTGGCCTGGCCTGGCCTGGCCTGGCCTGGCCTGGCCTGGCCTGGCCTGGCCTGGCCTGGCCTGGCCTGGCCTGGCCTGGCCTGGCCTGGCCTGGCCTGGCCTGGCCTGGCCTGGCCTGGCCTGGCCTGGCCTGGCCTGGCCTGGCCTGGCCTGGCCTGGCCTGGCCTGGCCTGGCCTGGCCTGGCCTGGCCTGGCCTGGCCTGGCCTGGCCTGGCCTGGCCTGGCCTGGCCTGGCCTGGCCTGGCCTGGCCTGGCCTGGCCTGGCCTGGCCTGGCCTGGCCTGGCCTGGCCTGGCCTGGCCTGGCCCTGGCCTGGCCTGGCCTGGCCTGGCCTGGCCTGGCCTGGCCTGGCCTGGCCTGGCCTGGCCTGGCCTGGCCTGGCCTGGCCTGGCCTGGCCTGGCCTGGCCTGGCCTGGCCTGGCCTGGCCTGGCCTGGCCTGGCCTGGCCTGGCCTGGCCTGGCCTGGCCTGGCCTGGCCTGGCCTGGCCTGGCCTGGCCTGGCCTGGCCTGGCCTGGCCTGGCCTGGCCTGGCCTGGCCTGGCCTGGCCTGGCCTGGCCTGGCCTGGCCTGGCCTGGCCTGGCCTGGCCTGGCCTGGCCTGGCCTGGCCTGGCCTGGCCTGGCCTGGCCTGGCCTGGCCTGGCCTGGCCTGGCCTGGCCTGGCCTGGCCTGGCCTGGCCTGGCCTGGCCTGGCCTGGCCTGGCCTGGCCTGGCCTGGCCTGGCCTGGCCTGGCCTGGCCTGGCCTGGCCTGGCCTGGCCTGGCCTGGCCTGGCCTGGCCTGGCCTGGCCTGGCCTGGCCTGGCCTGGCCTGGCCTGGCCTGGCCTGGCCTGGCCTGGCCTGGCCTAACCTTAACCTAACCTGGCCTAACCCTAACTAACCTAACTAACCCCAACCCCTGACCCTAACCTGGCCCTACCTAACCCTAACCTTAACCTAACTAACCCTAACCTAACTAACCCTAACCTAATCCTAACCTAACCAACCCAAACCTAACCCTAACCTAACTAACCCCAACCTAACCCTAACCTAAACCTAACCTAACCTTAACCTAACCCCTAGCCTAACCTTAACCCCTAACCTTAACCTAATTCTAACCCTATCCTAACCCCAAACCCTAACCTTAACCCTAACCCCTAACTTGAACAACAAGGGGCATTGCCATACGTTAAAATACATTTGGGACTCAAAAACTTTAATAAATTAGTTTAGAAATTAGTTAAATGCTAATAAATGTTAATAATTTAATCTGAAATCCAAAAGGGGTAAAATTTAAAATCCAAAAGAAAAAAAGATTAAAGTTCATCTAGTTTGGATTAAATTCATAAATACATTTCAGAAATAAAAGGAATTACATTCCTTTAAACACCAATACAAACCTATGGGGGAGCTGAGTGAGCTCTTAGCTCATTATACAGGACATCGGCCCATTATACAAGACCTCGGTTGACGCAGCCAATCAACTGGCCCAACCAACCACTTTAACCCAGCCCCCTTTACTCCTCCCCCTGCAGCAGTGGGACTTGCCCAGGCAACCCTCTCCTTTTCTCATAATCCTTTTGACCGTACAACGAGACACAACTCTCTCCAGAACTTATAACTTTCACACCATTTTACATTGTGCCTTCACCTGAAGAAGACTAGAAAACTAGTCGAAACGTCGTGAAAAGGCACAATTTTTTGAGCTCTTTAAAAGATTTTGTTTTAGTTTATTTTTAAAGTCTTTCATTTTTTAGCTTTATTTTCATAAAAAAACAAAAAGACAAAAAAAATATATATACTTTTATTGAACGATTAACATGCCAGGCTGGACTCAGGTTCGCTACCGGCATCCAGCGAGCCCCGGGCCGGACACATAGCGAGGTGCCCGGCCTGCTCGACTCCAAAGCAGCGAGCACAGCGTTCCATCGGCCTAGCGAGGGCCCGTGCTTTGCCCATCTCCTCCGGAGGCGGGCCCCAAACTCTGCTCTAACTCCTAACCTAAACTAACCCTAACCCTAACCTAACCTAACACTAACCTAACCTAACCCTAACTAACCTAACAAGGGGTATTCTACCTAACTACCATCTTTTTACCTGAACATCGTACAGAGATGGGACCAACACAGAAATGTTTGTCTTGGCCTGCTGAACACAGGAAATGCTTATTCAAATTGTGGTATTTTATTAAATTTGATACCAAAAAATCCTCAAGCGTTTTCTGGTGATGAGAGTTGCATTTTTGGATTGCTACTGTTGTGCCCTTTCGGTGATACCATTTTTATTGGGATTGGACAACATGCAAAAATGTCCTGGACACCAGGTGGCGCTGTCTTCCAATTCCAAATTCCAGGTCCAAGTTACCCCCTAACCCTAACCCTAACACTAACTACAAATTTCAATGTAATGTATATATATTTGGAAGCCTTTTGGCAGGAAAATCAGGAAAAGCAGGAGAAAGGTCTGATATGTACTAAATTTGAAAGGGTAAGCAAGTGACCCATGCTGATGACCATATTATTGACCATTTTCAAAATGACCTTGGGGAAGCTAAGTAGACTTCCTCAAGTGCTACAAGCATGATATTTTAGAAAACGTTTCTAATTCTGTTTTTGTGGTAGAGTTGTGAATTTCAAGTCATTTGGTTCATGTTTGGCGATTTGTGGGGCTTTGTTTATGAAAAGCGGCGCTCGGTCGAGGCTCCGCCTATAGAAAAGCGAGGCCGACTGACACCAAACTGACATCGTTCTACTCGGCTCAACAATCCCGGCGACATATTTTAAAATGAGCTCTGTGTGACATTGTGAAAAAGTGCATGGTCCAAAAGTCAAGCTTGTAACCCTTGGGTCTAATGGATCTAAGGCCATACTGCGGAGGTTATTTTGAGAAAAGCAATTAACTCTACCGATGGTCTGAGGTACTTTTCATGTCAATATTATTGTAGAGTGGTGTCAGGACATCTACTGAGTCAAATTTGGTGGGCCTGGGTTCAATTATCACTGATTGGCAGCCAAAAAGCATTTTACATGGTACAAATGAGAATGTGGAAGATCACTGAAGGCCCAAAGTGGAGCCTGGCTAAATTTGTCAGTCTTTTTTGAATTTTCATGGGGAGAACAAGGTCCTATCGTCATCAAATTTGGGTCACGTAATAAAGACTGTACAGTGATGGACATATGTGATTGCCATGTCTTAATTCCTTTGGGTAAAAAAATGGGAGCAGAAAAGAGAATGAATCAATGCTGCCATGCAATATAGATGTAAATTTGTAATTTTTTTTTTGGCGGAAAATCAATTTGTCAGTCTTTTCCTGAACTTAATGAACAGAAAAAGGTCTGATATGTACCAAATTTGAAAGGATAAGCAAGTGACCCATGCTGATAACCATGTTATTGACCATTTTCAAAATGACCTTGGAAAGCTAAGTAGAGTTCCTCAAGTGCTACAAGCATGATATTTTAGAAAACGTTTCTAATTCTGTTTTTGTGGTAGAGTTGTGAATTTCAAAGTCATTTGGTTCATGTTTGACGATTTCACGGGGCTTTGTTTATGAAAAGCGGCTCGTTCGAGGCTCCGCCTATAGAAAAGCGCGAGGCCGACTGACACCAAACTGACATCGTTCTACTCGGCTCAACAATCCCGGCGACATATTTGAAAATGAGCTCTGTGTGACATTGTGAAAAAGTGCATGGTCCAAAAGTCAAGCTTGTAACCCTTGGGTCTAATGGATCTAAGGCCATACTGCGGAGGTTATTTTGAGAAAAGCAATTAACTCTACCGATGGTCTGAGGTACTTTTCATGTCAATATTATTGTAGAGGGTGTCAGGACATCTACTGAGTCAAATTTGGTGGGCCTGGGTTCAAAGATCACTGATTGGCAGCCAAAAGCATTTTACATGGTACAAATGAGAATGTGGAAGATCACTGAAGGCCCAAAGTGGAGCCTGGCTAAATTTGTCAGTCTTTTGAATTTTCATGGGAGAACAAGGTCCTATCGGCATCAAATTTGGGTCACGTAATAAAGACTGTACAGTGATGGACATATGTGATTGCCATGTCTTAATTCCTTTGGGTAAAAAAATGGGAGCAGAAAAGAGAATGAATCAATGCTGCCATGCAATATAGATGTAAATTTGGAAGAATTTTTTTGGCGGGAAAATCAATTTGTCAGTCTTTTGAATTTTCATGGGGAGAACAAGGTCCTATCGGCATCAAATTTGGGTCAGTTAATAAAGACTCTACAGTGATGCACATATGTGATTGCCATGTCTTAATTCCTTTGGGTAAAAATGGGAGCAGAAAAGAGAATAAATCACTACTGCCATGCAATATAGATATAATTTTGGAATTAAAAAAAATGCCGTTTTTTTGGCGACGGGGGATTCAAACCATCGCATCTTGCCTCCTCAATGGGAAAGCAGGCGCTAGATAAATATGGAAGACTTTTTGGTGGGAAAATCAATTTGGCAGGTGCCTGTAGTGGCAGGTGTGTGTAGTGGCAGGTGTGTGTAGTGGCAGGTAAATGTAGTGACAAGTGCTGTAGTGGCAGGTGCATGTAGTGACAGGTGCATGTATTGACAGGTGCTTGTAGTGACAGGTGCTTGTAGTGACAGGTGCAAGTAAGTAAGAAGTGGCAGGTGCTGTAGTGGCAGGTGTGTGTAGTGACAGGTGCGTGTAGTGACAGGTGCATATAGTGACAGGTGCATCTTAATTCCTTTGGGTAAAAAATGCAAGCAGAAAAGAGAATGAATCAATGCTGCCATGCAATATAGATGTAAATTTGGAAGAATTTTTTTGGCGGGAAAATCAATTTGTCAGTCTTTTTTGAATTTTCATGGGGAGAACAAGGTCCTATCGGCATCAAATTTGAGTCACGTAATAAAGACTGTACAGTGATGGACATATGTGATTGCCATGTCTTGATTCCTTTGGGTAAAAAAATGGGAGCAGAAATTTGAATTAATCAATGCTGCCATGAAATTTTGATGTAATTTTGTATTATTTTTTTGGCGGGAAAATCAATTTGTCAGTCTTTTTTGAATTTTCATGGGGAGAACAAGGTCCTATCGGCATCAAATTTGAGTCACGTAATAAAGACTGTACAGTGATGGACATATGTGATTGCCATGTCTTAATTCCTTTGGGTAAAAAAATGGGAGCAGAAAAGAGAATGAATCATTGTTGCCATGCAATATAGATATAATTTTGGAAAATAAATTTGGCGGGAAACCACGCCGTTTCCTTGGCGACGGGGGTTTCAAACCATCGCATCCTGCCTCCTCAATGGGAAAGCAGGCGCCCCCCGAAACCGCGCCGTTTCCTTGGCGACGGGGGCTTCAAACCATCCCAAGTTGACATGATTTCTATGCCATTTTTCCTGTCAAATTACACTTTTTGACCATATAATTATCACATTGAAAACAACCCATATTTTTCTGCCATATTTTTCTCCATATTTTTCTCCATATTTTTCTCCATATTTTTCTCCATATTTTCTTCCATATTTTAAAATTACGCAGATTAAGGTATATAAAGGTGTATTAGGTTTAAGATGGGATTTAAGGTTTTCTATGCCATTTTCCTGTCAAATTACACTTTTGACCATATAATTATCACATTGAAAACAACCCATATTTTTCTGCCATATTTTCTCCATATTTTTCTCCATATTTTTCTCCATATTTTCATCCATATTTTAAAATTACGCATGAATTAAGGTATATAAAGGTGTATTAGGTTTAAGATGGGATTTAAGGTTTTCTATGCCATTTTTCCTGTCAAATTACACTTTTTGACCATATAATTATCACATTTTTTCTGCCATATTTTTCTCCATATTTTTCTCCATATTTTTCTCCATATTTTTCTCCATATTTTTCTCCATATTTTAAAATTACGAAGATTAAGGTATATAAAGGTGTATTAGGTTTAAGATGGGATTTAATGATTTCTATGCCATTTTATCTGTTAAAATACACTTTTTGACCCTACAATTATCACATTCTAACTTCCAACTTCCAACTTCCAAGTGAGTGGCTTCCATGAACTAAGGTAGATAGAGGTCTGATATGTACCAAATTTGAAAGGGTAAGCAAGTGACCCATGCTGATAACCATGTTATTGACCATTTTTCAAAATGACCTTCGGGAAGATAAGTAGAGTTCCTCAAGTGCTACAAGCATGATATTTTAGAAAACGTTTCTAATTCTGTTTTTGTGGTAGAGTTGTGAATTTCAAGTCATTTGGTTCATGTTTGTCGATTTGTGGGGCTTTGTTTATGAAAAGCAGCGCTCGTTCGAGGCTCGCCTATAGAAAAGCGCGAGGCCGACAGACACCAAAATGACATCGTTCTACTCGGCTCAACAATCCTGAAGACATATTTGAAAATGAGCTCTGTGCGACATTGTGAAAAAGTGCATGGTCTAAAAGTCATGCTTGCAACCTTTGGGTCTAATGGATCTAAGGCCATACTGCGGAGGTTATTTTGAGAAAAGCAATTAACTCTACCGATGGTCTGAGGTACTTTTCATGTCAATATTATTGTAGAGGGGTGTCAGGACATCTACTGAGTCAAATTTGGTGGGCCTGGGTTCAAAGATCACTGATTGGCAGCCAAAAAGCATTTTACATGGTACAAATGAGAATGTGGAAGATCACTGAAGGCCCAAAGTGGAGCCTGGCTAAATTTGTCAGTCTTTTTTGAATTTTCATGGGGAGAACAAGGTCCAATCGTCATCAAATTTGGGTCACGTAATAAAGACTGTACAGTGATGGACATATGTGATTGCCATGTCTTAATTCCTTTGGGTAAAAATGGGAGCAGAAAAGAGAATAAATCACTACTGCCATGCAATATAGATATAATTTTGGAATAAAAAAAAAATGCCGTTTTTTTGGCGACGGGGGATTCAAACCATCGCATCTTGCCTCCTCAATGGGAAAGCAGGCGCTAGATAAATATGGAAGACTTTTTGGTGGGAAAATCAATTTGGCAGGTGCCTGTAGTGGCAGGTGTGTGTAGTGGCAGGTGTGTGTAGTGGCAGGTAAATGTAGTGACAAGTGCTGTAGTGGCAGGTGCATGTAGTGACAGGTGCTTGTAGTGACAGGTGCTTGTAGTGACAGGTGCTTGTACTGACAGGTGCTTGTAGTGACAGGTGCAAGTAAGTAAGAAGTGGCAGGTGCTGTAGTGGCAGGTGTGTGTAGTGACAGGTGCGTGTAGTGACAGGTGCATATAGTGACAGGTGCATCTTAATTCCTTTGAGTCAAAAATGCGAGCAGAAAAGAGAATGAATCAATGCTGCCATGCAATATAAATGTAAATTTGGAAGAATTTTTGGCGGGAAAATCAATTTGTCAGTCTTTTTGAATTTTCATGGGGAGAACAAGGTCCTATCGGCATCAAATTTGGGTCAGTTAATAAAGACTCTACAGTGATGCACATATGTGATTGCCATGTCTTAATTCCTTTGGGTAAAAAAATGGGAGCAGAAAAGAGAATAAATCACTACTGCCATGCAATATAGATATAATTTTGGAATAAAAAACCACGCCGTTTTTTTTTTTTTGGCGACGGGGGATTCAAACCATCGCATCTTGCCTCCTCAATGGGAAAGCAGGCGCTAGATAAATATGGAAGACTTTTTGGTGGGAAAATCAATTTGGCAGCTGCCTGTAGTGGCAGGTGTGTGTAGTGGCAGGTGTGTGTAGTGGCAGGTAAATGTAGTGATAAGTGCTGTAGTGGCAGGTGCATGTAGTGACAGGTGCTTGTAGTGACAGGTGCTTGTAGTGACAGGTGCAAGTAAGTAAGAAGTGGCAGGTGCTGTAGTGGCAGGTGTGTGTAGTGACAGGTGCGTGTAGTGACAGGTGCATATAGTGACAGGTGCATCTTAATTCCTTTGAGTCAAAAATGCGAGCAGAAAAGAGAATGAATCAATGCTGCCATGCAATATAAATGTAAATTTGGAAGAATTTTTTGGCGGGAAAATCAATTTGTCAGTCTTTTGAGTTTTATTTGGGATAAAAAGGACCTATCGGCATAAAATTTGAGTCACGTAATATAGACTCTACTTTGATGCGCATTTGTGATTGCCATGTCTTAATTCCTTTGGGTTTAAAAATGTGAGCAGAATAGAGAATGAATCATTGTTGCCATGCAATATGATATAATTTTGGAAAAGAATTTTGGCGGAAACGCGCCGTTTCCTTAGCGACAGGGGCTTCAAACCATCGCATCCTGCCTCCTCAATGTGAAATCAGGCGCCCCGAAACTGCGCCCGTTTCCTTGGCGACAGGGCTTCAAACAATCGCATCCTGCCTCCTCAATGGGAAGTCAGGCACCCCGAAACCGCGCCATTTCCTTGGCGAGGGGCTTGAAACCATCGCATCCTGCCTCCTCAATGTGAAATCAGGCGCCCCGAAACTGCGCCGTTTCCTTGGCGACAGGGCTTCAAACAATCGCATCCTGCCTCCTCAATGGGAAAGCAGGCACCCCCCGAAACCGCGCCATTTCCTTGGCGAGGGGGGCTTCAAACAATCGCATCCTGCCTCCTCAATGGGAAAGCAGGCACCCCCCGAAACCGCGCCATTTCCTTGGCGAGGGGGGCTTGAAACCATCGCATCCTGCCTCCTCAATGTGAAATCAGGCGCCCCCCGAAACTGCGCCGTTTCCTTGGCGACGGGGGCTTCAAACAATCGCATCCTGCCTCCTCAATGGGAAAGCAGGCACCCCGAAAACCGCGCCATTTCTTGGCGAGGGGCTTGAAACCATCGCATCCTGCCTCCTCAATGAAATCAGGCGCCCCGAAACCGCGCCGTTTCCTTGGCGACGGGGGCTTCAAACCATCGCATCCTGCCTCCTCAATGGGAAAGCAGGCGCCCCCCGAAACCGCGCCGTTTCCTTGGCGACGGGGGCTTCAAACCATCGCATCCTGCCTCCTCAATGGGAAAGCAGGCGCCCCCCGAAACCGCGCCGTTTCCTTGGCGACGGGGGCTTCAAACCATCCCAAGTTGACATGATTTCTATGCCATTTTTCCTGTCAAATTACACTTTTTGACCATATAATTATCACATTGAAAACAACCCATATTTTTCTGCCATATTTTTCTCCATATTTTTCTCCATATTTTTCTCCATATTTTTCTCCATATTTTCTTCCATATTTTAAAATTACGCAGATTAAGGTATATAAAGGTGTATTAGGTTTAAGATGGGATTTAAGGTTTTCTATGCCATTTTTCCTGTCAAATTACACTTTTTGACCATATAATTATCACATTGAAAACAAACCATATTTTTCTGCCATATTTTCTCCATATTTTTCTCCATATTTTCTCCATATTTTCTCCATATTTTCATCCATATTTTAAAATTACGCAGATTAAGGTATATAAAGGTGTATTAGGTTTAAGATGGGATTTAAGGTTTTCTATGCCATTTTTCCTGTCAAATTACACTTTTGACCATATAATTATCACATTTTTTTCTGCCATATTTTTCTCCATATTTTTCTCCATATTTTTCTCCATATTTTTCTCCATATTTTTCTCCATATTTTAAAATTCACGAAGATTAAGGTATATAAAGGTGTATTAGGTTTAAGATGGGATTTAATGATTTCTATGCCATTTTATCTGTTAAAATACACTTTTTGACCCTACAATTATCACATTCTAACTTCCAACTTCCAACTTCCAAGTGAGTGGCTTCCATGAGACTAAGGTAGATAGAGGTCTGATATGTACCAAATTTGAAAGGGTAAGCAAGTGACCCATGCTGATAACCATGTTATTGACCATTTTTCAAAATGACCTTCGGGAAGATAAGTAGAGTTCCTCAAGTGCTACAAGCATGATATTTTAGAAAACGTTTCTAATTCTGTTTTTGTGGTAGAGTTGTGAATTTCAAGTCATTTTGGTTCATGTTTGACGATTTGTGGGGCTTTGTTTATGAAAAGCAGCGCTCGTTCGAGGCTCCGCCTATAGAAAAGCGCGAGGCCGACAGACACCAAAATGACATCGTTCTACTCGGCTCAACAATCCTGAAGACATATTTGAAAATGAGCTCTGTGCGACATTGTGAAAAAGTGCATGGTCTAAAAGTCATGCTTGCAACCTTTGGGTCTAATGGATCTAAGGCCATACTGCGGAGGTTATTTTGAGAAAAGCAATTAACTCTACCGATGGTCTGAGGTACTTTTCATGTCAATATTATTGTAGAGGGGTGTCAGGACATCTACTGAGTCAAATTTGGTGGGCCTGGGTTCAAAGATCACTGATTGGCAGCCAAAAAGCATTTTACATGGTACAAATGAGAATGTGGAAGATCACTGAAGGCCCAAAGTGGAGCCTGGCTAAATTTGTCAGTCTTTTGAATTTTCATGGGAGAACAAGGTCCAATCGTCATCAAATTTGGGTCACGTAATAAAGACTGTACAGTGATGGACATATGTGATTGCCATGTCTTAATTCCTTTGGGTACAAAAATGGGAGCAGAAAAGAGAATAAATCACTACTGCCATGCAATATAGATATAAGTTTGGAATAAAAAAAAATGCCGTTTTTTGGCGGCGAGGATTCAAACCATCGCATCTTGCCTCCTCAATGGGAAAGCAGGCGCTAGATAAATATGGAAGACTTTTTGGTGGGAAAATCAATTTGGCAGGTGCCTGTAGTGGCAGGTGTGTGTAGTGGCAGGTGTGTGTAGTGGCAGGTAAATGTAGTGACAAGTGCTGTAGTGGCAGGTGCATGTAGTGACAGGTGCTTGTAGTGACAGGTGCTTGTAGTGACAGGTGCTTGTACTGACAGGTGCTTGTAGTGACAGGTGCAAGTAAGTAAGAAGTGGCAGGTGCTGTAGTGGCAGGTGTGTGTAGTGACAGGTGCGTGTAGTGACAGGTGCATATAGTGACAGGTGCATCTTAATTCCTTTGAGTCAAAAATGCGAGCAGAAAAGAGAATGAATCAATGCTGCCATGCAATATAAATGTAAATTTGGAAGAATTTTTTGGCGGGAAAATCAATTTGTCAGTCTTTTGAATTTTCATGGGGAGAACAAGGTCCTATCGGCATCAAATTTGGGTCAGTTAATAAAGACTCTACAGTGATGCACATATGTGATTGCCATGTCTTAATTCCTTTGGGTAAAAATGGGAGCAGAAAAGAGAATAAATCACTACTGCCATGCAATATAGATATAATTTTGGAATAAAAACCATGCCGTTTTTTTGGCGGAGGATTCAAACCATCGCATCTTGCCTCCTCAATGGGAAAGCAGGCGCTAGATAAATATGGAAGACTTTTTGGTGGGAAAATCAATTTGGCAGCTGCCTGTAGTGGCAGGTGTGTGTAGTGGCAGGTGTGTGTAGTGGCAGGTAAATGTAGTGATAAGTGCTGTAGTGGCAGGTGCATGTAGTGACAGGTGCTTGTAGTGACAGGTGCTTGTAGTGACAGGTGC
>CM068351.1:40496837-40676837 GCA_034769755.1 Odontamblyopus lacepedii | reverse complement strand
GCATCATGTTGGGGTGGTCTTGGGCAGACAACCACCACCGCCATCAACGGCAGCTGCGTTTCCCTGGCCGGGCAGCGCAGCACTCAGCCCGAACACCGCCACTCCAAAGGGCCGGTGAGAAGCTCCAGGCTGGCGGAGCGAGGCGTCCTGGCCGCCTAGCGAGGGCCCGTGCATCGGCTGTCTCCCACGGGAGGCAGTCTACATATACTGATCCTAACCCTACCCTAACCCTAACCCTAAACCCTAGCCCTAACTTTAACCACTAACCCTAACCCCTTCATCAACAGTTTTCCGGTGACGTCACTTCCGGGTGAGTGAATTCTGTTTGCGAATTCTGTTTGCGAGCTGTTTTGCGAGCACTCTTACTAGCATCTCTCTACTGAATCTGTTAATCCACGAATCCATCTAAACTAGTGCCTGAGTACTTCGTCAAACCATCGAAGTTTATTCAGCACCTAGTGCTCCGTAATTCGTGGTCTAAGCCTCTCTCTCTCTGTAGTTTCAGCTTGTAGTTTCAGCCTGATCTAGCCTAGCCTAGCATCATGGCTAAAACTCTCGCCCCCCTTTCCTGCTCTAGTTGCAACATGTGGAGTGAGAACCCTGGCTTATTTGATAGTGACAGGGATAGTTGCGCTAAGTGCAGCGTAGTGGCAGTCCTCGAGGCCAGGGTTACAGAGTTAGAAACGCGGATCCGCTCTTTGGAGGCGCTGAAGCCGAGTTATAGTCAGGCAGTAGCAGGGACCGCGGACCGCATTAGCTTGAGCGTAGCTAGCGAGAGTAGCCCCCCGGCGCATCCCGTGCAGCCGGGACCAGACCAGGACAGTTTTGTGACAGTTAGACGCAGGCGCAGGGCTAAGACCAGGACTGCAGATCAGGGACACATAGCTGAGTGCAGGACTCCAGGAGACCAGGGACACAGGGCTGAGAGCAGGGCGCTCCCCGTCCGGAACAGGTTCGCCCCCTTGAGCTGGACGCGGGACACTCTAGTGATAGGGAGCTCCATAGTCAGGGACGTGGAACTGCCTGCAGCTTCCACACGGTGTTACCCTGGAGCCAGACTGGGTGACATCGAGGGGAATCTTAGGCTTTTAAAGAGAAGTAAGAACAGGTACCGCCGGATCGTTATACACGCGGGGGGTAACGATACTCGGCGCGGTCAGTCAGAGGTGGTGAAGTTGCAGATAGCGGCAGTTTGTGATTTGGCTAAGTCGATGTCGGAGTCCGTGTACTTCTCTGGCCCCCTTCCAAATTATGCCAATTGTGAAATGTTCAGCCGCTTTTCAGCTGTCAACCAGTGGTTGTCCAATTGGTGCCCGCAGAATGGTGTCGTCTTCATAGATAACTGGAGGGCATTTGAGGGGAAGTCCAGGCTTATACGTAGTGACGGCATCCATCCCACCGCGGCTGGGTCCTCCCTCCTAGCGCAGAATATTATGGTTAGTCTTAGATGACCATCAGGTAAGACTAGCACACAGACTAGCTCAGGGAGTGTCAGTGACGCTAGGGAGCAGAGTAGACTAGTGAGGCACTGCTCTGTTAGCGAGAACAGCTCCAAACAGGCTGAGACTGTGTGTGCGCCACGTACAGGGGCCTCCTCTGAGCCACCCTGCATGAACAATTCTCCCAGACTGGCTGAGGTTGTGTATGTCCCACGCACAAAAAGCACAAACAAAACATACCTAAACTCTGATAGGAAAGGTATCAGATCTCCTAACTCAATAGAAATAAATACATGCATCGCAAATAAACAAAATAAATGTATAAAAAGCACAAATAAAACTCAACTAAAGTCTGATAGGAAAGGCGTCAGGTTTCATAACTTAATAAAAATAAATAATTGTGTTGCAAACAAACAATTTAAGCATGTAAAAAGCACAAATAAAAGTCAACTGAACTCTGATAGGAAAGGCGTCAGACCTCATAACTTAATAAAAATAAATACATGTGTCGCAAATAAACAAAATGATAAGTGTGTAAAATGTGGACTGCTAAACATCAGGTCCCTCTCTTCTAAATCTCTTTTAATAAATGAATTAATTGGCGACTTTAATATTGATCTTCTAGCTTTAACTGAAACATGGCTTCAGGAAAATGATTATGTTAGACTAAAGCGAATCTACACCTCCAAGTCACGTGAACTTTCAAAGTGCCAGGAGCACTGGTCGAGGTGGCGGTGTGGCCGTCATTTCTCACTCCAGCCTAATTCTCAGCCTCAAATCTAATTATACATTCCGCTCCTTTGAAAGCCTCGCACTATCGATTACGTGCACCAACTGGAAAAACCAAAAGCTGTTATATTTATAACAATCTACCGACCTCCTGGTCCTTATGCCGAGTTTCTGACAGAGTTTTCTGACTTTATTTCAAGTTTAGTTTTGGAATGGGAAAGGATTGTTATAGTTGGAGATTTCAACATTCATGTTGATAACAGCAGTGAGTGCCTCAGCAGTGCTTTTGGTGCTCTCCTGGATGGGATCGGTTTTACCCAGAGTGTGAACAAGCCGACTCACTGTCACAATCACACTCTCGATCTCGTCCTAACTTATGGTATTGAGATTAGTGATTTACTTGTAATTCCTCAAAACCCTATACTCTCTGACCATTTTTTAATAACCTTTCAATTCGTACTAAAAGACTATCCAGCTCAGCAGGAGAAAACTATAATGAAAAGAACAATATCAGAAAAATCGGTAGCCGAGTTCAAAGAAATAATCGAGCCAGTATTAAATGATATGCCATGTGACAATGAGAACAACTTTAATCCAATTATCATGGATCAGTTTGTGGATAGGACAATGCTCACCTTAAAATCTGCTCTCGATGTTGCAGCTCCGCTAAAACAGAAAAGCATTAAACCAAGACCTCCGGCTCCTTGGTATACTCCAGAATTGCGATCACTCAAACAACACGTAAGACGCACAGAGAAGCTCTGGCGCCGCTCGCGCTCCGAGCAGTCTCTGAAGGCATGGAAGCTCTGCCTGCTCTCTTATAAGGCCGCTCTGCGAAAAGCACAAACCAGATACTATTCAAACCTAATAGAAGTAAACAAAAGCAACCCCAGATTTCTGTTCAGCACTGTAGCCAGGCTGACAAACTCGCACACTGCCCCTGAGTCTCTTCTCCCCTCAAAGTTCAGTTGTGATGACTTTCTTGAATTCTTCGATTACAAAATTATAACCATTAGAGACAAGATCAACGAAGCCACTCCAAAAATCAGCCCCGAGCAAATTCAGCAAATCCAGTTTGTAACACCAATATCCCACATAAATCCTCTAACAGAATTAGACAAATTTACTCCTGTTGATGAGGCGGAGATTACCTCAGTCATCATGTCGTCCAAACCATCAACTTGTTTGCTATTCCAGTCAAACTCCTCAAAGAAGCTCTCCACCTAATAATAGGTTCCATCCATAACATAATAAATATGTCATTAGAAAATGGCTTTGTTCCTCAGTCCTTTAAATATGCTGTAATTAAACCGCTTTTGAAAAAACCTAGCTTAAATCCTGATGAACTAGCCAACTACAGACCTATCTCGAATCTTCCATTTCTCTCAAAGATTCTGGAACGAGTTGTGGTGAAACAGCTTTGTCACCATCTGCAGGGCAATAATTTATATGAAAAATTTCAGTCTGGTTTCAGAGCTCACCACAGCACAGAAACTGCTCTGCTTAAAGTGACAAATGATTTGCTACTAGCTGCTGATAACGGGCTGGCTTCAGTCCTGGTCCTACTGGACCTCAGTGCAGCGTTTGACACCATTGATCACAACATTCTACTGCAGAGGTTAGAATGTGACATAGGTGTCAGAGGACCGCCCTCAAATGGTTTAAATCCTATCTATCAGATAGGTACCAGTTTGTTAGTGTAAACCAGTGCACCTCTCCCTGCTCTAAAGTAGCTTGTGGTGTTCCACAAGGATCTGTGCTTGGTCCAATCCTGTTTACTCTGTATATGTTGCCATTAGGTAACATTATCAGAAAACATGGCATTAATTTCCACTGCTATGCTGATGACACTCAGCTGTACTTATCAATGAAACCTAATCAGACCGATCAAATCGATAAGCTCAGTGCCTGTGTGAAGGACATCAAAACCTGGATGACCCTGAATTACCTGCTCTTAAACCCTGAAAAAACAGAGGTCATTGTTGTCGGTCCTAAAGGTCAGAGAGATTCTCTGTCAGACCAGATAATCTCACTTGACAATGTGAGTATAGCCTCTAGCTCTACTGTAAAAAACCTTGGAGTCGTATTTGACCAAAATCTCTCATTCACAGCTCATATAAACCAAGCTTGTAAAACTGCATATTTTCACCTGCGAAACATAACTAAAATCAGAAAAATTTTGCCTAAAAATGATGCTGAAAAACTTATCCATGCATTTGTTACATCCAGACTAGATTACTGTAATTCTCTGCTCACCGTCTGCGCTAAAGGTACTCTAAGAAGCTTCCAGTTGGTCCAAAATGCAGCGGCCAGAGTCCTAACAGGAACTAAAAGACGTGATCACATCAGTCCTGTGTTAAAATCACTTCACTGGCTTCCTGTCGAGTTTAGAATTAAATTCAAAGTTCTCCTCCTGACATACAAAGCCTTAAACAATATGGCCCCATCATATCTTCAGGATGCCATTGTCCCCTATCAGCCAAATAGAGCACTTCGCTCTCAGAATGCAGGATTATTAGTGGTTCCTAGAGTGTCTAAAAGTACAGTGGGGGGGAGAGCCTTCAGTTACCAAGCTCCTGTGTTATGGAATCAACTCCCTGTTGATGTTAAACAGGCACCCACAGTCTCTTTATTTAAGACCAGGCTTAAAACCTTCCTCTTCGGAATAGCTTATGACCAGGTTACTTAGTTGATGTCACTAAGATAAGCTGCCGCAGGAGATAACAAGCTGGGGGAAGTGTGGCAACCTGAGCACTGTCCTCTGTTTCCTCCTATTTTCTCAGCAGCATCACTCACTATGTTCTCATCTGTAGTTTGTTCATTGCTATTCACATGTTGTCCCCTGTCCCACTCCCCCTGTGGAGTGGAACTCTTTCAGACGCCTGATGGCAGCTGGACCTCTCTCCTCCTCCTCGCCTGGCTCCTCCTCTTCGCCTGGCACCTCCTCCTCGCCTGGCTCCTCCTCCTCGCCCGGCTCCTCCTCCTCGCCCCTCTCCTCCTCCTCCTCCCCGGCTCTTCCCCACCTGGGTAGCTGTGGTCATACTGAACTGGCCCACGGGCCTGGACATCTATAGCCTGTCCGTCCATGGGAGTGGATCCCTCCTTCACTGTAGTTCTCCCCGAGGTTTCTTCTTTTTCCCAGGACCCTGGGTTTTTTGGAGTTTTTCCTTGCTGAGAAGGAGGGTCTAAGGACAGGGGATGACTGGACCATGTTTCATTTGCTGCTTTACATGAATGTTGTTTATTCCTGTTTTGATATGTCTGTGTGTATGTTTTACTCATCCATATCTTGGAACGCCCTTAGAGGCTACTGTTGTTGCGATTTTGGGCGCTACAAAATAAATTGAATTGAATTGAATTGAATTGAACCCAGGCCACTGACCCTAACCTGACTTTAGAACTTCATTTAATTTTGACCCGACACCAACTGGACTATCTATTCCATTTTATTTACAAGGTTTTATTTCCAAGATTTTATTTACAAGATTTTACTTACAAGATTTTATTGCAAGATTTTATTTGCAAGATTTTATTTATAAAAGTTCAGATTATTATGAAAAATACAAAAGATTAACAAAAAAAAAAATATAAAACTCCAAAACATTTATAATTAATTTCATATTACATTGTTCAGATTAAAAAACAGTAGTACTAACCCTAACCCTAAATAATACAAAAAATACAATATATATATATATATATAAAAATACAAAACTCCAAATAAAGTTAAAATATAATTTCAAGTTCATATAGTAAAAAAAAAAACATATTAAAAACATTAAAAAATAGTTGTTTTAACAACTTTGTGTTTACAATTTCTTTGCTCCTAGGTTACATGTCTGGGCATGATCCCTTTGGTGCTTTCTCTAACCCTAACCCTCCCCTGAAGTATAAAAGGGAGTGACTGGGCTTTCAGCTCATTTCACATGAGACTCTCGACTGAGACACACCAGAGCTACAGGCAGTTTTGTGCTTCGGATTTGATAAAGGTCAGAATACTGACCGAAACGCGTCATCCTGAAGCACACATTTAAATTAATTTATTAGTTAGTTCATTTTTCATTTAGTTTATAGTTAATTTTTGTTTATAAAAATATAAAAAAATACAAAAAAAGTTAAAAATAATAATAAAACACAAAAAATACCAGTGATTCTAAAGTTAAATTGTTAAATCGGTTCATTTTTATTTTTATTTTTTTTAATAAAACGTGATTGTCCGAGGACACGATGTCCTCCAGGACCGGACCGCTATGGGGGCCCGAGGGGCGCTTCATGCCACGGGGGGGATCACCATTTGCAGACGGTGGAACACGGCATGCTAGATTTAGAAGCAGAGGGGAACGGGGGCGATCTGGGCAATGGGATGCATGGGGTTTTGGGAGCAGGCAGAGAACCAGAGCATGCTCATTTTCTCCGGAAAGACGAGCACCTTACACTGACCCTAACCCTAACCACTGGGAATTCCAGGTGCCACAATGGGGCGCCAGTCGCAAAAAAACTGTTGTAGTGTCCTTAGGCAAGGCACATCACCCACATGGCTTAGTATGAAAGTGGTGTGTGTGTGAGTGTTGGTGGTGGTCGGAGGTTGGAGGGGCCGATGGCGCAGATTGGAGCCTCACTTCCGTCAGTCTGCCCCAGGGCAGCTGTGGCTACAATAGTATCTTACCACCACCGGGTCTGGAGTGAATGAATAATGCTCTGTAAAGCGTCTTTGAGTGTCCAGAAAAGCGCTATATAAAACTGATGCATTATTATTATTATCATTATTATTATTATTATTATTATTATTACTTGTGTAGTTGTCTTGATTGCCTACATAAACAGCCTAGAAAAAATAAATAAGCAAAAACAAATGACTGACCAAACACCTTTGACAGCAGGACACATAGAAGAAAGCTGATGTAGCATAAGCATTATATTAAATTCATATAAATATATATATATATATATATATATATATATATATATATATATATATATATATATATATATATAACCTTGACGAGGCAACAAGGAAAGCGGCGACAGCCAAATACCTGCAAAGAGTACGGCAGGTCCTAAGAAGCCAGCTCAATGGCAAGAACAAGGCGCAGGCAATAAACAGCTACGCCCTGCCAGTGATCAGATACCCAGCAGGAATCATAAGTTGGCCAAAGGAGGAGATACAGATCACAGATGTTAAGACACAGCTCCTGACCATGCATGGAGGGTTCCATCCCAAGTCCAGCACCCTGAGACTGTACTCGAGCCGGAAGGAAGGAGGCCGAGGACTAGTGAGTGTGGGAACCACTGTCCAGGATGAAAAATCCAAGCTCCACAAGTACATCAGTGACAAGGCCCAGACTGATGGACGTGCTCAGAGAATGTCTCAGACAGTG
The DNA here is from genome assembly GCA_034769755.1 of Odontamblyopus lacepedii. NCBI lineage: Eukaryota > Metazoa > Chordata > Actinopteri > Gobiiformes > Gobiidae > Odontamblyopus > Odontamblyopus lacepedii. Next base: position 40,669,291 of record CM068351.1, on the reverse strand, counting down.
GGGCGCAGAGGAAGAGGTGCTGGAGGGACCATCATGGCAGGACAAACCCTACACGGGGCGTACCACCGAACATAACTGAAGTGGCTGATATCAAGAAATCCTACCAATGGCTGGAGAGGGCTGGCCTGAAGGACAGCACAGAGGCACTCATCCTGGCTGCACAGGAGCAGGCCTTGAGCACCCGAGCAATAGAGGCCCAGATCTACCACACCAGACAAGACCCAAGGTGTAGGTTGTGCAAAGAAGTGCCTGAGACAGTCCAGCACATAACTGCAGGGTGTAAGATGCTGGCAGGAAAGCGTACATGGAGCGACATAACCAAGTAGCGGGCATAGTGTACAGAAACATCTGTGCAGAGTACGGGCTGGAGACCCCAGGATCAAGGTGGGAAACACCTCCAAAGGTTGTGGAGAATGAGCGGGCCAAGATCCTGTGGGACTTCCAAATACAGACTGACAGAATGGTGATGGCGAACCAACCAGACATCGTGGTTCTGGATAAGCGGAGAACCAAGCCGTGGTGGTGGACATTGCAATACCGAGCGATGGCAATGTCAGGAAAAAGGAACACGAGAAACTAGAGAAATACCAGGGGCTCAAAGAAGAGCTGGAGAGAGCCTGGAAGGTGAAAGCATCGGTGGTGCCTGTGGTGATCGGAGCACTCGGGGCCGTGACCCCCAAACTAGAGGAGTGGTTGCAGCAGATCCCAGGAAGGACAACAGACATCTCAGTCCAGAAAAGTGCAGTACTGGGAACAGCAAAGATACTGCGCAGAACTCTCAAGCTCCCAGGCCTCTGGTAGAGGACCCGAGCTGATGAGGGTGAGAGAGACCAACCACCGTGGAAGGTGAGAAATGCGTTTTTTTTATATATATATATATATATATATATATATATATATATATATATATATATATGCACTCTACATGCACTTCCAGTTTGAAGAAGGCTGAGGTCATGGAAAACCATGGTACCATGTTACCAACCACGGTGACAATGTTTGTTACCAGTGTTTTACTGTATTTTACAATAACAAAATCAATAAGTGACTGTATTATGCATTTGTTACTTGTGTGTTATGTGGCCATTGCATATTTGACAGACAGAGCGAGACATGTTGTGTAAAATATTAATACAATACACAAAGTGAAAATGCAGCTTATAGAACAGGACAATATACATCTTCATCAACTAAACTCCTAGTGAAAAGAATTACACGGGTACACCCTGACTGACCTAAGCAAAAGTAAAATGTTGAAATGATTTCAATGGGAAAACATGTCAGATCAGGTTTAAGAGGGAAGGAAATTTTAAGTGTTTATTGTGTTAGAATTTATATTTTTAAATCAAAGGCAATTGTTTCCTGTTTGATGAACAAGGAACAAGTGGCTGGTTGGACCTGGAAGTGCCATCATTACTTAATAATCACTTAGGGTTAGGAATAATACGTATAAAACTTCATAAAAGGCAGTGTGACAAAAGCTTATGGAAGTGGACCTTAGTGACACAGAATGCACATGGCTGAGGCCTTGTTGTTACGAGGTTACAACAAAAGTTCATACACACTAATATGAAACCTTAAAGAATGTTATATTCTTTGATATATTTAAAAATCCCCACTAGATGGCAGTAATTTAATAGGTCATTTTTGTGGAGCTCTGTGCTTTGGCTGTGAGGCGTTATTGATTCATGATGATTATTAAATTGTCTCATGACTATCACTACGTAGCATGCTTAAAAAGCAAAGAGGGGCTTAGAAAATAATGACTTTCACTATGGACGAGACCTGCCGTTGCGTGTGCGTGTGAGAGGAGGCAGATTCTCTAGCGGGGAGGCGAAGCGAGGCAGTAACATCTGAAATGCTGCCTGCTTCAAACTTGTTTTTCTAATCTTACTCTAACCCTAACTCTACAGCTTTAAAAGTCCTATAAAGATCTTTTAGCCGTGTTAGAATGTTGTTACCTTCTCAAAAACAGACCTGGAGTTGTGTTTTGTTTGATTCACACATGTTCACACCCTTTATTATTAGTCTGTCTACATCTCCAAAGCTCAAAGTGCTCTTTTCCACCTTGTGATGTCATGTAGTGGTAGTTGTCAAGTTAACAGCTACCTTTTAGAAGAATTCAACTAAATATTAAGGATTTGTTTGATAAATATGTGTGAATGACCCAAGTCCAGGTATGTTTTCAAAGAGAAAACAACATAACACAGAACAGAAAATAGCATAATATGGTCCCTGAAAGTCTTGTAATAACATGTAACAAGGTGGTCACGGTACTATAATTTCCCGCTGTGCTGTGTCTGTGAATGCGACGCTGTTCGTGGCTTCCGGTATCACTGATTAGTATCTAGAAATAAGTGTGCGTGCCTCAGTGTTGTTGTTGAGGCTTTCTGCTCGTAGCATGTGCTTAGTGAAGCTGTGATTCCTGAGAATAACTGCTGCTAAAAACCTGCCCTATGTGTTGTTTGTGGGAATCGGACTAAGGTAGGGTGACCAGACGTCCCTATTTTCCTGGGACAGTCCCAGTTTTGAGCTCTCTGTCCCCTGTATCAGCAGATCAGAATCAGAATCAGAATCAGAATTACTTTTATTCATCCCCGAAGGGAAATTTTCTTTGTTACAGATGCAACTGACCAAGAGCATGTACATCAAACAAGTTACAAAATAAGCTAAATACAATAAGATAAAAGATAAAAATAGCTCTCTCTGGGAAATTATTTACACCATTGACCTATTATGACTATATACATGTGTGAGCAGGGAATAGGATGAAAAGGATTGAGTAGTATGTGAGTTAAAGTGAGTTAAAGTGCAGCATTCAACAGTTTGATGGCGACAGGCAGGAAAGATTTCCTGTGTCTCTCAGTGGAGCAGCGCGGCAGCCGCAGTCTATGGCTGAAAGAGCTCCTCTGATTGGCCAGCACCTCGTGGAGGGGGTGGGAGGGAGAGTCCAGAATAGTCCAGATTTTGTCCAGTATTCTCCTGTCCAACACCACCGCCAGAGAGTCCAGCTCCTCCCCCACAACATGTCCAGCCTTCCTAATGATCTTCTCGAGTCTATTAGTGTCCCTCACGCGCAGACTGCTGCCCCAGCAGACTACATTTAGATTTATCCAAAACACTGATTTGTCCCTGCTTTTGACCAATTTGAACCCTGCTAACAATAAAGATTGGCATAAATAGTCATTTGTGTAGGTAAATACAGAAAAGCTGCTTAAAAATGCTAAAACCACAAAAAAAAATGTGACTATATTTACTTTCATGTTGATGGTCTCTGCATAACAATTGTCCTTAATTATGCACTTGTTTCACAATTGTATTATTACCAACCACCAAAAAAAGAGTGAGAGTGTCCCAGGTTTTTATTTTGAAAATCTAATTACCCTGGTTTGATTAAGGGCCTGTTTACACGAGAATGCTTGAGGGTAAAAATGACAATATTTTATCGCAAGTGCCTTTCATTTAGACAGTGATGGTGTTTTTGAGGCCCTTCAGAGTGAAAAAGTTGCGTTTCCTTCTATACTGCCCAAGATGCAAAACTCTGGTCAGATCTGCTCATGTCGCATATGCGTTTACATCACACTGGCTGGACTTCCAGTCCGCACCTTGCTGCGCCTTCATTGCTTTGAAGTCTACCGTGATCTGAAACAATAATTCAACTTCTTCGTCTGAGCACATGAAATTCTTCTTGCTACCAGTAGCCATGATTGTTTTGTTTTGCTTTTCGCGGCGCAGATGAGAAAGAAGGAAGATTATACAAATGCGAGTGGACATAGGGGTGTTGTTTGATAGTGTATCAGAGCACCACATAGCCACCTGGCATGCATACCCACTCTGTGTCTTCTGTTCAGACCGGCATCATATAACCATAGCCTAAAGGTGCTGTGTGGAGTTGGTAGTGATAGCCACCACTCCTAATGTGCCCTTTTTTTTCAATTGCTTTTGTTTGTTTGTTTGGTTTTGTTTTGTTTTTATCTGTAATTAAATCAGTTTCCTTATACTTTCAATAGATACTTGTAGATATAGGTGTAATATGTATGGGGCATGCTGTTTTAACCAATCAAATAAACCCGTCTCTTCTGGATCCTGATTGGCTGCTGTGGGTTGTCTCTCTCACAAAAGTAGGGGGAGGTGCTTTACTGCCTACGGAAGCGGAAAAACAGCCAGGGACAAAGAAGAAAGTGCCTGGACACAGAAGCAGAGTTTTGAGAGAAGAATGGACCACAACTTTTGAGGAAATGAACATGGACTGAACTACTGCGTTTAACCTGCTCTCCTGCTTCACTCTCTGTAAGTGTGACTGAAAAATCCATCAACTGATACCAAGCAAACAGCCTAATGTAAGCAACTGATACTGATGCATGAGACAGTAGCGCTTAAAACATAAACCACCATCCAGTGTTTCTCTTTGTGCACAATACTGTACACACTATGGATACATACGAGGCAAGCATGTGATCAAATGTGAGAAAGAGAACACACTCTGGGAGATGGTGCTCTTTGTACAAAGATTTTCAGTCTGCTCACCACTCCCTCCCCCACGTGTCAGGCCAAACTAAAAAGTCAGCTTTGTTTATTTGGGATCAACTCTATGCTCCTATAGCCAAAGTTGCCAGGTCAGCTTCTTTATAGTAACTTTAAGCTTATTTTTTTCTGGAAAGTTACTTGCAAATTTAGAGATAGACTTTCACATTTAAAAAGAGATGATTTTTTGTGTTAGGGGTCACATTGTTTGGCTCATTAATTACAATATAGTATGTGCTAATAGCTGAAAAACAAGGTGTTAATATTTTGAATGTGTCACTGGCATTCAATATCTAAAAAAATCTTGTGTATCTTAGTACTTGTTCAGCTGTGGCACAACGTTTAACAAGTTGCTTCTACTGGGGTCTTCTTTTTATAGCGGTTGTTTTTTGATATTTTTCAGATGCTTAGTTGCTTGTTGCAAACCTGTCTGTAACTCAATGTTTGCACAGCTCTATAGACACTTCCCCATAGGTTTTTTGTTCCAGACGTGGTGATGCTCCAGAGTACAGGGCTTTTCTATTCAATTCAATTCAATTTATTTTGTAGCGCCCAAAATTGCAACAACAGTTGCCTCTAAGGGCGTTCCAACTACATAACACATTCATGATGTTAGAATGTTCCTTAATTCCTTCCTACATTGATTTTAAAGAGGGGGTATTTGACTTCTCTGGGGTGTTAAATGCACATTACATGCTTAGATCACCATGTTATCAGTTATTGTTTTGAAAATGGTACATTTGCAGAAAATGTTTTACCACGTTATCACTTAAATTTTTACTTTTGTGTTTCCATTTGCTCCCTGCTCTAAGTCACTCCCCTTTCAGAGCACGATTGCAACACAATCAGTGTGCATGTTGCAAATAAAACAGCTGCACATCACATGTTGGTTAAGTTGTAGTGTTTTTTTTTTTTTTTTATCACGCTAACTGTAAGGAGAGTTTGAATAGATAACACGCATAGTATCCGTGGTATCAAAAAGTAGCAGCAATATCAGTTTCATTACTGTCATTTTAAAAAAATCTGCATAAGGACATAAAACCACAGCGTCAACTTTCTCCCCTCTGCTCTCTCTCCTCTTCAAACATTGTTACGCGCAGAGATTTCCATCCACATTCATCGCAGCAAGGAAGAAGAAAAAAGCCTGACTGACGTTTGGGTGTAATGTTAACCCGAAAAGTTTTTGATGGAGAGGTTTTATTGAACATCGAGGGTTGAGACGGGATGCACTGAGGAGGAGAAAGTTCCTGCTTGATGGCGAAGTCACACTTTAATGGAGGAGACGGTAAAGCCCAATTTATGGTTCTGCTTCAAAACGTATTTGTGTCGATGTGCTGCCCCTACGCACAGTGTCTGCATCATCAAAACGATGTGGACAGCAAGGGGGAAGCAATGCAGACAATAAGGGCTGTGACTGGTCCTCGACCACCACTCCACATTTCCGGTGCTCTGCTGATCATATACTTTGAGTAATAATGTGTTTAATGCAGCTTTATTTAATGATATAATGTTAGGAAAGTTTATTTTCTACATGAAATAGTACAAAGTTCAGTTATCAAATGTCAAAATGAACTAGTTCTTTCATAGTTCATAATTGTTTATAGTTAATAGTTTTTTATCATTCAAAAAAATGAACTAGTTCATTTTCCAAGCTACTACTTTTCAGTATCATTGCCAAAGCCCATATAGAACCACAGACAGCAATTATTTTATCAGTTTTAACAAGCCGAGATCCAAGGCAAAAGGAAAATCAAATGCAGCATATATCTTGTCTTACTCTGTCCACATGGAATCAAATTACTAGATAGATAGATAGATAGATAGATAGATGCTTTATTGATCCCCAGAGGGGAAATTAAAATGCCATGGACTTACATACAAACTACAACACATGGACAAAGACAGATAAAAGACAGACAGTGGGCACAACGTACAGGACTCAGCAACAACTGTAACTTCCCTAGTCATAAAATACACATTCTGAAATTCGCACAGTCTCAAATAAAGTGCTTGTTATAAAAGTGCACAGCTGCAGGAATAAAAGAATTTCTGAGGCATTCTGTAGAACATCGGGGCATCACCATTCGCCCACTAAAGGGGCTTTTAAGTTCATTAAAAATGCTGTGAAGAGGATGGTCCGTAAGAGAGGACAGTTTGAAGTTTAGTCCTCATCCTATTGTCCACAACAGTGTCCACAGAGTCCAGGTTCAGTCCCACTACTGCACCAGCCTTCTTAATCAGCTTGTTTATGCGATTCTTGTCAGCAATGGTGATGCTCCCGCCCCAGCACAACACACCATAAAACAACACACTGGCCACAATCCCCTGATAAAACACATTTAAGAGCCTTTTGCTCACATCAAAAGATCGTAGTTTCCTCAAGAAGAACAGTCTAGACTGAGCCTTTTTGAAAACGGCATCACTGTTCCTCCTCCAGTTCAGCTTACTATCCAAATGTACTCCCAAGTACTTATAAGAGTCAATAATCTCAATAGACTGCCCTTTAATGACAACAGGAAGAATGGCTTTTTTGTTCTTTCTGAAATCAATAATTAATTCCTGTGTTTTGTCCAAATTAAGCAGTAAAAAAATGGGAGTCGCACCAGCTAACAAAGGAGTTGATTTCAGTCCTATAAGCCAGGTCATTATCCTTGGAGATGAACCCCCAAAAGAGCAGTGTCATCTGAAAATTTTTGCATATGACAAGAATCAAAGTTCTGCCTGTATTCGGCTGTGTACAAGGTAAATAAAAAGGGCGATAAGACTGTGCCCTGGGGAGCACCCGTGTTTGTTAAGATTATTTCCGAACATCTGTCATTAAGTCTTACATACTGAGGACGGTTTAAGAGGTATTCTAAAACCCATGCAACTGTGGTGTTGTGCAGATTAAAACTCATTAATGTATTAGCTAAAAGGTGTGGTTGAATAGTATTAAAAGCACTAGAAAAATCAAAAAACATAATCCAGACAGAGCTACCAATTTTTTCCAGGTGTCGATACGCTGTGTGGAGCAAATACAATAACGCATCATCGACACTCACACCTTTCCTGTAAGCAAATTGTAATGGGTCCTAAAATAATGCCACTTGTTCCCTCAACCGACTTAAAACCAGTCTCTCAAAGCATTTCATAATGTGTGAGGTCAGTGCAATAGGTCTGAGGTTAGACAAGGTGCCACTTACATTTGACTTTTTGGGAATTGGCACCAAACAAGATGTCTTCCACATAGCAGGAATTTTAGCACTTGATAAAGAAAGTGTAAAAATGATATGTAAAATAGATCCAAGTTGTTCAGCACACGCTTTAAGGGCACAGGGATGAACACCATCTGGCCCTGCTGCCTTGTTAGGTTTCAGATACCTAAGCTGCTGTTGGACATCACGAACACTGAAACTAATCTCAGGGCACGACAATTCAGTACCATTTGCAACAATTTCTGATGCTCATGTGCAAAGTTAAGTTCATCAAATCGAGCAAAGTATTCGTTCATTTCATTCACATTCATGTCTGAAGGACTGGACTTACAAGGGCCATAGCCCGTCATAGTTTTCATGCTGTCCCAGAGACACTTAGTGCTCGGGTCATCAACGGATCTTTCAAACTTCTCCTTGTGTCTTTGTTTACTCTGTCTCAGGACTTTTTCAGCTCCTTTTGTGCAACTTTAATCTGTTCTATATCACCGCTAAAAAAGGCAAACTTTTTCATGTTTATAGCAGCTTTAACCTCTCTGGTCACCCATGGTTTATTGTTAGCAAAAACTTTCACTTGCTTACAGGGTACAACTAAATCCACACAGAAATTGATGTAACAAGTCACCTTCTCAGAAATGTCCTCCACATCATTATTATTACCACACTCCATAAACACCGACCAATCGGTACAATCAAAACACCCTCTAAGCGCATCACACGCCGCTTCTGACCAAACGCACACAGTCTTTTTAGTAATTGGCTGCCTTTGCACAACCGGTGTATATTTGGATTTTAAGACCACCAAGTTGTGATCCGATTGCCCGAGTGGGGGGAGTGCAGAAGAAACAAAACTGTCCTTGATGTTTGTATAAAACAAGTCAATTGTCTTTTTCCCCCTCGTGGGACATTTAACCATCTGTCTAAAAGAAGGCAGCACCGAGGAAAGAGAACAATGATTCATGTCCCCTGTAATAATAAACAGTGCATCGGGTGAGGCGCGCTGCAAGTCATGTGTAATTTTGGAGACAGTTTCAGTCGCCAACTTTCCATTCGCGGAAGGCGGGATGTAGACTACAGTCAGCACAACATGTGATATTTCTCTCGGAAGATAGTACGGACGGCAACTTACCACTAGCAGTTCAATATTCCCGTCACACTTCCTCTCTTTTACCGTGATGTGATTCGGATGGAACCAGCGTTCGTTAACGTAGGCGCACACTCCTCCGCCTTGCTTCTTAGCGGTTTGGCTGAGGTCCCGATCCATCCTGAGCAGCGTAAAACCATCAAGGTTCACGTGAGAATCAGGGATCTTCTCCATCAGCCACGTCTCGGTAAAACACAGTAGACTGCTTTGTCGATACAGACGGTCAAAGCGAACACATGCAGAAAGTTCATCCACTTTATTACAAAGCGAGCGCACATTTCCCATGATCACAGAGGGTAGTATGGGCTTGTACCCACGCCGCCGGTTCTTTACTTTGATTCCTCCTCTGCAGCCTCGTTTCCTGGTTTTGCGCTGTATGTCGCGCAGCTCAGGGTCCAAATCAGGTTTGCTAGAGGCGTACGGGCATAGATTCAGTAGATCCTCCCGAGAATAGGTGAGAACAGGTAGGCCGTCACCACTCCTGACTCGCAGTGTGTGAGCAGGTTGCCATGAAACCATTATGCACAGCCATAAAAGACACACCAAAACGTAGATTTCTAAATAAGCCATCGTAGCACGTTAACTTGCTTACAGATGTATTGGGAGTCCAATAACGTATTGCCAAAGTAATAAAAACATTAAAATATCACTCTTCACCACAAACGTCCACAGCCGTGTCGCCAGCACAAACGGGGCGACGCCAAAAAGAGCAAGCACAATGTGGACACAGAGCTGTGCGTAAGTGAAAGGAAAAGCTAATTTGGTTTTGGATGTATCTCCCTCCCTAGTTTGTGAAATACAATAAAGAGTCAGTTATTATGTGCCATTTTTATTGATTTGAAATCTCTCCTTTCTGTGTTTCTTTGTAGAGCTTGATCAATAGAATGGGATTCACCTGTGACCAGTGTGGGAAGACATGGCCCCATGCTTCAAGTCTCAGAAGACACAACAAAACAGCACACACCAAGGAGCCACAGGCGTTAGAACACCAGGAAGAAGATATGAAAGTCCGAATTAGAGGAGGACCATTCAGATGTGACCAGTGTGGGAACGAATTTACAAAGTCTTGTTCCCTTAAACGACACATGAAAATCCACACTGTAGAAAAAATATTCAGTTGTGATCAGTGTGGCAAGGAATTTAAAAGTTCTAGTAATCTTAAGAGACATATGAGACTCCACACTGGAGAGAGACCATATGAATGTGACCAGTGTGGAAATAGTTTTTTAACATCAACAACTCTCAAAGTTCACACCAGACTCCACACTGGAGAAAGACCTTTCAGCTGTGATGTCTGTGAGAAGGCATTTTATACATCAGACACTCTACTAAAACATATGAAAATCCACAGTGGTGAAAGACCATATAGCTGTGATGTCTGTGAGAAGGCATTTTATAGATCAAGCAACCTATTGGAACATATGAGAATCCACACTGGTGAAAGACCTTTCAGCTGTGATGTCTGTGAAAAGGCATTTTTTAAGTCTGGTGATCTAGTAAGACATATGAGAATCCACACAGGAGAAAAACCGTACATCTGTGAGGTTTGTGAGAAGGCATTTTATAGATCATGCTCCCTTATAAAGCATAGGAGAGTCCACACTAAAGAAAGACCTTTCAACTGTGATGTCTGTGAGAAGGCATTTTATACATCAGACACCCTACTAAAACATATGAAAATTCACAGTGGTGAAAGACCGTACAGCTGTGATTTCTGTGAGAAGGCATTTTTTGAGTCTTGTGACCTAGTAAAACATAGGAGACTCCACACTGGAGAAAAAACACATATCTGTGATGTTTGTACAAAGGCATTTTATAAATCAAGCCACCTAGTAGCACATATGAAAATACACACCGGAGAAAAACCATACAACTGTGATGTCTGTGAAAAGGCATTTTTAAAGCCTAGTGACCTAGTAAGACATATGAGAATCCACACTGGAGAAAGACCTTTCAGCTGTGATGTCTGTGAGAAGGCGTTTTATACATCAGACACTCTACAAAAACATATGAAAATCCACAGAGGTGAAAGACCATATAGCTGTGACGTCTGTGAGAAGGCATTTAATAAATCAAGCCACCTATTGGATCATATGAGAATCCACACTGGAGAAAGACCTTTCAGCTGTGATGTCTGTGAAAAGGCATTTTATAAGTCTGGTGACCTAGTAAGACATATGAGAATCCATACTGGAGAAAAACCGTACATCTGTGAGGTTTGTAAGAAGGCATTTTATCGATCATGCTCCCTTATAAAGCATACGAGAGTCCACACTAAAGAAAGACCTTACAGCTGTGATCAGTGTGGTAAGGAATTTACAAGCTCTAGCAATCGTAAGAGACATATGAGACTCCACACGGGAGAAGGACCATATGGATGTGACCAATGTGAGAAGGAATATACATTGTTGAGTAACCTTAAAAGACATATGATAGTCCACAGTAGAAACTTGCCATATGTATGTGACCAGTGTGGAAAAGGTTTTTCTAGACCAGAAATATTCAGAGAACACAGCAGAATCCACACTGGAGAAAGACCTTTCAGCTGTGATGTCTGTAAAAAGGCATTTTTAAAGTCTAGTGACTTAGTCAGACATATGAAAATCCACAGTGGAAAAAGACATTTCAGCTGTGATGTCTGTGAGAAGGCATTTTATAAATCAAACCACCTAGTAGCACATATGAGAATCCACACTGGAGAAAGACCGTACAGCTGTGATGTTTGTGAAAAAGCATTTTTTACGTCTGGTGACCTCGTAAGACATATGAGACTCCACACTGGAGAAAAACTGTACATCTGTGATATCTGTAAGAAGGCATTTTATAGATCATGCGCCCTTGTAAAGCATAAAAGAATCCACACTAAAGAAAAAAATATACAGCTGTGATGTCTGTGAGAAGAAGTTTTCTCAGTCAGACAGCCTAGAAAAACATGAGAATACACAGTGGAGAAAGGCCATTCAGTTATGAGGTCTGTGAGAAGGGATTTTATACATCAGGACATCTAGTATCACATATGAGAGTCCACACCAGAGAAAGACCACACAGCTGTGGCCAGTGCAGTGAAGATTTTAAATACTCTTTTACTCTTACCAGACATATGGAAAGAAGCTATAGGAATGTGATCAGTCTGGAAAGAACTTCTGAAGATCAACAACCAGAGTCAGAGCCCACACCAGAATCCACATAAAATAACCCTTATGTAGTCTTTACATAAAATATTTCATTCCTTTTTAATTTTTATTTAAAGGCACACAAAGCAAGATTCTTCTATGCCAAGATACATTTTCACAAGTCATCTCATAGAAATGCAGCTTATGTAGATGTAAATGTAAAACCTAAGAGATGTAGATAAGCAAAAAAGTACAGTGGACATTTAACTACATATTTGAATAAACTATATTATAGCAAACCAAAGATACTCACTTTGTCTTCTCATGTACTTTTAACTTCCTGGGTTCTTTTTTAAAGACAATACAGTAAAGTGTATTTACCTTGTTGACATGTCCCCGGTGTTGGTGGTCATGTGCTGTATATCAGCTGTTGTTACGACCTGTAGGCATGGTCAGCCTGATGGACCTGGCGGACTTTAGGTTTTCCTGCTCTACTTTGTCTTTTTGTATTCTCAGGGAGACTCACCAGAACACAAAAAGGTAAAGAAGAGCAGGAAACCCTAAAATGCACCATATTAGACCACTGTCAAAGAAATCACCACATTCTGGATTGGAACAGGGCAGGGGCAATGACCCATGTGATGGGGCTCCTTGGTCACCATCATTTTCAAAAAATCACAGTTCTCTCACCTCACGTTAGCAAAGCTTAGTGCATTTCACTCAGAAATCAGCAAAGGTTTTTCAGGCCCCTGTGATATTGTTTTCCTTGTAAGCAAACATTTCTTTTTAATACAGACAAGCCATGCATGTTCCTGATCCACTGAATCCATCTTAACATGGGGAGATTCATGGTGACTGGACGTGCATAAATAATGGAATAAGTGTCAGGTGACCAGATGCCCCTATTTACCTGGGGCAATACCAATTTTGTGCTCTGTGTCCCCTGTCCCAGCAGATTTATTCAAAACCACTGATTTGTCCCAGTTTTATACAAGAAAAGTCCCATTTGTCCCTATTTTTCACCAATCTGGTCCCTGCCCACAGTAAAGAGAGGCATCAACTGTCATTTGTTGAGGTAAAATATAAGCTGCTTAAAATGACCAAAAGACAAAGAAAATGTGCATGTGCAGAACAATTCTTCTTAATTATACACTCGTTTCACAATTTTATTATTACCCACCACCCCGAACCAGTGATGTCCCAGTTTTTTTATTTTGAAAATCTGGTCAGCCTAGATAAGTTTGTATTCAGGATCCCAGGGAACTATTCTAGGGTACTATTCTAGTATTCCCATCTCCCTTGGGCCGAGTTGATAATTATGTCACATGCAAGCAACCACTTACTTTTTTGTAAGCCAGCTGCCTCGCTACTCTTGACTACCTCCATGTAGCTAACATCAACCCTGTCAAACCTGTGAATGCTAATGATAGAAGTTTTCTCTATGGTCGTTGACCCTCCAACTTGATGGGCATTTCTCCGGGGATTTATTGGACAAGAATCTGATCCAGGTAAATTTGGCCTACACACTAGACCTTTAACATAATTTTGTGCAATTTCATAATATAAATTAAACACGCAACCCCATGCTAATTGGCTATTTTGTGCATGCGTTCGTCAGCTCTTGCTTGCTGCTATGCGGTTTCCATGCCAATTTTGTATATTTTGGGCTACTTTCAGTAGTGGCGGGTAAATACAAGCAAATACAAATAAAAAAAAAAAATTTATCCACCTATGAATAGTAGTATGGAGTGAAGATGTGCAGTGCAGGGAATTTGGCAAATTCTTCCAGCCTGATGGTGCTTGGAATTTAAATGCTCTTTGTCCGATGACTCTGCAGGTCCAGGGTACAACAAAGGAAGACAAATAAAATTTACCCCATTAATGAAATAGTTGTCTTTGGTGTGTTCTTTTTGTGAAACAATTTGTTGTTTTTACCTTGACATTTTGACATTTCCATGTAAGGTGGGCCTCTAAAGTGGAATGAAAATGCCTCTATTCAGTTCAGTTCAATTCAGTTTTATTTATATAGCCCAGAATCACAACAAGAGTTGCCCCAATGGGCTTCACAGTGAATAACATGGACACATAGTCTGACATAGATATCAGCAAACACATTCTCCCATCCTCAGTCTCTCGACAAACAACACGATCCTTGGTGCCAGAGACCAAAAAACTGACGGCAGGTGCAGTATGGGAAAATTCTCTACAGACACTTGCCACCAGCTGTCGCCGAGCGGTGCCTTCAGACCTGAGAGCTTTGAGGTAACCAGTCAGTTTATAAAGAGCAGAGGTTTAGACGGACAGGAAGATATTCACAACAGCCAAGAGAAACTTTACAAATGTGTTTGATTGGAGAAGGCTTTTGAGAGATCTCAGCACCTCAGCCCTCATCTCTGAATATCCAGAAGAAACACACCATATAACTGTAAAAACATACACAAGAGACAGCCCTGTAATTATTAATAAAGTGCTTAGAATTAATTTGCGATAAGATGTGATTTAAGAAGACCTTGTATACGTTTTGTCTTATATTGAGTGATAAACTATGATTTGCATAGATCAACATACACTCAGTTTACTTTTGTTTACAGTGAAACTGTATGTGGATTATCCCCTTAAATATTTAATTTTAAAAAATCCAGTATATAAAAAACATACTCGTATCTTTTGTGGCCACTGTGCTTTGAAAAAAAACACAAACAAAAAATATGTATGATTTTCATTACATTCAGCTGGCTCATGTCCATGTCACCCTTTATATATGTATTCTTTCTTTCTCTCTATGAGCCAAACAAGAACAACCCTGGGTCCAGTACAAATGGTTTAAAAATATTTTTTTCATTGAATTACATTCTTTTTCTCGTTTTGGACACAGCAGAGACAATAAATAGGTAAAATCTCAGTGATTTTACCTATTTATTGTCTGCTGAGAGGATTGGACTTATTTCTCTGTTTTAATATGTTTGTAATCACATTGTGGTTCATGTATGAAGGGAGCTCTCTATCGAATTCTTGGCTTACATACGGCACCACCATGAAGTACTGGTGGTGCCGTTGGCTGTCTAGTCTCAGTTTGGCCACAAGGTGGTAGAAGTTGCCCTGTTCTCTCCGGGATGCACCTATTGTTGTCTCTGCCTTCTCTCTGCATGAAGCATATTTTCGACCAGGAGAAGAAAGGCCCTGGCGTGCTTTTTACTTGGTGCTGTTTATTACAATTAATACACAAAATCAGATTACATATTTTCACTTTAAGTTTGTTGGAAGTGTTGTAACAGTCTAACTTAACACATGTCTGAAAACAGTCAGAAGATGTGCAGGCTGATGCAACTCTGATGCTTCAGGTGTAAACTGATGCTTTTGAAATTACGCACTGCTGGAGCCCCTGGTGTAAATTCGGGGTCAGTCTCTCCAAGTGGATGTTATAGACTACCATGGCTGCCATTGGATCCATGCTAAATACATCAAAGAACCCTAACCGTAACCCAAAAATGGAATTAAGATGTGCTTGGAAATTAGTATTCGAAGATTTTGTGAAAAACAACCTAATACACAGAGGACTGGGTACTGAAGCAGAGTTTGAAAGAGCTGTAATGGGCTCATTTTGTAGAGAAACATGTCTTCTTTTATAGCAACACATTTACCTTCGTGTCGAAGAACACAATTATTGAACTCCATGGCAATGAAGTCTCCTTTGTTCAGTTGACACTGAATTCACACATCGTGCACTATGAGCAGCAAAACCTCCGGGGCAAGTAAACCAGAGAGAATAAAATATCAAAATTGAAATTGTTATATAGGTTTGATTTGAAAATTAAGGCTCAAAATGTTATTTGCTGATTTAGTTTAGTTTAGTCTTTATTTGAAGGGACAATGTACAGATACATTAAGTTTAAAAAAAAAAAACAGAGATGTTCTGCACCAGATTATAGCTAGATAGCTAGTTTCCGTCTGCAGTCCCTAATTTACAGGAGTAAATAATACATAATTTAAGATAAACAATAAGAGCAGTATTTCATAGCACCAGTCTGACACAAACACTCTCACAAACACAGCATCTCATTCATACCTTAGCATTAGATTCAAATTTTTAACACATTCGCACTCGCATGCTGTCCATTATACAACATTTAAGTAAATGGATTTCATTAGGCTTTATTATAGACTTTCAAAAGTTCTGATGGGAAATGAATATTTTAATTTAAATTAGTTGTTTAACCTTAAATTGTGTATTTTTTTTTAAAAAGGGTAAAAAAAATTCCTCTGGACCCTGATTGGCTGCGGTGGGTTGTCTCTCTCACAAAAGCAGGGGGAGGTGCTTTACTGCCTACGGAAGCGGAAAAACAGCCAGGGACAAAGAAGAAAGTGTCTGGAGACAGAGGCAGAGTTTTGAAAAAAGAATGAACCTTCAACCACAGCTCCAGGGCTGAACTGCTGCTCCTCCTGTTTTTAACCTGCTCCTCCTGTTTTTAACCTGCTCCTCTATCTGTAAGTGTGACTCTGCAGCTTTGACAAATCAACCATCTATTGATACCAAACAATCAGTCTAACATGTGCTAAGCTGTGAGCTACTCATACCAGTTTAGACATCCATGTGAAGTGAATGAATATATAACAGTGACTATGACAGTTAGGTGGGTACACACAGTAGCATTTAAAATCAAATATTTTTTGTACACAAAATTAGATACATACAAGTGATTTGACTGAACTTAAAATTAATATTTTCTAGACTACTTGGAATGGGTAGAAGTGAGCTACAACTGATGAAACATTTAATGTTTTCTTCCAGTGCTAAATACATACAAGAGAGAGAGAGGTAAACTTTTGAATTCTTTCAAAAAGCCATGTGTTTCAAATATGTATTACCCTGCTAGTTTTAATGTTTGAGGGTGTTTACACTTCTCTGGAGGGGGAGGGGAGCCCTCTGTATTTGTTATGTAAAGAATCTCTGTTCACCCCTCCTTCCCCCACATCACCCAAACAGAACAAATGATTTATTGCTAAATACTATATCTACTATGAAGCCTTGTTGCATTGCTTCACTTTGCAATGGATTGTATTGCCCCGTTTGAGGGGTCCAAATCAGACCCTGGAGGGGATCAGCTCCCAGAGGGGCCTGGTACAGTATGGCTTCAGATGTGGTTAAAAAGACTAAACAGATTATTGGACGTTGCAGACTCAGGCAAAAACAAGAATGCAAAATGCAGAAAGCATAAAATAGCAATTTCTCAAAACCTAATTTGATCTTGTTTAAACTGCCCTATTTCCAGTGATGTGACTTGTATGTTGAGCCAGTATGCTTCGCACAATCAAGGTATAGATTAGAATGCCTTTTATTGTCACTATACATATGTACAAGCCACACTATACACATGCATAATGAGATTAAAAGCAACTCACTCTCCAATACAGACATATACGGGGTACATCTACACACAGTATAAAAAGAAAAAAAAGAATAAATAAGCAGCACTAAACAATGTCCCTCATTAAAAACTCGGGAGTTATAAGGAGTTAATACAGCCAGCAAATTAGACAAGGCACCATTGAGCACTGAGATCTAAGACAAGAAGGTACCAGTGTGTGTGGCCTGTCATCTGTTTCTGCATACTGTACTTACGATTTTGTTACTTCTGTCTATTGTCACGGTAAATGTCAATTCCCTGCAGGTGCATGATCGTGAAACACTTCTAGATCTTCGACCCACTCTCGAAACTGTGGTGACATTTTATCACAATTATCACAAACCTTTTTGCCCAACGTGGAGGCAAACTTGAAGGCTCTGTTGGTGTTTTCCTCTGCAGGACCCGATTCGCTCTGGTTTGGTTCAAGTTGTCGAAAAAGTGGTGCGTGGTGAATCTTCAGAAGCTAGCTCCAATTTCACTCACAGCTACTGCTTCAGCTAGATTATTATTTTTTTTTTTTTTTAACCTTTATTTACCCAGGAAAGTTCCATTGAGATTATTAATCTCTTTTTCAAGGGAGTCCTGCTATGCACACACCACTTTCATACTAGGCAATGTGGGTGAAGTGTCTTGCCTAAGGACACAACACCAGTTTTTAGTGACTGGCACTGCCCTGTGGCACCTGGAATTCCTAGTGGTCTCCCATCCAAGTACTAACCAGGCCCCGCCCTGCTTAGCTTCTGAGATCTGATGGGATCAGGCTTTGACAAACCAGTATGGCCACTTGGATTCAGCTTCGTCAATGCTATATCGTTAACAAGTACACTGCCTGGCCAAAGAAAAAAGTCGTCATCTGGATTTAATTAAGCAAATAGGTACGAGATTGCTGCAGTTGGTCAGGTCTAGGTTCAGCGACAGTCTGTATTCTAAGAATGAGGTCAGCTGAATACTTGAATATACTGAATGACCAGGTTATTCCATCATTGGATTTTTTCTTACTTGATGGCACAGGCATATTCCAAGATGACAATGCCAGGATTCATCAGGCTCAAATTGTGAAAGAGTGGGTCAGGGAGCAGGAGACATCATTTTCACATGGATTGGCCTTGACAGAGTCCAGACCTTAACCCCACTGAGAATCTTTGGGATGTACTGAAGAAGGCTTTGTGCAGCGGTCAGACTCAAACATCATCAATACAAGATCTTAGTGAAAAATTAATGCAACATTGGATGGAAATAAATCTTGTGACATTGCAGAAGCTTATCGAAACAATGCCATAGTGAATGCATACATTCCATGCTTTTATTACCTCTTGTTTAGATTATTGTAATTCACTTGACACTTTTTAAGTGGAATGTAAATTTGACCACATGTTCCCCATCCTTCATTCGCTCCCTGTGCAATTTCGCATTGATTTTAAAATTCCTTTATTTGCTTTTAAATGCCTTCATGGTATGGGCCCTCAGTATCTGTTTGACCAACTCGTACCTCAGACTTCCTCTCGTGCTTTAAGGTAAACAGATCAGGCTCTTTTCCATCCTCCAAAGACCAGCAGAAAACAGAGAGGAGATCAGGCATTTGCGATGGCTGTTCCAAGGCTGTGGAATCAGCTTCCTCTGCACATCAGGCTGATGGACTCACTACATGTTTTTAAGTCCATCCTAAAAACTCACTTTTTATCCTTGCCCTTTTACTCAGTTTAAGGATTGACTTTTTACCTGTATTTGTATTGTGGTATAAGATGTTTAAGCATGTGAAACAAATCTACTTTTTAGGGAAATGAATTTAGGGCGTTTTAGGGAAATTCTGGTATGTTGGCATACGCTGGCTAAATCATCAAGGTGTGACAGGACCCTTAACAACTGCACTGCAGATATTATAAACAAATGAGAAAAACACCAAACCTTGGTGTGTTACCAATATTTACTTTTGATGAAAGTTATTTTCATTTACATTTAAACTGATTTGATATCTCTTCTATCTGTGTTTCCATGCAGAGCTCGACCAACAGAATGGAGTTCACCTGTGACCAGTGTGGGAAAGAATTCACACAATCTAGGATGCTTAAACAACATATGAGAGTCCACACGGGAGAAAGTCCATACAGCTGTGAGGTCTGTGAGAAGAAATTTTACATGTCAGTTAACTTAGCCAGACATATGAGAATTCACACTGGAGAAAGACCATTCAGCTGTGATTTATGTGAGAAGACATTTACAATATCAAGCCACCTAGTAGCACATATGAGAGTCCACACTGGAGAAAGGCCATACATCTGTGATGTCTGTGAGAAGGCCTTTTATATGTCAGGTGACCTAGTCAGACATATGAGATTCCACACGGGAGAAAGACCATACAGCTGTGAGGTCTGTGAAAAGGCTTTTTTTACATCAACGGACCTAACATCACATATGAGAATCCACACCGGAGAAAAACCGTACAGCTGTGATGTCTGTGAGAAGGCATTTTATATGTCAGGTAACCTAGTAAGACATATGAGAGTACACACGGGAGAAAGACCCTTCAGCTGTGATGTCTGTGAGAAGGCATTTTTTACGTCAAGCGCCCTAGTATCGCATAGAAGAATCCACACTAGAGAAAGACCATACAGATGTGACATCTGTGAGAAGGCATTTTTTACATCAAGCAACTTAGTATCTCATAGGAGACTGCACACTGGAGAAAGACCGTACAGCTGTGATGTCTGTGAGAAGACATTTTCTGGATCGAGCGCCCTAGTAAAACACATGAGAGTCCACACTGGAGAAAGACCATTCAGCTGTGACGTCTGTGAAAAGGCATTTTTTACATCAAGCGCCCTAGTATCACATATGAAAATCCATACTGTAGAGAGACCATTCAGTTGTGGCCAGTGTGATAAGAATTTTAAACACTCTTATAGTCTTGTTAGACATATGAGGGTCCACAGCAATGTTCCCTCTAATTTTTTTCAGCACTGAGCAAATTGAAATGTGTCTGAGCCTCAGCACTATGAGCAGCTTCGAAAACTGTACTGTATATGATCAGTATAATGGATAGTAATTGATAATCATCCTAATAATCACGTCAGCAATATATATTTATTTATATTTATTAACTTGAGTTTGGTATGTGTGTTTAACAACAGGTTTAGAACTGGGATTGTGTTCACTACAATTTTAACCGTCTGGGCTCGAAAAGAACACAGCTGAAATTCAGCTGAACAAAAACATAATCAGTAATAAAGTCTCTGTATTTTACACTGACTTCCTCAGGAGCCCAGGCAAAGATAGAGGGAAATGACACACCTCTGAAACTGTGACACAACATGCATTAAATATACTAATATGTGTCTTTTCCAAATGAAATATAATCTTATAACAGTGGCGGCTGGTGAACAGAGGGTGCAAGTGCGCCGCACTCCCTACCTTAACCTCGACTTAAAAAAATAAATTATAAAGTTATTTTGTATTAGGCTATATGTTAAATGTTTTGTTTAAAACCGAACGTGTATCATAGACATATTTTTATCATGTTAAATGTGCTCATATCGCTGTATTTGAGTCACATGGTGCATCTGAGTGTGCACCTTAGGTACGCCCCAATGGAGCAGGCCTATGGAGGGGCCTGAAACATTTAGAAAATTTGACGTCATTACGTTGTTTCTGCCCATTAGTTTGTATTGCAGCCCCTGAAAAACGTCGCAGGGTGGGGGCGCACTCAAATTAACTGATTGGTCTTTAGAAACATTATCACAATTCTGACCTATGAGTATTCAGCTGCTCTGTCCCGCCTCAGCCCATTTCTGCACTGGCGGCTAATGCTACAAGCTAATAAATGGAGAATTACAGAGCTGTGTGCCATGGCCGCTAGCTACTTTCACCTAAACCAAAACAGGAGAGCGGGAGGAGAGACCTAAAGCACGGGACACACTGACACAGACTGGGTCCCGGAGCACTCGCCGCTGGGACCGCGGCATCCGCTGCAGGGCCGTCGCTGCCAGAACCGGAGAACTTGCTGCCGCCAACGGGGCACTCTGGGCGTAGTGCAGAGGGCTTAAGTCCACCTGGTGCCTTAGTGTTAATATGGACTGGTGTAATTTTCAGACTGAAGTAGGAAGTGGGATTAAAACGAGTTTTAGAACAAGCTCGTGCACTCGGCTCCAGGACCTTGTACCATGGACCGGACTGGACCAGGACAGAGACAGAACCAAAAGGACAGTGGACACACTGCATCAGTCCCCTGGAGAAGGTAAGAGGCTTGTTTTTGTTTGGAGCAAATTTGAGGACAGACCCTCACAAGTAAACAGTGTTTAGTGTTAACAGGTAAATGCGTAAATGAATGAGCGACGGAGCCGCTTCGGTGTTTCTGCCATGTGCTGTAGGAGCGGCGCTGATGCCTTGACCAGAGCATCATTTTGCTACATTTTCATGACGTTATGGGGGCTGGTTGTGGGGCCTGTTTGTGAGCAGTGTGTTACATTCATGGATGTATAATAAGAACTTTTTATTATAGTTCTATGATTACATTGTGCTATTTGGGTTGGGTGCGAGGAGGTGCATCAGGTTGTGTTGCTGTGTAAACTTTGCGCTTGGCTGTGCGTTGGGCTCTAGATAAAGTTCAGCAAATAGTGACTAAAATGGCTGTCTCTTTCTGGCATTTGTTATAATTGTATATAGCCTATACATAATACATATATTTATAATACATATTTATAATTTTGACTTTTGCGCCCCCCCAAAAAAAATTATACCACCAGCCGCCACTGCCTTATACACAGGGTTAAATACTGTCTGGGCTGGTTTAAACAACTCTGAAACAGGTTTTTGTGAACCACAATCCACTCCACAGATCAAGCCGAATGTTTCCAAACACTGTTGTACAAGTTCTACACTGCAGCAGATTGTTCATTAAAATCTTCTGCAAATAAATAAACTCAGCTTTACAACTTATAAACCATAGCCACTGTAGAGCCCCATCAACCTGTTTGATATTATAATGCAGCTTTGCACACATTTGTTTACATTTTACAGAAATAAAACTTAAAACCACATAGCAAATTTGCATGAACTGTGCTGAAAAAACAAAAAAAACAAAAAAACAGCTCGGTCCGCAGATGCAGTGGATTATGTGTTCTTTCTGTGACAGAGGGATGTCTGCTGATGGTGAGTCTGTTCTGTGCGTATATTGCGTTGGAGATATAAATATCTCTAATGTTTAATTTAAAAAAAAGTACAAGCAATTATTTAATGCACGGTCTGATAAATCATGTGCAGCAGGTCCAAGAGACTTGCACGGCATGCAGTTTAGATGGAACATAGTTCCACAATGGACAGAAGTCATAGAAATTAGTCCAGTGTGGAAAGAATTCATAGATCAGGAAATTCAAAGTTCTCTATGACTTGACCCCTCCATAAATCACCAACCTGATTCATCTAAAATTTCTGTTGCTTATTGTGTCCCTCATCTGCTGCTCTGCTCTCACCCATTTAGAACTCACTCCCCTTCAAACCCGAACTTTAGACTCCATAGACATTTCAAAATTCCACTTGAAGCTCACCTCTTCAAAGTTGCTTAGAGTTTCAAATGTGAACTTTTGTGTCCTATTTTCATCCATTTTTCTTTTTTACTGTAAGGTAACCATGAGTGTTTAGAAAAATGCCAACAAATCATTGTCTTTGGTGTGTTCTTGTTTTTTTATTAATGAGAAAAATGTTTATCTAGAATCTGAATCAAAACTAATGGTGAACATGTATTGATTCCCACGATCACAACTGACATTCATATAAAGATAAATTCAAAAGAGATGTGTATACTGGAGCCATTTCTTTGGAATCAATTTTGACATTTTGCAAAATAATAATTTTAATATAAATGAAAATTTTGAAATCAGTGTTTTTGTGAGTGTTCATCTGATCAAGAGAAAACATTTAAAAAAATCATTGTATTAGATTTTCATCAAAATTCATCTTGTCTTTTCTTGTCCCATCTTGTTTTTCCAATGTCGTCAGATATTGTGAGGATAAAGGTATTTAATAAAGGTAATGTCTGAGCACTAAAACAAGTAAAATGGACCAAGTGTTTCACCAAACTGCCACAGAATACTAGAATGGTCCGTTCAGACCGGAATGTCAAAGCATCCAGTTTACATGCAAAGTCCACGTGGATGCACATCTAAGGCGTTCTGTGTGTTTGTGGCGTGTCTTCAGGCATCAGAACAGTCTTGAGCATTCAGGTATCAACACTCTGGATGTGTGTAAATGTTTTCAGCTAGGTTTCTATACAGTAACTTTTTGGATTCTTTTTAAAGACAGTACAGTAAGAGATGTATTTACCTTGTTGACATTTTTCGACTGCTGACTGTAAGACATCACTGGTGTTGGTGGTGATGTGTCACATGTACAGAGAGAATTTTTTTAAATTGTGGATTCTTTTTCAAACAGTGTAACAAAATAAAAGTTTCTGTTGATAGGTTCTCGCATTTCTGTGTCCCACTGTGCATTTCAGCCATATCCTTGGTTTTTGACTTTGCTAAATACAAAGAACAACTGGACTGTGGCACTAAAATAAGAGATTGAAATTAAAATATTGGTAAAATATTCATTCAGATTCTGTTATGCCCAGAAATGACAGGGGTAGAACATTACATCCAAAGTCTAAAATTATTAATTGGAATCATTTGCAACAAAATTATTTAAACAGTTGTGTGGTTTTATGAGTGAGGTTGATTCCAAGGTACCGAAATCCCTTGGTAGATTTTTTTGAATGTCACCAGATCATCTAGTTCAGTAATTCAACCATAGCTGGCACTGATTTTCTTATACTATATTATCCTTGTGTGACCAATTGTGGTTGCCCTCTGCGAGGTACCATATGTGCATCACACTTTGTCCCGTGTCTTCATGGACTTTAATAAATGTGCAGTTTTTAGGTGGACAGACTAAAACTACAGTTAGAATCTGTGTTTAAAATATTGTGCTGAAGATAGTGAAAAAGTGTTATATAGGTTTGATTTGAGAATTAAAGTTAAAAATTTGATTTGTTTTGGATTTTTGATGAAATTTGGATTTCATTAGGCTTTATTATAGACTAGTAAATGAACATTTTAAAATGAATTGTTTTCATAATTGTATGTATATATATATATGTATATATATATATATACATATATATATATATATATATATATATATATATATATATATATCAGATTATGTATGAGATGATATTATTAATAAAATAGACCAAATCTCAGTGTCTTACTATTATTTACTTTTGAAAAAAGTTTTTTTTTTTTTTTTTACATTTGTTTGATTTGATATCCTTTCTTTGTTTCCATGCAGAGCTCAACCTACAGAATGGGGTTCACGTGTGACCAGTGTGGGAAGGAATTCACACAGTCTAGTGGCTTTAAACAACATATGAGAATTCACACTGGAGAAAGACCATTTGCATGTGACCAGTGTGGGAAGACATTTAAACAAGCTAGTAAACTAACCATACACATGAGAATCCACACCGGAGAAAGACCCTTCAGATGTGATGTCTGTGAGAAGACATTTACAACATCAAAGTCTCTAGTATCACATCGGAGAGTCCACACTGGAGACAGACCTTATAGCTGTGATGTCTGTGAGAAAGCATATTTTACATCAGACGCCCTCATAAAACACATGAGAGTCCACACTGGAGAAAGACCATACAAATGTGACGTCTGCGAAAAGGCATTTTTTACATCAGACATCCTCATAAAACACATGAGGATCCACACTGGAAAGAGACCTTTCAGCTGTGATGTCTGTGAGAAGGCATTTTTTACATCAACTGACCTAGCATCGCATATGAGAATCCACACCGGAGAAAGACCTTACAGCTGTGATGTCTGTGAGAAGGCATTTTATATGTCAGGTGACTTAGTAAGACATATGAGAATCCACACTGAAGAAAGACCGTACAGCTGTGAGGTCTGTGAGAAGGCTTTTCTTACATCAAGTGCCAGAGTATCACATAGGAGAATCCACACCGGAGAACGACCGTACAGCTGTGATATCTGTGAGAAGGCATTTTATACGTCAGGTGCCCTAGTATCACATATGAGAATCCACACTGGAGAAAGACCTTTCAGCTGTGATGACTGTGAGAAGGCATTTTTTACATCAAGTGACCTAGTAAAACATAAAAGAATCCACACTGGAGAAAGAACATTCAGCTGCGATATCTGTGAGAAGGCATTTTACACATCAAGCCACCTAGTATCTCATAGGAGAGTCCACACTGGTGAAAAACCGCACAGCTGTGATGTCTGTGAGAAGGCCTTTTATACATCAGGTAACTTAGTAAGACATATGAGATGCCACACTGGAGAAAGACCATTCAGCTGTGATGTCTGTGAGAAGGCATTTTATACGTCAAGTGCTCTAGTAAAACATATGAAAATCCATACTGTAGAGAGACCATTCAGCTGTGGCCAGTGTGATAAGGATTTTAAACACTCTTATAGTCTTGTTAGACATATGAGCATCCACAGTGGAGAGAAGTCAAAGCAATTTGTAGATCAACAGATTCAGAGTTCTTTATAAATTGGCCCCTCCATAAATATCCAATCAGATTCAGCTAAAATTTCTGTTGTCATTGCTCATTGTGTCCCTCATCTGCTGCTCTGCTCTCACCCATTTGGAACTCACTCCCCTTCAAATCTGAACTTCAGACTCCATAGACATTTCAAAATCCCACTTGAAGCTCACCTCTGTAAAGCTGCTTAGAGTTTCAAATGTGAACTTTTGTGTCCTATTTTCATCTGTTTTTCTTTTTTCTGTCAGGTAACCATGGGTGTTTAGAAAAATGTCAACAAATATGAATTTCCATCCATCCATCCATCTTCTCCTGTTTAATCCAGCTGGGTCGCAGGGGCAGCTGCCCAATCCTCATAGCACCTGACCCCCCCTATGAACCCTTCTGTGAGTGTTGAGCCCACAGGAGGGCAAATATGAATTTAATTTCATGCAATCATTGTCTTTGGTGTATTCTTGTTTTTTATTAATGACAAAAATGTTTATCTTGAATATGAATCAAAACGGTAAACACGTATTGATTCCCACGATCACAACTCGCATTCATATAAATCCAAAAGAGATCTGTATACTGGAGCCATTTCTTTGGAATCAATTTTGACATTTTGAAAAATAATAATAATTTTAATATAAATGTTATAAAAAGGTGGCACGGTGGCTGAGTGGCAACACTCAGGCCTCACAGCAAGAAGGTTGCGGGTTCGATCCCCGGGTCGCCCGGGCCTTTCTGTGTGGAGTTTGCATGTTCTCCCCATGTCTCCGGGCACTCCAGTTTCCCCCATCAACCCAAAACATACCCGCACCCCTATGAACTAACATCACGGACCATAATATCCACCCTACTGTGGGCTCACCACCTGCAGAGGGGTTCATAGGGGGTCAGGTGCTATGAGGATTGGGCAGAAAACTGCCCCCGCGACCCAGTCGGATTAAGCGGGAGAAGATGGATGGATGTTATAAAATTTTTTTAAATCTGTGTAATTTTTTTGTCTTCTGCCAAGGTTCATCTGTTCAGCTTTAAATAAAGGTAATATTGTGTAGTATTTTTCTCCAAAATTCATCTTGTCAATGTAGTGTCCTGAAATATGAGAAAATGTCAAGTCCGGGATATAGTGGTATGCAGTTAACATGCCAACTAGCTGTTGTGCATCTGTCTCTGGCCAGAGCGATCTGTCAGTTAGCCATCTTCCAGAGAAAACGGGTCAGGGAGATCGATGGCTTTATCTGCGAGTTTTAACTTTTCAAAGTAACGTTTGTTTAGAAAACCAGGAAATAACATAATGTGGGTAAAAGCTCAAAACTGAAGTATAATTTCATGCTTTTTAATGCCTTACAGAAACATGGTTTCAGAACAGTATTAAACTACTTTACCAACCTGTACATTAAACTTGAATCCATGATCCATACAGATGAATCCACTTTCTCAGTGATATTTTGATCATGAGAATATATGGTAGATCTGTGGATGGTTATGGAGCTACACCCGAAGAAAATGGCATGCAGAGAGTAATAAGATAAGATAGGACTTCAGTGATCTTGCAGTGGAGAAATTCAACAGTCACAGTAGCTCCAGGACAGTTTAGTGCAAAAAATGAAAAAAAAAGTGTACATGCAATCAAGATAAACAATAATAATACAAAAATAGAAATAATAATAAAAATAATAATATAAAGTGAATAAGTATATGTACTAAATTTACAAAGAGAATGGAATTGGTGATAAGAAGATAAGAAAAAAAAACAGTAAAGTAAACCGGGTCTCACTACTGTACAGAATGGATTGCAATGAAAAGTGCAGATGAGTGGATAATAGAATATGAATATAAATACTATATATTAAAAACGTGTTTCTCACCTTCCACGGTGGTTGGTCTCTCACCCTCATCAGCTCGGATTCTACCAGAGGCCTAGGAGCTTGAGAGTTCTGCGCAGTATCTTTGCTGTCCCCAGTACTGCACTTTTCTGGACTGAGATGTCCATTGTCCTTCCTGGGATCGGATCTGCTGTAGCCACTCATCGAGTTTGGGGGTCACAGCCCTGAGTGCTCCGATCACCACAGGCACCACCGATGCTTTCACCTTCCAGGCTCTCTCTCTCTCTCTCTCTCTCTCTCTCTCTCTTTCTCTCTCTCTCTCTCTCTCTATTTCTCTCTCTCTCTCTCTCTCTCTCTCTCTCTCTATATATATATATATATATATATATATATATATATAATAAAAAGTACAAAAACAGTGCAAGTTATCACAGTACAGTAGTGGCACAGACATGATTATTGCACAGAGGAGTTGTACAGTCTGACAGCGGTGGGGATGACTGATCTGCAGTAGCTCCTTCCTGCACTGAGGAAAATAATTATTATGCAGTGATTATTTAGGGTTAAACTAATATTATGCTCTTAGGTCTTGGCACGGCAGTTAAAAGTGTTAAACTATGTAGGTAGATGAATGCTATCTTGTATGGTACATGCTGAATCTGCCTGTTTTCCCCATGGTGTGCACAAGACACGCAGGTATCTTCTACACACTAAATCTTCCCCCAATCCATGTAGAAGATGCACACGTGCTATGTGTTGCATGAGGCATGGGCATACAGTGTTTACCCAATACCAATACGTGTGCCACATAATAATGAGCTATATAGATTGGCCCTGAAACCCTCCACCTGACACCAAAAATGATAGACAAGGGCAGCAGAATGCGCCTGCTGCTTTCTGCCACCAGGTGGCACCTGAGCTTATAAAAGGGCTCTCCTCCGAGTGGCTCTTCCTCTGACCTCGTGTACTTCCGGGATAGGTTGTTGCATTGTGGTGCACAGGTAAACAACCACTGTTCTTTAAGTGCAATTTTCAAGTGGCTTGTCATACCGGCTTGTCAAAGCCTGATCCCGTCACATCTCAGAAGCTCAGCAGGGCCGGGCCTGGTTAGTACTTGGATGGGAGACCACTGGGAATTCCAGGTGCCACAGGGGGGCGCCAGTCACAAAAAAATCTGTTGTTGTGTCCTTAGGCAAGACACTTCACCCACATTGCCTCATATGAAAGTGATGTGTGCCTGGCAGGACTCCATTTAAAAAGAGATTAGTAATCTCAATGGGACTAAATAAAGGTAAAAAAAAAAGTTAATTTAACGTTTGGCTTTATTATAGTGCCACTGCTCCTAGAGCCCCCATCTGTGTTATGGTTTGTCATGTAACGCTGCGTGTAACGGATACTGATCGCTACAAGCGCCACTGTTACCGCTGTCCACTATTTGGTCGTTGTCAGATGCCCCGTCAGATGCATCAAGCGTTGTGGATTGAGTAGCGTGTGTTCTGTGGTACGTTGGCTGGTCACTATTCTAGGTTCATGTAACGGGCTATTAGCAAGTGAGGCATAAAATATGATGTTTGTTTTGGGGTCCAGGGTAGTCTTCGGCACAACATGTGGTGGAGCGGTGGTCCTGTGAATGAGCTGCTGCTTTGCTTCTTCTATGTTTTATGTTTTAAGGAGAGGTTATTGTACAGTTGATTTTGTGAAGCCACCATTTGGCAGTTATGTGATCGTCCTATAATCTACTCTTAAAGTTAATCCAACCAAAAGAAACTAATTAATTATGGTAATAATAAATTGTTCCACCTTTTGTAAATCCCTTGTCTCTGTCTGTCATTTAACAAACCTGTGGGCCTTATTTTAGTAGGTCTTAGGGTGCTTTCACACTTGGTCCATTTCAGCCCTTTAAACAAACTCAGATCAATGACTCAGCATTTTTGCGCATATGTGAATGCTCCAACCATACTCAGACCCCTCTGAAGCAAACTGTACTGAGAACTTTCTCAGGGTGGTTTTGGTATGGTTCACTAAAAAATCTGCGGTACGGTTTACTTAATCTGCACAGTATGAACACAAAACGCACCTGGTTCTCTTTGCCTTTTTCAATGTATTGTAACCTCCTTCCCTTGCCTTAAATATGTCATGTGACTATAACCTGGGACACTTCTGTAAACATGGCTAGACTTGGTCATGGCTATGCCAAGGCAAATACAAAAACAAAACATAAAGACAAAGACTTTGTGATACCTGGACGAGGTGTAGTTGGGCAGAAGGTGAAACCAAACGTCTTCTGGAAATTTGGAATGACAAAAAAGACAAACTATCCACGACCCCCCAGAATGCTCAACTCTTCAAAGTTTTCTCCGAGAGGATGAAGGAAGCTGGCTATAATCGAACACCTATGCAGAAAAAACTTAGGCAGAAGTACCTTAGCACTCGTGATAAAATGCAAAGAAGTGGGGAATCTGGAGATAAAAGACACGTGCCCTTTCTTCGAAGCACTTGACGACATTCTTGTAAACGGTGCCTGTACAAATCTACCAAACATCATCAAGGGGGGTAGCGTGGAAATGGACAAAGAAAGTGATGAAGGTGTGGAAGTGTCTCTTTGTCTCTCTCTCTCACACACACACAAGTGCAGTGACCGCTGTAATCGTTGTACAGCCATCCACACACACACACACATACGCATCACAGTCTGTTATTAGAATAAATAAATACATTTGATATTGAACTAATTAGATTTTTCTACTACAGATGTAAACAGCAGCATTGATGAGACCGAAGAGAAAACTGCTGGACGAAGCTTCACTGATCCCCCAGTACCACATACATTCAGATCCTCTGATGCCAGTACTTCTGCCAGTCCAATAAGAAGACTGTCCCATAGGAGATAACAAGTCTCATATCTTCTGTCATGGAGCAACAGAGAAAGGACCACTAGTTATTTATGCTTAGAGAAGACCAAAGGCTTGAAAGAGAAATGGAAATGGAAGAGCGGCAAAGGCAGGCAAAAATTTAAAGTGACCAGGCAACAATGCGATTGATGGCACAAGTCCTAATCATGGTTGCTACTCTATCCAACCATCCAACCAACCCAGTGAACTCATTACACACACTAACACCAATGCAACATACAAACACCATGGCTTCAAGTGGCAATAATACATCAGAGGTTGACCCAGAACAGCCACTGTCCTCAGTTCTTCATAAACGTAATAGGTTTAACTAGGCCTTAAACACTACTAGAATTCAAAATTAGATTTGACCAAAGTATGAGGTAAGTGCCCTGCGAATGTCCTGCCCCACCCCCCTCTATTCCCTCCTCCACTCCATGGAATTCATCAATCCAGTGTGGGAAGAGCCTGTCAGACTGCCCTTTCTGGAAAAGAGTGGAGTTTACGAACAGTCTAGCATCATGCACTTTTCCTGGGCAATCAACATTAATGTGGTCAACAACAGCCTGGAGTATAACTGAATACTGACCCTTGCGATTGCGACACATGTGTGCCAATAGCCCCCGCACACTGGGGAAAACCCCATTTATCCCTGAAAACATTAATCACATCCCTCAAAGCAGTGCCTCTTGGGACACTGATGAAAGATAACTTCTGAACATGTACAATGGCAGAGACAGTTTGTTGACAGATCATGCAGGTAGGGGAGAGACCTATACTAAACAGATGCGACACTGAACGGTATTCTATATTAGTACAAATTTCAACATTTCAAGTCTCTGCCTGCCTGTCTGCCTGGCTGTCTGTGTCCATCCATAAGGGTTTAGGGTTAGGGTTAGGTTACAGCTTAAGTTAGGTTAGTGGAACATTCAAAGTACCTTAAGGTAATAATTTTCACAATATTACCTTAAGTAACTTTAGGAGTTACTAAAAAAAATAGCACAACCGCAATAAAACCTTAAAATAATCTAAATTAACCTTCAAGAAATGTTCTGCTATTCTTCCCAGCTCTTAGTATTGAACCACTAGTGGAGCACATTAAAATTGATCCACATATACAAGCGACAAGAGATGATGCTAAAATCCGACAGTAGTAAAACCTGGTCATTTCCATTAATTTCTTATTTTAACTTCTTATTTTAGTGCCACAATCCAGTTTTTATCCAGATGTATTTAGCAAAATCGGAAAAACCAAGGATATGGCTGAAAATGCACAGCCAGTCACAGAAATAAGAGAACCTACTAATATAGACATTTATTTTGTTGCACTGTTTGAAAAAGAAACCACAATGGAAAAAATTCTCCCTTCATGTGACACGTCACCACCATCACCAGTGGTGGCTTACAGCTAGCAGTCGAAACATGTCAACAAGGTAAATACATCTCTTACTGTATTGTCTTTTAAAAGAACCCAAGAAGTTACTGTATAGAAACCTAGCTGAAAACATGTCAGACAATACACTGCATATTAAACATCAATGGGAACTTGATATAATGTGATTCTAACAGATTAGAAATGGGAACATATGTGTTATTGTCAGAAAAGGAGTGGAAGCTATGAAATATTAGACTGTACGTAGAATGTATGCTGGCCTACAGGAGTCTGGCCTAAGTCTTCGGTTAGAAAAACTGCAGCAGGATCCAGAGGTTTATATAGAAGGAAATTTAATGATGACTGGGTTGACTTGTATGCATATGAGAGTGTGTGGTTATCTATAATAAACAGAAAGATATACATACAAATGATTAGAACACACACCAATAATTACAAATATGCACAATAAACAGTAAATAATGTAATGTAATGTAAATCAACATATTTACAGGATAATCACTATTAATTACACTGTATGTAGAGTGGGATGTTTTGGCCTAAAAATGCACAATATAGAGACAGTTGCAATTAAAGTCCAACAGGGGGCGTCAGAGTCTACCTAATGACAACATGAATAATTAACGTGCAGAGCATGTTTAATGGTGGCTTGAGTAGTGAATTGACAAATATACAAGGAGATTAAGTTGAATAGGGGGCAAAAAATACACACAACAAACTGTAAAAACAGCACAGCAAACTATATTGAACGAAGTCCATAACGAGAGACAGCCAAAACTGAAGTTTGATTGGAAAACAAAAATCACATTTTGCAGAACCCCATTAAAGACATTTACAACTAAAACTACCACCACTAACAAGTGTTGGAAAATTTTATATGGTTGGAGATCACACCCATATCTTTTGGGACTGCTCAAAAATAAAAACATTCTGGGAGAAGTTCACTGAGAAGATCAAAGAGCAAATATCTCAATGGACCCTCTTGTATTTTTGTTTGATCTGTACCCCAGGGACTCACAGAGGATCAGTGGTACATTTTACATGTACTTGTGTTGGTGTCAGGAAAAAACTGTTGCTTAAAAGACACATGTAGTCTCAAAATATGCTGAAATTCTGTGGAAGAGAATTGGAGAATACAAGCTTTTAGAGTTAGCCAGGTATTTTGTGGCAGTTTTGTGAAACAGTTGTTCCATTTTACTCTTTTTAGTGCTCAGACGTGACCTTTATTTTCTTCACAGAGCTCATGGTGCTCAACTGGAGATCAGCACAATGTCTTTGGTTTGTGCTGTGCAGAGCAGAGCCATGACGCACGTTTCATATTAATCGTTGGCATGACAGCCCTAATCTTAACCAAGTTTGGGCATTTGTCAACTTGATCACACTTTTTAATCGACATTGATATGTTATACATACTACATGGATATTTAGCCTATTATATTAAACTTAAACAATGAAATGGGAATTTAACAAATTTCTAACTTCTAACCACAAATTATATTTTAGTAGCACATTTAGGAGCTAAAGGTACATTTGTCAACTCTGCCAGTGACCGGGTGGTCAGTTCCATCAATGGCCGGACTTGAAAATAATTTATGTTTTTCCCTCATGAAACATATGGTAACTGCAGCTAGTTTCTTGTTTCATTTGTTAGTTGCCTTGATGACTTCACTAAAGGCTTCTGGTCAGTATTATTTAAATGGATGTATCATAAGGGGGCTGACGGAGTTGACACTTTTCAGCTGTGATTGCAGAAATGCCAACATTACTGGTCTTAAATATCAACAAGAGCTCCTCCAGTGGGGCAAAATACGCCCGTACTTTGAATTATTGTATATAGAATTAAGTTAGAATTTGTCAAACCTAGCAACAGAACTTAAAGACACTACAAAGCTTTGTTAAAGACACTACAAAGCTTTGAAGTGTCCACAGACGGATAGACGGACGGACGGACGGACAGCGCCATACCATAATACGTCCCGTCTTATTACAACGGGTGTATAAAAAGTATAAAAGTTAGGACTGTGTGTGGGATGGGACACTAAATTGACAAAATATTTTTACAATATTACTTTTATTTTAAGCCTTAATATAATCTAATACAAATAGTATTTAAGTGTTTCTTTTTGAGCAGATGATCACTCAAACAGAAAAAAGTACACTGACAAAATTTTAATTTATTTTATATCATTATTATTTTTCAAAATGTCAAAATTGGTTCCAAAGAAATGGCTCCAGTAGACAGATCTTTTTTTGGATTTATCTTTATATGAATGCCAGTTGTTGTCATGAGAATCAATACTTGTAAATTATTAGTTTGGATTCAGATTAATAATAATAATAATAATAATAATAATGCATTTATTTGAAAGCGCTTTTCAGGACACCCAAGGACACTGTACAAAACAGGTCAGGAGGAGGTCAGGAGGGAGAGAGCTCCAGAGCAGGACAGAGCTGGAGAGAGGAGGAGAAGCGGATGGAGCGAGATGGAAAGAAGATGTGAAGGAGGTCAGTGATGTAAGGTGGGGCCAGGTTATGGATCGCTTTGAAGGTGGTTAGGAGAATTTTAAAGTTCATTCTTTGTTTTATGGGAAGCCAGTATAGTTATTGGAGGATGGGGGTGAAGTGGTGGAAGGAGGGGGTCCTGTTGATGATGCGGGCAGCGGAATTTTGGAGATTTATGATAAACATAACCTATTTGTCATAAATGAAGACACCAAAGTCAATGATTTCATGACAGTAATTTAATATTCATTGGAACCTTTCTAAACACCTATGGTTACCTTACAGTAAAAAGAAAAATGGCTGAAAATAGGACAAAAAAGTTCACATTTGAAACTCTAAGCAGCTTTACAGAGGTGAGCTTCAAGTGGGATTTTGAAATGTCTATGGAGTCTGAAGTTCAGATTTGAAGGGGAGTGAGTTCCAAATGGGCGAGAGCAGAGCAGCAGATGAGGGACACAATGAGCAATGACAACAGGAATTTTAGTTTAATCTGATTGGATATTTATGGAGGGGCCAAGTTATAGAGAACTCTGAATCTGTTGATCTACAAATTGCTTTGACTTCTCTCCACTGTGGATGCTCATATGTCTAACAAGACTATAAGAGTGTTTAAAATCCTTATCACACTGGCCACAGCTGAATGGTCTCTCTACAGTATGGATTTTCATATGTTTTACGAGGGTGCTTGAGGTATAAAATGTCCTTTCACAGACATCACAGCTGAATGGTCTTTCTCCAGTGTGGCATCTCATATGTCTTACTAAGTTACCTGATGTATAAAAGGCCTTCTCACAGACTTCACAGCTGTATGGTTTTTCACCAGTGTGGACTCTCCTATGAGATACTAGGTGGCTTGATGTATAAAATGCCTTCTCACATATATCGCAGCTGAATGTTCTTTCTCCAGTGTGGATTCTTTTATGTTTTACTAGGTCACTTGACGTAAAAAATGCCTTCTCACAGTCATCACAGCTGAAAGGTCTTTCTCCCGTATGGATTTTTTTATGTTTTACTAGGTCACTTGACGTATAAAATGCCTTCTCACAGTCATCGCAGCTGAATGGCCGTTCTCTAGTGTGGACTCTCATATGTGACACTAGGTTGCCTGATGTAAAAAATGCCTTCTCACAGACATCACAGCTGTACGGTCTTTCTCCAGTGTGGATTCTCATATGAGTTACTAGGGGACCGGACGTATAAAATGCCTTCTCACAGACATCACAGCTGTAAGGTCTTTCTCCGGTGTGGATTTTCATATGCGATACGAGGTGGCTTGATATCATAAATGTTTTCTCACAAACATCACAGCTGAAGGGTCTTTCTCCAGTGTGGACTCTCATGTGTCTTACTAGGTCACTTGATGTAAAAAATGCCTTCTCACAGACATCACAGCCGTATGGTCTTTCTCCGGTGTGGATTCTCATATGTGACGTTAGGTGCGTTGATGTAAAAAATGCCTTTTCACAGACTTCACAGCGGAATGATCTCTTTCCAGTGTGGATCCTCATGTGTTTTACAAGGGCACATGATGTAAAAAAGGCCTTCTCACAGACATTACACCTGTATGGTCTTTCTCCAGTGTGGACTCTCTTATGTGATACTAGCTCACCTGATGTAAAAAATGCCTTATCACAGACATCACAGCTGAATGATCTTTCTCCTGTGTGGACTCTCCTATGTCTTACTAGGGCACTTGACGTAAAATATGCCTTCTCACAGAAATCACAGCTATAAGGTCTGTCTCCAGTGTGGACTCTCATATGTGATACTAAGGAACTAGATGTCGTAAATGTCTTCTCACAGACATCACAGCTGAATGGTCTTTTTCCAGTGTGGACTCTCATATGTGCTACTAGGTTGCTCGATTTATAAAATCTTTTCTCACAGACATCGCAGCTGAATGGTTTTTCTCCTGTATGGATTCTCATATGTAATTCCAGGTTACTTGATGTATAAAATGTCTTCTCACAAACTTCACAGCTGAAAGGCCTTTCTCCACTGTGAAGTTTCATATGTTTTACTAGGTCACGTGATGTATAAAATGCCTTCTCACAGGCATCACAGCTGAATGGTCTTTCTCCAGTGTGGATTCTCATATGCGATGCTAGGTCAGATGGAGTAAAAAATGCTTTTTCACAGACCTCACAGCTGTATGGTCTTTCTCCAGTGTGGAGTCTCTTATGTTTTAAAAGATTACTTGATGTAAAAAATGCCTTCTCACAGACATCACAGCTATAAGGTCTTTCTCCAGTGTGGACTCTGCGATGCAATACTAGGGATCTTGATGATGTAAATGTCTTCTCACATACATCACAGCTGAATAATCCTTGACCAGTGTGGAGTCTCCTATGTTTGACAAGGGAACCTGATGTAAAAAATCCCTTCTCACAGAGATCACAGGTGAATGGTTTTGTTCCACTGTGGACTCTCATGTGTATGGTTAGTTTACTAGTTTCTCTAAATGTCTTCCCACACTGGTCACATGCATATGGTCTTTCCCCAGTGTGGACTCTCAAATGTGATACTAGGTGGCTTGATATCGTAAATGTCTTCTCACAGACATCACAGCTGAAAGGTCTTTCTCCAGTGTGGACTCTCATATGTGCTACTAGGTGGCTTGATATTGTAAATGTCTTCTCACATAAATCACAGCTGAATGGTCTTTCTCCAGTGTGAATTCTGGTGTGGACTTTGAGATGTGCTTGTCTAGAAAAACTCTTTCCACACTGGCCACATTCATATGGTCTCTCTCCAGTGTGGACTCTCATATGAGCTACTAGGGCACTTGATGCAGAAAATCCCTTCTCGCAGACATCACAACTGAAGGGTCTTTCCCCAGTGTGGAGTCTCATGTGTATGGTTAGTTTACTAGCTTGTTTAAATGTCTTCCCACACTGCTCACATTCATATGGTCTTTCTCCAGTGTGGACTCTCATATGTGTTACTAGGGCGCTTGGTGTATAAAATGTCTTCTCGCAAACATCACAGCTGTACAGTCTTTCTCCAGTGTGGACTCTCATATGTTGTTTAAGGCCACTAGATTGTGTGAATTCCTTCCCACACTGCTTACAGGTGAACCCCATTCTGTTGGTCAAGCTCTGCATGGAAACACAGAAAGGAGAGATATCAAATCAGTGCAAATGTCAATAAAAATAACTTTCTTCAAAAGTAAGTTATCACAAGTGCAGTAGGATTAGCATATAAGGTTCTACCGTAATCATGTT
This sequence comes from Odontamblyopus lacepedii, assembly GCA_034769755.1. Lineage (NCBI taxonomy): Eukaryota > Metazoa > Chordata > Actinopteri > Gobiiformes > Gobiidae > Odontamblyopus > Odontamblyopus lacepedii. The sequence continues at coordinate 40,631,542 of CM068351.1, read as the reverse complement.
AATAAAACCAGACGGAAAACCCATTTGATGCAGCACATCCCACAAACAGCCCCATTCCAACGGTCAAATGCCTTCTCTGCAACAAGTGATGGAATGTTTTGATTTATAGATTGGCAGGTTTAATCTATGATATGGAGAAGTCATTGAATGTTGTCAGAGACCAGTCTAGATTTTATGAAGCCTGTTTGGTCATGGTGAATTAACTGAAGCATATGTTGTCTGCTAGCAAGTATTTTTGTAAAGGCTTTGAGCTCTGTGTTGAGAAGACTGAGAAGGCCGGTAGGAGGAACAGTCTGACGGTGTCTGTCTTTTTTGAGTAAAATGGAGAGATAATTGCCACATTGGTGCTGTCATTGAAAGACCCTTGGATGATTATTATTATAGTTGATCATGTCCAAGAGTAAGGGGCCGAGCTGATGCCAGAAAGCAACAGCTCTGGTGGTATTTCATCTATCACAGGTGATTTACCCTTAGACATAGAATGAATGGCATCACTTAGTTCATTTGATCATACAGGTATTTCTAAAGCATTGGCAGATTCAGATGGCAATTTAAATAAATTAAGAGATCTTAAGAAATTATGAAAGATTTTTTGTGATGTCACTTCAGATGTATATAATTTCCTGTAGAAATTCCAAAATGTGCTGTTAATGTTTTGAAGATCTGAGGGGATAGTGCCTCCTTCAGTGGCTATAGCAGAAATATTTGCCAGTTGTTCATTGTTACGGATTTTATAAACTAAAAGGTGACTTGGTCTGGCACTATTTAAGTTGTGCTTCTACTGCACCCAATTCAGCTTTCCACCTTAATATTTCATTTAGCTGAATTTATTGTCGGCGGCATGGTGGCTGAGTAGCAACACTCAGGCCTCACAGCAAGAAGGTTGCGGGTTCGATCCCCGGGTCACCCGAGCCTGAGAAAATCTCAGTACAATTTGCTGAACCCGAATGGACCCCCCCCCCTTCCCAGAAGCCGCTATGACGAGCAAAATAACAAGGCCAGTGAATGGCGGAATGGTGGTACCGGGGCTCCACCCTGGGCCTAGGGTGGGTGCATGTCAGTGAGCTCCTGGTGGCTTGGCCATTCCCCACGGGACGCAGCCTGAAGAAGCAGAGGTTGAGCGCTACCGGCTAGATATAGTTGGCCTCACCTCTACGCACAGCTTGGGCTCTGGAACCCAATTTCTTGAGAGGGGTTGGACTCTCCATTTCTCTGGCGTTGGCCGTGGGGAGCGGCGGAGAGCTGGTGTGGGTTCATCGCCCCACAGCTCAGCCGCTGTGTGTTGGAGTTCACCCTGGTGTACGAGAGGGTCACGTCCCTGCAGGTCTCTCACTGTGGTGTCGGCCTACGGGCATAACAGCAGTGCAGAGTACCCGGCCTTCAAGGAAACCCTGGGAGAGGTACTGGACAGTGCACCAACCAGGAACTCCGTTTTTCTACTGGGAGCCCCATGTGGGCAACGACAGTGATACCTGGAGAGGGGTGATTGGGAGGAACTGATCTGACCCCGAGCGGTGTTCTGTTATTGGACTTGTTTTTTTCATAACAAACACCACGTTCGAGCACAAGGGGGTCCATCAGTTCACGTGGCTCCAGGACTCCCTAGGGCAGAGGTCTATGATTGACTGTCATCTGACCTCCGGCCATGTGTCTTGGACACATGAAGAGAGGGGCAGAGCAGTCAACTGATCACCACCTGGTGGTGAGTTGGGTCCGCTGGCGGAGGAGGAAGCCGGAAAGACGTGGCAGGCCCAAGCATATCGTGAGGGTCTGTTGGGAACGTCTGGCAGAACCCTCTGTTGGTGCGGGAAGAAAATGCAAAAAATGTCACGTTTGAATGATAAAATGCAGCACTCTTTTTTCCCCCCCAAAAGGCCCCTCACCTTCTGTATGCAATGCTGCACAATACTGAATGCTCAAGTAAATAGTAAACAAACTCAAATCATTACTACTACTAATAATAATTATAACTATTATAATTATCTATAAATATTATTATTATTATCATAATAATTGTTTAGACCTGGTTTAGGCCTGGTCCAGTCCTGGGTCAGACCTGGTTCATTCCTGGGTCAGACCTGGTTCATTCCTGGTTTAATAGACAGTCGCTCCTGGAGTACACGGGGGCTGAGAGAGAGCACAGCTGATCCTACGGCCCGGCACAAAGCCGCACACAGCTTACTGCTTTCAGGGGCCTTGGTGAGGTGACTTCCCCCATCATTTTTACTCAAAATTATGCGGAATCATGTTATTAACAAACAGAGTGGCATATGGGAGGAGACGCAGTCGGCACGGAATAGGTTAGTGCTGGTTTTACACCTGGTTTAGTTCTGGTTTGGTCCTGGTTTAATTCTGGTTTAGAGGCAGGCACACGGGAAGAGGCACGGTCCATGCACCATATGAGAGAAGACAGCGCACAGGAGGAGGCGCAATCCACGTGTTCTCAGGTTGATGACGATTATGAAGGTGGGTGTTTGTACATGTCCCCTCCTGTCACAGGTCACATATTGTATCACCAGACTCATGGCAATGCACACCCATACCATTTTATATAAAGGTTTCAGTGTCTCCAGTCATTTCTTACTCTGATATAGTGGTAGCATAGACTGTATAAAAGGAGTGAGTGTGACGTCCCCCAGTGTTCAGCACCACTCAAATGAGGCTTGTGATGCTCACGGTTACAGGAGCAAATGTGGAGCCAGACTCGATGTTAGGAATAGGCCTGTCAATACATGCTACCTTTGATAACGTAATACAACTCAAATGTCAACATGAATTACGTATATTCATATAAATGAGTTGAAATTTTACCTAACCAAGATATAAAGTATAATCATGGTGTTCATACAGTCCCTCCAGGGTCTGATTTGGACCCTTCAAATGGGGCAGTACCATTGACTCCAAAGTGAGGCAATGGAAACAAGGCTTCATAGTAGATATACTATTTAGCAATAAATAATTTGTTCTGTTTGGGTGATGTACAGGAGACAGTCGAAACATGGCTTTAGAGTTTGGCCTGAGACGTGGGGGAAGGAGGGGCGAACAGAGATTCTTTACATAACAAATACAGAGGGCTCCCCTCCCCCTCCAGAGAGGTGTAAACACCCTCAAGCATTAAACAAGCAGGGTAATACATATTTGAAACACATTTTGAAGAATTAAGAAGAAAATCAATCAAAGCACTTGTATGTATCCAATTTTGTGTAAAAAAAAAAAAAAAAAAAGATTTTAAATGCTACTGTATGTACCCACCTAACTGTCATAGTCATTGATATATACAGGCTACAGTTATTTATGACTGCCAACAAGGGAAAATGTCTGAGACCCATGCTGTCCACTGATCTAATCCTTAGTCATTTTACAGTCATTTCACATGGATGTCTAAACTGGTATGAGTAGCTCACAGCTTAGCACATGTTAGACTGATTGTTTGGTATCAATAGATGGTTGATTTTTCAAAGCTGCAGAGTCACACTTACAGATAGTGAAGCAGGAGGAGCAGGTTAAAAACAGGAGGAGCAGCAGTTCAGCCCTGGAGCTGTGGTTGAAGGTTCATTCTTTTCTCAAAATTCTGCCTCTGTGTCCAGACACTTTCTTCTTTGTCCCTGGCTGTTTTTCCGCTTCCGTAGGCAGTAAAGCACCTCCCCCTGCTTTTGTGAGAGAGACAACCCACAGCAGCCAATCAGGGTCCAGAGGAGGTGGGTCTCTTTGGAAAATTCTCACCTTTAAAAAAAAAAAAAAAGACAATTTACAAACAATTCATTTTAAAATTATCATTTTTCATCAGACCTTATGAAAGTCTATACTGAAGCCTAATGAATTCCATTTAATTAAATCAGCAAATCAAATGTTGAGCCTCAATTCCCATATCAAACCTATAAAACACTTTCTCACCGTCTTTAGCACAATTATTCTGCTTATGTTGGTTGACGGCTGTATTATTAGCATATTGTGAATCAAGATTTGCTATAAGCTCAGTCAATACTTAACCGCTCATCACACTTTGTGTGTGTGTGTGTTTTGGACAGCAAATGAAATAATTTAGCCATGTAAATATGCCTAAGACTCCCATATTACAGATTTTAAAACATTTGGCGTGTTATTTCCAGAAAAAAGTCAATATGGATGTAATATGTAATGTATTTGCAAAACTCTTCATCTTACAATAAAGTGGAACAAATCTTCAAACCCAGGGCGTGGCACAAGCATTTGTGAACAAAATGTGAAGATGCACTGGAGCATGATTAGAACAATAGCATGGTACATGTGGTCACTTTTGGGATAAGAGAGTTATCCAATAGAAAATAATCAATACTTGAGTATGAGTGATGTACTGGAGAAAAAGGAAATTATATTTAAGACACACAAACCAGGTCAGAAATCCTAGAGTTTTTAAGAAAAGAGTCCAGCACAGAGATGGATTTAGATATAGCTGCAGATTGGTGTGTTCTCAATCTGTCAAGGTTTGGCTCAAATACCCTCCGGCACCATGCCAATCAGCCTTTTGAAAAATGTGGATTATCCCAATTAGGGGCATAGACATTTACTAAAGTAACTGGAGTAATATGTACACCAAATGCAAAGTTTGGTTTGATCAGAACTTGTGCCTCATCTTCAAATATAATGCTGCTATTCTGTTTCTGAATGTTAAAGGTGCAAGCTATATATATATAAATATAGCTATAGGTGGTTGGTCTCTCTCAGCAATCTCTCTCTCTCTCTCTCTCTCCCTCTCTCTCTCTCTCTCTCCCCCCCTCTCTCTCTCTCTCTCTCTCTCTCTCTCTATATAGATATATATATATATATATATATATATATATATATATATATATATATAGTGTTCCTCACCTTCCACGCTGGTTGGTCTCTCTCACCCTCATCAGCTCGGGTCCTCTACCAGAGGCCTGGGAGCTTGAGAGTTCTGTGCAGTATCTTTGCTGTTCCCAGTACTGCACTTTTCTGGACTGAGATGTCTGTTGTCCTTCCTGGGATCTGCTGCAACCACTCATCCAGTTTGGGGGTCACAGCCCACCACACCACAGGCACCACCGATGCTTTCACCTTCCAGGCCCTCTCCAGCTCTTCTTTGAGCCCCTGGTATTTCTCTAGTTTCTCGTGTTCCTTTTTCCTGACATTGCCATCGCTCGGTATTACAATGTCCACCACCACGGCTTTGTTCTCTCGCTTATCCAGAACCACGATGTCTGGTTGGTTCGCCATCACCATTCTGTCAGTCTGTATTTGGAAGTCCCACAGGATCTTGGCTCATTCTCCACAACCTTTGGAGGCGTTGCCCACCTTGATCCTGGGGTTTCCAGCCCGTACTTTGCACAGATGTTTCTGTACACTATGCCCGCTACTTGGTTATGTCGCTCCATGTACGCTTTCCCTGCCAGCATCTTACACCCTGCAGTTATGTGCTGGACTGTCTCATGCACTTCTTTGCACAACCTACACCTTGGGTCTTGTCTGGTGTGGTAGATCTGGGCCTCTATTGCTCGGGTGCTCAAGGCTCCTGTGCTCCAGGATGAGCCTCTGTGTCCTTCAGACCAGCCCTCTCCAGCCATTGGTAGGATTTCTTGATATCAGCCACTTCAGTTATGTTCCGGTGGTACGCCCCATGTAGGGGTTTGTCCTGCCATGATGGTCCCTCCAGCACCTCTTCCTCTGCGCCCCACTGTCTGAGACATTCTCTGAGCATGTCATCAGTCTGGGCCTTGTCACTGATGTACTTGAGCTTGGATGTTTCATCCTGGACAGTGGTTCCCACACTCACTAGTCCTCGGCCTCCTTCCTTCCGGCTCGTGTACAGTCTCAGGGTGCTGGACTTGGGATGGAACCCTCCTGCAGGTCAGGAGCTTTCGTGTCTTAACATCCGTGGTCGGTATCTCCTCCTTTGGCCAACTTATGATTCCTGCTGGGTATCTGATCACTGGCAGGGCGTAGCTGTTTATTGCCTGCGCCTTGTTCTTGTAGAGGAGGTGACTGATGGTGGCCCCGTTTCTGAGTCGGTAAAAAGCATTCGCGGCGGATCCACGGCGGAGGTTTGCCGAGATTCGCCTTGGATCTGCCGGACCAGCATCAGTGTCCACCTGCAGACCGTGGCGGTTTAGTTGCGGATCAGCCGTGGACCTGCTGTGTCGCTTGTCAGCAGTGTTAGCAGAACATTAATTAATTTTAATGGAAAATACAGTGAACAGTTTAACTATTTACTTGCAATTAAATCCATGGAAATCAGGTGGGTGATTCTTACCCCCGATATACCCCGATAACGGCGATATAAAGTCAAAGGCGTGTCCGCGCAGCATATCTGAACCCGGTTAGCCACGGATCCGCTCATTAATACTACACATATACCAACTGCAGTATTAAATGCGCGTTCACTGTGCATATATAAACTGATTTAGCCACGGTTCCTCTGTATAACAATACAGAATACGGAACAAATACGCTGAGCGGACTGACTGTGGGGTGGACTTGGCGGACCGAGACGGGATCTGCTGCAAATCCCTCTGCTCGTAGGGAAGCCCAGTCTGACTTGTTGGAAGTTGCTCTCTTCCTGCATGAGCAACTAAACCAATACGGCATGATGCATGGCTACAGATTCATGCATGTGAATGGCATCCAAGCTGGAGCGTGACTGGCTTGACTGTGGCTGATCATATAGGCTAATAAAATCACGTAAAACCATACTTGATGTTTTCACGTTATAACGTGAATATATCATGAAATAACGTGATAAATGCCTATCACAAAATAACATGATAAATTCATATCACATATATATAATTTCACGTTATAACGTGAAAATACCACATCATGAAATAACGTGATAATTTCATGTCACGAAATAATGTCATAATTTCACATTATATTGTTGTATTGTATTCATTGTGATGAATATCACGTTAAAACATGAACGTTTTCACCTAATTACTTGATAGTGAGCCGAAAATATTTGGGGGAATGAGAGCAATACGCCACTGTACATTCGTCATGTGAAGACAAACAAAAAATATTATTATGGCCACGCCCCCTGACAAAGCAGAAGGCGGCCATCTTGGATTGAAATCTTCAAAATGCAGAGTCAGCCTTTTCGTTCATGTTGCTTTTGAACGCACTCCTCTGAAGGCGCTTCACAGGGCTGAAAATCACCGTGCATCATCTAGAGAAGTGCGGCTTCAAACATTACCTCCATTTTTTTGATAACTGTCACAGTTTACAATCAAAATTTTAGACAGTATTCAATGTGAAGATTTGCTCCCATTTGCACAGGCTTAGTCCGATCGTGCTGAAATTTGAATCACTGATGCATGATCTCAGACTGAATATAATACACTGTAAAGCATATGAAAAGTGTGGTTGGGGCTCATGGCTATTAGGGTTAGTAACCCTTGCCACCTAGTGTTACCCCTGCCTGATTAGTGCTCCTCCCTGATTTGCTCATCTTCTACTGGCTGAATGCTAAAGATCCGGAGCAGCTCTGTACCTGTCTGCTCCGATGCCCCTCCCACTCCCACTGTGTCTGTGCAACTGGCGTCTGAACTGGTCCAGAGCTGAGCGGCTTCGGCAAGGCTTAAAACCTTATTTGCAGACTCTTTAACTTACGACTCAATGGTGAGTTTTGCCTAATCCTTATTTTATTATATATTGAGTCTAAAAGCAACATTAGGCTGAATTTGTAACAAGTTTCCTGCATATTAAGCTGCGGGTCTCCGCGAGTTGAACTCCGCAATGAATGCGAGTATTTTTGTGTTTGTTGATTAAATTTACCAATAATGTGTCAAAATAATGAATTAAACTCTAGACCTTAACATACCGTAAGGTGTTACCTTGACTTCGGCAGTAGTATTAAATTGCTTTGATGTTTTTTGTTTATGTATAGGACATTTTTTGTCGGTAATGGCTGATTGTTAATCGCTTAATGCTGCCGATAGTGACGCTGGTGAATTTGTATCTCTTATGTAAATGTTTTGAAATAATGTTGCGCAACACTAATTGAATGAATGAACTGTTACTCGTGACCCCCTTGAAACTGAAACCCTGTTCTGACCTTGTTTTTAGGTCAGGTTTTTGGATAGGACTCTGAATATTGAACTCTTCTCTGATGGCGAGCTGGTAGGACAGAACTTGTTTTTCCTTCTTTTACCTGCGGTCCTTGGATTACGCAAAATACACGAACCAAACTGGATTACAATTGCGGTTCTACCCGAACCGATCTAAATGTTAAAGCAATGAACTGAACTCTCTCAAAGTCAAAAGAAAACTTTGCAAAAACTGAACTCTCTTAAGGTCAAAATATTGGACCAATCAAAGAACTATTTTGTTATCTTTTTTTTTTTTTTTAAGAAAAAGGGGCTCTTTGGTTATTTGTTTATCCTTGTTTAATTAAATCATTGTTTTCTATTTACTTGCTTTACTGCATACATTTTTTTAAAATTATAAATATATCTCAAATTTACATTTAAACCTTTGTTTGTCATTCATATGCAAGCTCCATAAAACAACCTGGTCTCTTCTGTACAGTCCTAATACGTTGATTGCCATAGCCCAACCAAGTTAGCCTACAGTAGTGGTTACATTGGGACATGATGTTTCCTGGGCGAGGAATTTGCTGGGAGCAGCGCTTGCTGGGCGCGATGTGCAGAGCACGGAGGTTGCAGGGCACGGTGTTTGCGGGGTGCAGTGTAGGCACACGTGAGGGCAGATCATCGCCTCTTGCAGCTATTATTATTATTATTATTTTTATTATTATTATTTTTCTCCTAACCAACTCATCCATTTTTCACCCACTGAACAATGACGAAAAGTCATGAAAGTTGACTCTCTAACTTTTGGCTATTTCCATTTTAAAAAAATAAATAAAATGGCTCATCAGCGCCACCTAACGAGACAAAAATACATTAAGGAATAGGAATGACACCAAAAATATTTGAATGTAGAATCATAAAATTTAACACAGAAGTGGATCATGACAAGACAAGTAAAAAATAATATTATGGCCACGCCCGCTGACAAACCAGAAGGATTAAAGTTTGCGAAGCTGAATCGCACTCCTCCGTGGGCACTCACCCGAATGGCTTTAAATTTGGTCCATATTATCTCCAGGGGCAGACCGTCAAAAAAATATCCACATATCCCAAATCCGTCTGACGGTCTCTGAGCAGTGAAGCGACAACAAATGAACACAAGTTTTGGATATTTAGAAATTGCTCCTATTTGCTCAAACAAACTCTATTTTCTTTGAAACTTGACACAGTTCTTAAACTCTCTGCCCTAAAGCTACTGAATGTCAAAAAATTTAATTTGGTGCATTAGCGCCCACTACAGATTGAAATAAAACATGACCCCCCTCTCGATGTGGAGGAGCAGCGACTCTACTCCGAGCTCCTCCTGTGTGGCCGAGCTCCTCACTCTATCTCTAAGGGAGCACCCGGCCACTCTGCGGAGGAAACTTATTTCAGCCGCTTGTATCTGCAATCTCGTCCTTTCGGTCATTACCCAGAGCTCATGACCATAGGTGAGGGTAGGAATGTAGACTGACTGGTAAATCGAGAGCTTTGCCTTTCGGCTCAGCTCCCTCTTCACCAGAACAGCCTGATACAGCGACCGCATCACTGCCGACTCTGCACTGATCCACCTGTCAATCTCACGCTCCATCCTCCTCTCACTCGTGAACAAGACCCCGAGACACTTGAAATCCACCAATTGAGGCAGAGACTCCCCACCCACCCGGAGAGGGCAAACCACCGGCAAACCACCGGCCGGACTCTCCTCTCCAGTCCCCTGGTATAGACTTTACCGGGGCGGCTGAGGAGTGTGATTCCCCTCTAGTTGGAACACACGCTCCGGTCCCCCTTCTTATACAGAGCCAGCAAGGCCCAGTAGAACTCCTTCTTTAGCCTGACGGCATCCCTTCCTTCCGATGTCCACCACCGGATTCGGAGATTTCCACCACGTCAGGCACCACAGACCTTACGGCCACATCAACAATGGACGCCGAGAATGAAGCCCACTCGGACTCCATGTCCCCAGCCTCCCCCGGGATCTGGGAGAAGCTCTCCCGGAGATGAGAGTTGAAGGCCACACCAACAGGGGATTCCGCCAGACATTCCCAACAGACCCTCACGATACGCTTGGGCCTGCAAGGTCTTTCTGGCTTCCTCCTCTGCCAGCGGACCCAACTCCCCACCAGGTGGTGATCAGTCCAAGACACACGGCCGGAGGTCAGATGACACGACAACAAAGTCGATCATTGACCTGCCAGGTCTTTCTGGCTTCCTCCTCTGCCAGCGGACCCAACTCACCACCAGGTGGTAATCAGTCCAAGACACACGGCCAGAGGTCAGATGACATGACAACAAAGTCGATCATTGACCTCTGGCCTAGGGCGTCCCAGTGCCACGTGCACAAGGGGGTCCTTGTGCTCGAACATGTTGTTCGTTATGGGCAAACTGTGATTAGCACAGAAGTCCAATAACAGAACACCACTCGGGTTCAGCTCAGGGAGGCCGTTCCTCCAATCTCCCCTCTCCAAGTATCACCCCGGTCAGTGCACTGCTCAGTATCCCTCCCAGAGACTCCAAGAAGGCCAGGTACTTTGCACTGCTGTTATGCCCGTAGGCCAACACCACATTGAGAGACCTGTCCCCGACCCGAAGGTGTAGGGAAACAACCCTTTCGTTCACCGGGGTGAACTACAACACACAGCGGCTGAGCTGTGGGGCGATGAGCCCACAGCAGCTCGCCGCCGCTCCCCGTGGCCAACGCCAGAGAAATGGAGAGTCCAACCCCTCTCAAGGACTTGGGTTCCAGAGCCCAAGCTGTGCGTGGAGGTGAGGCCGACTATATCTAGTCAGTAACGCTCGACCTCCCGCACAAGCTCAGGCTCTTTCCCCCCCCAGTGAGGTGACATTCCATGTCCCCAGAGCTAGTCTCCATGTCCGGAGATCTGGTCGCCGAGGCCCCCCGCCTTCAACTTCCACCCAGATCTCTGCACCCGGCCCCTATGTCTCCTCCAGGGGAGGGCAGTCCCATGTCGTCCCTTCGGGCTGGGCCCGGCCGGGCCCTGTAGGAGAAGCCCCGGTCACCAGGCACTCGCCAACGTGCACCCACCCCAGGCCTGGCTCCAGGGTAGGGCCCTGGTAGCGCCATTATGGGCGACGTCACTGGCCTTGTTCTTTTTCTTATCATAAGGGCTTCTGAACTGCTCTTAGTCTGACCCGTCCTCCTGGACCTGTTTGCCTTGGGTGACCCTGCCAGGGGCATAAAGCCCCGACAACATAGCTCCTGGGATCATTTGGGCGCTCAAACCCCTCCACCACGTTAAGGTGGCGGTTTGAGGAGGTCTGGTCACAAATCTGCCTATAAAATGGTGCTATGGGCTATGCTTATCTCCCCCTTCTGAACTCCAACCTGACGTCAAGATGCGAAGCCCCAAGTGGACCACGTTTAGGTGCACTACGATTACTGTTGTAAGGCTTCAAGCCCAACAATTGCGGAGAGTGTGCAGTAGGGTTGGGTGGTATCCAAATTTTTATACCGTTAAACCTCCTCAGCATTTTACTGGGGTATACGGTATTACTGTGACTAATTAAGGATTATTTTGTAGCTGCACCTATATCATTCAGAAACGGAATAGCAGCTAACCCTATATCTGAAGATGAGTTCTGTTGAAACCAAACTTTGCCAGTGTGTATCTCCCTCCGTTAAATTATCTGAGACACGCCAAGACAAGAAAAGCACAGAAGAGCCAGATTCTGTAATAAAAAGAAAAAAATACTGTGTCCTGGTATCATGTTGCTGTTAATTTTGCTACCTTCATCCACTAACACACACCGCTCTGCTACATGAAGTTTCAGTTAGTACCAGTTATTGCACAGGTATGGGCAGGAGGCACACGGTTTTTAACATGATCATGGTTATCTCATCTAAAAATGTAAGTTCAATATATATTTTTATTTATATTCTTACATTGTTCAATTAAAGGACTAACATATCTGACAGGACTTAATTAATCTTTTTCACAGTAACCAATTAGAACATGAGTCCAATCAAACCCAACTAGTAAAGCATCATCCCTTTATTCCTTATTCAAAGTCATAGAGGTGTCTCTCATGTGTGGATGTTTACAGAATTTGAATTCTTCCCATGGCACGGTTTGTCTGCTCAGGTGCTCAGATCTCCCACAAGTCTTATCGAATCAGTCACATTGAGTTTTCAATCGCCTGAGCGCTCTCTTTTTAGTGGTGGGAATCAATAACTGTTTCACTATTAGTTGTGAGTCCAAGTGAGAGGCCCATCTTACATGGAACGATGTCAAGGGAGTAAAAACAATCTATTTTGTCCTAAAAAAGAATACTCAAAGACAATGATTTAATTAATGACGTACATTTCATTTATCATCTTTATCACCATTTATTCACATTTCTAAACACCCATGACCACCTTACAGTAAAAACTGATGAAAATAGGATGGAAAAGTAAAATTTTGCTTTTGGAATATCTATGGAGTTTGATGTTTGAATTTGAAGGGTGTGTTCTGAATGGTGTATGGAGAGGAGAGCGGCAGATGAGCAGGACAGAGATAGTAGCTGAATCTGGTTGGTTATGAAGGCACCGTGATGTAAAGAGCCTTGAAGGTCATCAGAAAGACTTTTAGTTGCAACACTGATCACACTACTGAACTATTCCACACTGGTCAAATTTCTGTGGCTTCTCTCCACTGTGGACCAGTCATATGTCTGACGAGACTATTACAGTGTTTAAAATTCTTACCACACTGGCTACAACTGAATGGTCTTTCTCCATTGTGGATCAGCATATGTGATACGAGGCAATTTGATGTGTAAAATGTCTTCTCACAAACTTCACAGCTGTATGGTCTCTCTCCAGCCTGGATTCTATGTTTTACCAAGTTGGTTGACATTGGAAAACTCTTTTTATTGTCTCTATCCAGTGTGGATTTTCATATGTTTTCCTAAGTCACTTGATTTTGAAAATGCCTTCTCACAGGACTTGCAGCTGAATGCTTTTTCGCCAGTGTGAATTCTCATGTGTTCTACTAGGTTACCTGTGGTATAAAATGCCTTCTCACAAACATCACACTCGAACGGTCTTTCTCCGGTGTGAATTCGCATGTGATTTGTGAGGGTTCCTGATGTATAAAATGCCTTTTCACAGACATCACAGCTGAAAGGTCTTTCTCCAGTGTGGATTCTGACATGGTATCTGAGCTGTGTTGATGATAAAAAACCCTTTTCACACTGGTCACATTTATATGGTCTTTCTACAGTGTGGGTTTTCAAATGTCGTGTAAGTGAATTAGACTTTGTAAATTCCATCCCACACTGGTCACAGCTGTATGGTCTTTCTCCAGTGTGGATTCTCATATGTGATACTAGGGTGCTTGATCTGGTAAACATCTTCTCACAGACATCACATCTGAATGGTTTTTCTCCAGTGTGGATTCTCATATGTTCTACTAGGTGGCCTGTCATATAAAATGCCTTCTCACAGACATCACACTTGAAAGGTCTTTCTCCAGTGTGAGTTCGCATGTGTTTTCTGCGGGTTCCTGACGTATAAAATGCCTTCTCACAAACATCACAGCTGAAAGGTCTTTCTCCAGTGTGGATTCTCATATGTGATACTAGGTCACTTGATCTGGTAAACGACTTCTTACAGACATCACAGCTGTGTTGTCTTTCACCACTTTGGATCCTGCTGTGGACTTTGAGATGTGTTGATGTAGGAAAACATTTTTCGGACTGGTCACCTTCAAATGCTCTTTTTCTGGTGTGGATTTTCATATGTCCTTCAAGGTTACTAGACTGCATAAACTCTTTCCCACACTGGCCACACCTGAATGGTCTTTCTCCAGTGTGGATTCTCATGTGTTTTACCAGGTTGCATGATCTATAAAATGCCTTTTCACAGACATCACAGCTGTACGGTCTTTCTCCCGTGTGGATTCTCATATGGTCTACTAGGTTGCGTGATGTATAAAATGCCTTTTCACAGACATCACACTTGTATGGTTTTTCACCAGTGTGGATTCTGACATGGTTTCTGAGGACTGTTGGTGATAAAAAACCCTTTTCACACTGGTCACATTTATATGGTCTTTCTACAGTGTGGGTTTTCAAATGTCGTGTAAGTGCACTAGAATTTGTAAATTCCATCCCACACTGGTCACAGCTGTATGGTCTTTCTCCCGTGTGGATTCTCATATGTGATACTAGGGTACTTGATCTGGTAAACGTTTTCTCACAGACATCACAGCTGAAAGGTCTTTCTCCAGTGTGGATTCTCATATGTTCTACTAGGTGGCCTGTCTTATAAAATGCCTTCTCACAGACATCACACTTGAATGGTCTTTCTCCAGTGTGAGTTAGCATGTGTTTTCTGAGGGATCCTGACGTATAAAACATCTTCTCACAGACATCACAGCTGAAAGGTCTTTCTCCAGTGTGGATTCTTGTATGTGATACTAGGTGGCTTGATTTGGTAAACGACTTCTTACAGACATCACAGCTGTGTTGTCTTTCACCACTGTGGATCCTACTGTGGACTGTGAGATGTCTTGATGTAGAAAAACTGTTTCTACACTGGTCACATTTATATGGTTTTTCTGGTCTTCCTCCAGTGGGGACTTTCATATGTTCTTCTTGTTGTCCTAACTGGTTTGGCTGGTGTGGCTCCCTGCTGTGTGCTGTTTTGTAGTGTCTTCTCAGAGCTGAAAAATGGGCCAGCCTCTTCCCACAGTGCTCACAGGTGAACCCCATTCTGTTGGAGGAGCTCTACAAACACACAGAAAGGAGAGATATTGAGTAAATAGAAAAGGCAATAAAAATGACATTTTGATGAAATAGAGAAAACATGCACTGAATGTGCCAAAATGGATGTATAAATCAAAGTTAAAGTGACCTTTGTCAATTCCACCATGTAACAGACATTACAAAGGGGGATAGAAATTGCGATTTCCCCCAAATTCCAAATGTGCAGTTAAAAACTAAACACACACACATACAGTCCCTGACAAAAGTCTTGTCGCTTATCCATTTTGTAGAAACAAAAGCTTATAACCTGACTTTAAATGAATCGATTGGTTTCAGAAATGTCTCATATGAAAGCTAAAATCCTCTCAAATTATGCTCAATATACTAAAATAAATTTGCTTCACTGAAGAAAGATTGATCATTTAATGAACACAGAAAGGTCAGATTTGGGCAAGACAAAAGTCTTGTCGCCTACAGAAAATTGAACAAATAATTTACTTCAGATACAAAAATATGTTGAATATGAATTTAAGTAGTGGTGCTGTGAGATCCATATTTAATATCTTGTATGACTTCCATGAGCTTAAAGGACTGCATCCATGTGGTTCGACAATGATTCATACAATTTGTTGATGAAGTCATCAGGAATAACAAAGAAAGCATCTTACATGCCTCCAGAGTTCATCAAGATTCTTTGGTTTTGCCTTCCATGCTTCCTCTTTCATTCTACCCCAGACATGCTCAATGATGTTCATGTCTGGTAGTCCAGTAGCCAGTTGCACAATGAAGTGCCAATTCTGACTGCAATGAGTTTGTTTATCAAGTGTTGGGGGATGACGGTGTTGAAAGTGAAGCTGAAGTCAGTGAACAGCATCTGTACATAACTGTTTTTGTTTTCCAGATGAGCCAGGCATAGGTGTAGTGCTGTTGCTATAGCATCATCAGTGGTATGGGTCGAACTGGTATGGGTCGAGTGCAGTGGGGAGACTGGATGTTAAATGGGCTTTGAACAACCTTTCAAAGCACCTTTCATGATGGGAGTGAGTGCTATGGGTCTGTAGTCGTTCAGTGATGTGGTTGGGGATTTCTTGGGTAGTAGTACAATGGTGTTGGCTTTGAAACACGCTGGTATGATGGCTTGGCTCAGTGAGATGTTAAAGATGTCTGTGAGGACATCTGTGAGTGAGTCAGCCCAGTCTCTAACCACATGTCTGGATACGTTGTCTGGGCCTGCAGCTTTCCTGAGGTTTACCCTAAGTAGGGTCCTCCACACACCTGCTGGATCCTGTTTAAGTGTTGTATTTCCTGAGTCGGAGCTTTTGTTGGTGTGGTGATGTTGTTTTCTTCAAACTGGCTGAAGAAGGTGATTAGTGAGTTGAGGAAGTCTGTGTTGTCCTTACATGGTGGGGGTGTAGGCCTGTAGTCAGTGACTGACTGGATGCCCTGCGACTTGGCTGCTGTCATGCCCCTGTTCAGGTTGACCCTACCTGATCTGAGAGCGTCTTGATGTTTTTCATAACTGTAACATCATCAATGCATTTTGACACGTATCCAGTCACGGTGTCTGTGAATTCTGTTATGTGGACATGCTGGTTGACAGTGGGGGCCTCCCTAAAGAAAAAATAAATAACGCCGTTACATTTGTCATGAAAATAATGTCAGTTTGGTTTTGAATGCTCTCACATGTTATAAAATTTCATGCACAAAAGCAAAACTTTTGCCTTGAAGTTTTGTGTTCAGTTTGTTCAGGTATGACAGGAAGTCCATTGCAAATGTAAACTCACAAAGGCACTGAGTGCTGCTAAGCTCCAGAAAATCACCTTCCCCATTGACTCCAGAATATGATGATCTTTGGTTCTTTGAGCTCTCACACTCGGACTCAGACAGACTCTGTCCAAATGTAACCACTAGACATTAAATTGGTAAAGCAAGTCCAGAAAGGCACTGAACTGACAATGGTCCCTGTTTGTGTACAATTAATCAGCTTTACGACATTAAATACATGATCAAGCTGCAGCATGGATGTGCCCAGGCTTCCTGGTGGAGGATGCAGTGGAGATAAAAACATCAGTGTTTTCCTCTTTCACCTAATTGCTGATAAATTTCCAAGTCAAATTTAGGGATCCAAACAACTTTCACCAATTTGTGCCACGATAACTTCAGCCTCATATTGACACCAGACACTTTGGTGAACAAGTCCACTCCTCTATTTATGCTTTTCATTGGCTCAAAGGCCAAAATCATTTCTGTAATCTCACAGTGATCACCAGCCCCTCTAATGAAGAGCTGAGCTGTGAGTAGTATTTAATGGTCTACTTTTGTGTGTGAGGTAAGATTTCTCCATGACAGACCGAGTTGCCTTTGTGACTGACTTTTGAAATGTAGTCTGAAACATATTATGCTGCATTTGTAGACTGTTTGCTAGCCTTTGAGCATTTGTGGTCCTTCCCTGCACTGACAGATTGTAACATAAATTGTATCCCTGGGGTTGAATTGGCAGCTGATATTATATTCTCTGAAAACTGCAACTGATGCATTACAAATAAGATATCCAGCTTTTGAGTGCACGTCTCTGAGAGATGATTTGGGTGCATTATTTTTTGGTGATTTGTTTTTGGACTGCACCCTCTGAGGAGAATGAATAGGGAAACACCGGCATCTAGTGACTTGAACTGACAACTGCAGGCTCAGGCCCAAGAAAATGACAAATGTGCAATGTTTTGAATCAGTCAAATCTTTGTAAATGTTGTGCTTAAAAAGAAATTTGCCCCCTGTGCTTTAGAGTTTGGTCTGAGTTGCTGGGGGGAGTGACCACACTGAGATTCTTTATATACTAGTACCCAAATACAGAGAGCTACATCCACTCCCCATTCAGAGAAGAGCAGTCACTCTCTCATCTCTGTCATTAAAACATAGTCTTATTTGTGACTGGTGTAAACCTTTGTCGATATTTTATATGAATTTTTAATCATACAGCCCAGCACATGTGAGTTTGATATCAACTGATGTTTGATTTTTCAGAGATGCAGAGTCACACTTACAGATAGTGAAGCAGGAGAGCAGGTTAAATGCAGAAAGAGCAGCAGTTCAGCCCTGGAGCTGTGTTTGAAGGTTAAGTCCCTCAAAAGTTATGGTCCATTCCTCTCAAAACTCTGCTTCTGTGTCCAGGCATTTTCTTCTTTGTCCCCGACTGTTTTTCCGCTTCGGTAGGAAGTAAAGCACCTCCCCCTGGTTTTGTGAGAGAGACAACCCACATCAGCCAATCAGGATCCAGAGGAGGCGGGCACCTTTGAAATCTGTTACTTAAAAATTAAAGCCATACAACTTTAATATTTAAGAATCGCTTATGACAATTTTCACTTTGATCAATCCTTTTTATGTACAGGTGCATAATAAGTCTAATGACCTCAATTTAATTTTGTTTAATCAGTTTAGCCCTGATATCTACATTTTGGTACAATTTACAAAACAATGAGATCATATTGGCACAACCTTAATTACACATAAATAGTTTTGACTTAAAACTGATTTTAATTTTTATTCTTGTAAGATTATGCTTTATATATTACATTTTAAACATGTGTAAAAAACAACTATCTGGTCCCGATCATGTTTGCAAGTATTTTTTTTCCTGTTAAATATTTTGCCCCCTGTCTCTGCAGTGAAATCTGCACTTGAACCACGAAAATAAATTATATATTATATATTATATTTTATATTTTATACACACTAGAATAATTAAAGGGATAATTGAAAGGACTGGAATTAAGAGTTCTAAGTTAAAGCAGGACTTATGTGGCCTTTCTGTGTGTTTGGCTTTGACGAGAAGTAAAGTTTTTGGGCACCACTCACCAAATGTTAAGAAACATTATCAATCCAGTATAATCAATTACCTAAATTCAATTCAACTGAATTCAATTTATTTTTGTAGCGCCCAAAATCACAACAACAGTTGCCTCTAAGGGCGTTCCAAGATTTGGATGAGCAAAACATACACACAGACATATCAGAACAGGAATAAACAACATTCATGTAAAGCAGCAAATGAAACATCGTCCAGTCATCCCCTGTCCTTAGACCCTCCTTCTCAGCAAGGAAAAACTCCAAAAAACCCTGGAACTTGGGAAAAAGAAGAAACCTCGGGGAGAACTACAGTGAAGGAGAGATCCACTCCCATGGACGGACAGGCTATAGATGTCCAGGCCCGTGGGCCAGTTCGGTATGGCCACATCTACCCAGGTGGGGAAGGAGCCGGGGAGGAGGAAGCCGGGCAAGGAGGAGGAGAGCCAGGCAAGGAGGAGGAGAGCCAGGCGAGGAGGAGGAGAGCCAGCCAAGAAGGAGGAAGCTGGGCGAGAAGGAGGAAGCCTGGCGAGGAGGAGGAGCCCGGGCGAGGAGGAGGAGATGGGTCCAGCTGTCATCAGGCGTCTGAAAGAGTTACACTCCACAGGGGGAGTGGGACAGGGGCCAACATGTGAATAGCAATGAACGAGCTACAGATGAGAACATAGTAAGTGATGCTGATGAGAAAATAGGAGGAAACAGAGGACAGTGCTCAGGTTGCCACACTTCCCCCAGCTTGTTATCTCCTGCAGCAGCTTATCTTAGTGACATCAACTAAGTAACCTGGTCATAAGCTATTCCGAAGAGGAAGGTTTTAAGCCTGGTCTTAAATAAAGAGACTGTGGAGCCTGTTTAACACCAACAGGGAGTTGATTCCATAACACAGGAGCTTGGTAACTGAAGGCTCTCCCCCCCACTGTACTTTTAGACACTCTAGGAACCACTAATAATCCTGCATTCTGAGAGCGAAGTGCTCTATTTAGCTGATAGGGGACAATGGCATCCTGAAGATATGATGGGGCCATATTGTTTAAGGCTTTGTATGTCAGGAGGAGAACTTTGAGTTTAATTCTAAACTCGACAGGAAGCCTGTGAAGTGATTTTAACACAGGACTAATGTGATCACGTCTTTTAGTTCCTGTTAGGACTCTGGCCGCTGCATTTTGGACCAACTGGAAGCTTCTTAAAGTACCTTTAGCGCAGACGGTGAGCAGAGAATTACAGTAATCTAGTCTGGATGTAACAAATGCATGGATAAGTTTTTCAGCATCATTTTTAGGCAAAATATTTCTGATTTTAGTTATGTTTCGCAGGTGAAAATATGCAGTTTTACAAGCTTGGTTTGTATGAGCTGTGAATGAGAGATTTTGGTCAAATACGACTCCAAGATTTTTTACAGTAGAGCTAGAGGCTATACTCACATTGTCAAGTGAGATTATCTGGTCTGACAGAGAATCTCTCCGACCTTTAGGACCGACAACAATGACCTCTGTTTTTTCAGGGTTTAAGAGCAGGTAATTCAGGGTCATCCAGGTTTTGATGTCCTTCACACAGGCACTGAGCTTATCGATTTGATCGGTCTGATTAGGTTTCATTGATAAGTACAGCTGAGTGTCATCAGCATAGCAGTGGAAATTAATGCCATGTTTTCTGATAATGTTACCTAATGGCAACATATACAGAGTAAACAGGATTGGACCAAGCACAGATCCTTGTGGAACACCGCAAGCTACTTTAGAGCAGGGAGAGGTGCACTGGTTTACACTAACAAACTGGTACCTATCTGATAGATAGGATTTAAACCATTTGAGGGCGGTCCCTCTGACACCTATGTCACATTCTAACCTCTGCAGTAGAATGTTGTGATCAATGGTGTCAAACGCTGCACTGAGGTCCAGTAGGACCAGGACTGAAGCCAGCCCGTTATCAGCAGCTAGTAGCAAATCATTTGTCACTTTAAGCAGAGCAGTTTCTGTGCTGTGGTGAGTTCTGAAACCAGACTGAAATTTTTCATATAAATTATTGCCCTGCAGATGGTGACAAAGCTGTTTCACCACAACTTGTTCCAGAATCTTTGAGAGAAATGGAAGATTCGAAATAGGTCTGTAGTTGGCTAGTTCATCAGGATTTAAGCTAGGTTTTTTCAAAAGCGGTTTAATTACAGCATATTTAAAGGACCGAGGAACATAGCCATTTTCTAATGACATATTTATTATGTTTTGGATGGAACCTATTATTAGGTGGAGAGCTTCTTTGAGGAGTTTGACTGGAATAGGGTCGAGCAAACAAGTTGATGGTTTGGACGACATGATGACTGAGGTAATCTCCACCTCATCGACAGGAGTAAATTTGTCTAATGCTGTTAGAGGATTTATGTGGGATATTGGTGTTACTGACTGGATTTGCTTGGTGCTGATTTTTGGAGTGGCTTCATTGATCTTGTCTCTAATGGTTGTAATTTTGTAATTGAAGAATTCAAGAAAGTCACAACTGAACTTCGAGGGGAGAAGAGACTCAGGGGCAGTGTGCGAGTTTGTCAGCCTGGCTACAGTGCTGAACAGAAATCTGGGGTTGCTTTTGTTTACTTCTATTAGGTTTGAATAGTATCTGGTTTGTGCTTTTCGCAGAGCAGCCTTATAAGAGAGCAGGCAGAGCTTCCATGCCTTCAGAGACTGCTCGGAGCGCGAGCGGCGCCAGAGCTTCTCTGTGCGTCTTACGTGTTGTTTGAGTGATCGCAATTCTGGAGTAAACCAAGGAGCCGGAGGTCTTGGTTTAATGCTTTTCTGTCTTAGCGGAGCTGCAACATCGAGAGCAGATTTTAAGGTGAGCATTGTCCTATCAACAAACTGATCCATGATAATTGGATTAA
Organism: Odontamblyopus lacepedii; assembly: GCA_034769755.1. NCBI lineage: Eukaryota > Metazoa > Chordata > Actinopteri > Gobiiformes > Gobiidae > Odontamblyopus > Odontamblyopus lacepedii. The sequence continues at coordinate 40,610,053 of CM068351.1, read as the reverse complement.
AGTTGTTCTCATTGTCACATGGCATATCATTTAATACTGGCTCAATTATTTCTTTGAACTTGGCTACCGATTTTTCAGATATTGTTCTTTTCATTATAGTTTTCTCCTGCAGAGCTGGATAGTCTTTTAGTACGAATTGAAAGGTAATTAAACAATGGTCAGAGAGTATAGGGTTTTGAGGAATTACAATTAAATCATTAATCTCAATACCATAAGTTAGGACGAGGTCAAGAGTGTGATTGTGACAGTGAGTCGGCTTGTTCACACTCTGGGTAAAACCGACCCCATCCAGGAGAGCACCAAAAGCACTGCTGAGGCTCACTGCTGTTATCAACATGAATGTTGAAATCTCCAACTATAACAATCCTTTCCCATTCCAAAACTAAACTTGAAATAAAGTCAGAAAACTCTGTCAGAAACTCGGCATAAGGACCAGGAGGTCTGTAGATTGTTATGAATATAACAGCTTTTTGGTTTTTCCAGTTGGTGCACGTAATAGATAGTGCGAGGCTTTCAAAGGAGCGGAATGTATAATTAGATTTGAGGCTGAGAATTAGGCTGGAGTGAGAAATGACGGCCACACCGCCACCTCCACCTGTGCTCCTGGCACTTTGAAAGTTCACGTGACTTGGAGGTGTAGATTCGTTTAGTCTAACATAATCATTTTCCTGAAGCCATGTTTCAGTTAAAGCTAGAAGATCAATGTTAAAGTCGCCAATTAATTCATTTATTAAAAGAAATTTAGAGGAGAGGGACCTGATGTTTAGCAGTCCACATTTTACACACTTATCATTTTGTTTATTTGCGACACATGTATTTATTTTTATTAAGTTATGAGATCTGACGCCTTTCCTATCAGAGTTTAGTTGAGTTTTATTGGTGCTTTTTACACGCTTAATTTGTTTATTTGCGACAATTATTTATTTTTATTAAGTTATGAAACCTGACGCCTTTCCTGTCAGAGTTTAGCTGTGTTTTATTTGTGCTTTTTGTGCGTGGGACATACACAGCCTCAGCCAGTCTGGGAGAATTGTTCATGCAGGGTGGCTCAGAGGAGGCCCCTGTACGTGGGGCACACACAGTCTCAGCCTGTTTGGAGCTGTTCTCGCTAACAGAGCAGTGCCTCACTAGTCTACTCTGCTCCCTAGCGTCACTGACACTCCCTGAGCTATTCTGTGTGCTAGTCTTACCTGATGGTCATCTAAGGCTAGCGATCATATTCTGAGCTAAGAGGGAGGAGCCAGCCGGGGTGGGATGGATGCCGTCGCTACGTATAAGCCTGGGCTTCCCCTCAAATGCCCTCCAGTTGTCTATGAAGATGACACCATTCTGTGGGCACCAATTGGACAACCACTGGTTGACAGCTGAAAAGCGGCTGAACATTTCACAATTGGCATAATTTGGAAGGGGGCCAGAGAAGTACACGGACTCCGACAACGACTTAGCCAAATCACAAACTGCCGCTATCTGCAACTTCACCACCTCTGACTGACCGCGCAGAGTATCGTTACCCCCCGCGTGTATAACGATCCGGCGGTACCTGTTCTTACTTCTCTTTAAAAGCCTCAGATTCCCCTCGATGTCACCCAGTCTGGCTCCAGGGTAACACCGTGTGGAAGCTGCAGGCAGTTCCACGTCCCTGACTATGGAGCTCCCTATGACTAGAGCGTACCGCGTCCAGCTCAGGGGGGCGAACCTGTTCTGGACGGGAAGCTCCTTACTGGTCTCCTGCAGTCCTACTGTCAGCCCTGTGTCCCTGATCTCCTGCAGTCCTACTGTCAGCCCTGTGTCCCTGGTCTCCTGCAGTCCTACACTCAGCCCTGTGTCCCTGGTCTCCTGCACTCCTACTCTCAGCCCTGTGTCCCTGGTCTCCTGCAGTCCTACTCTCAGCCCTGTGTCCCTGGTCTCCTGCAGTCCTACACTCAGCCCTGTGTCCCTGGTCTCCTGCACTCCTACTCTCAGCCCTGTGTCCCTGGTCTCCTGCACTCCTACTCTCAGCCCTGTGTCCCTGGTCTCCTGCAGTCCTACTCTCAGCCCTGTGTCCCTGGTCTCCTGCAGTCCTACTCTCAGCCCTGTGTCCCTGGTCTCCTGCAGTCCTACACTCAGCCCTGTGTCCCTGGTCTCCTGCAGTCCTACTCTCAGCCCTGTGTCCCTGATCTGCAGTCCTGGTCTTAGCCCTGCGCCTGCGTCTAACTGTCACAAACCTGTCCTGGTCTGGTCCCGGCTGCACGGGATGCGCCGGGGGGCTGCTCTCGCTAGCTGCGCTCATGTTAATGCGGTCCGCGGTCCCTGCTACTGCCTGACTATAACTCGGCTTCAGCGCCTCCAATGAGCGGATCCACGTTTCTAACTCTGTAACCCTGGCCTCGAGGACTGCCACTACGCTGCACTTAGCACAACTATCCCTGTCACTATCAAATAAGCCAGGGTTCTCACTCCACATGTGGCAACTAGAACAGGAAAGGGGGGCAAGAGTTTTAGCCATGATGCTAGGCTAGGCTAGATCAGGCTGAAACTACAAGCTGAAACTACAGAGAGAGAGAGGCTTAGACCACGAATTACGGAGCACTAGATGCTGAATAAACTTCGATGGTTTGACGAAGTACTCAGGCACTAGTTTAGATGTTGGATTCGTGGATTAACAGATTCAGTAGAGAGACGCTAGTAACAGTGCTCGCAAAACAGTGCTTGCAAAACAGAATTCACTCACCGGAAATGACGTCACCGACCAGATGCAGTCAGATCATACAGGGACCGGACAGCCCTTAGCAAAGGGCCCCACACCCCAGACTCCCGGAGCGCCTCCCACAGGACACCACGAGGGACATGGTCCAATTCCTTCTCCAGGTCCACAAAACACATGTGGACTGGTTGGCCAAATTCCCATGAACCCTCGAGCACCCTATGGAGGGTGTAAAGCTGATCCAGTGTGACACGATCAGGCTGAAAACCACACTGCTCCTCTTGGATCCAAGGTTTGACTAACAGCTGGACTCTCCTCTCCAGTCCCCTGGTATAGACTTTACCGGGAAGGCTGAGGAGTGTGATTCCCCTGTAGTTGGAACACACCCTCCGGTCCCCCTTCTTATACAGAGCCAGCAAGGCCCAGTAGGACTCCTTCTTTAGCCTGACGGCATCCCTTCCTTCCAATGTCCACCACCGGATTCGGGGATTGCCGCCGCGTCAGGCACCACAGACCTTACGGCAACAGCTACGAGTGGCCACATCGACAATGGACGCCATGGAGAATGAAGCCCACTCGGACTCCATGTCCCCAGCCTCCCCCGGGTTCTGGGAGAAGTTCCCCCGGAGATGAGAGTTGAAGGCCGCACCAACAGAGGATTCCGCCAGACATTCCCAACAGACCCTCACGATACGCTTGGGCCTGCCAGGTCTCTCTGGCTTCCTCCTCCGCCAGCGGACCCAACTCACCACCAGGTGGTGATCAGTTGACAGCTCTGCCCCTCTCTTCACCCGATTGTCCAAGACACATGGCCGGAGGTCAGATGACATGACAACAAAGTCGATCATCGACCTCTGGCCTAGGGAGTCCCATTGCCACGTGCACAAGGGGGTCCTTGTGCTCGAACATGTTGTTCGCTATGGGCAAACTGTGATTAGCACAGAAGTGCAATAACAGAACACCACTCGGGTTCAGCTCAGGGAGGCCGTTCCTCCAATCACCCCTCTCCAAGTATCACCCCGGTCGGTGCACTGCTCGGTATCCCTCCCAGAGACTCCAAGAAGGCCAGGTACTTTGCACTGATGTTATGCCCGTAGGCCGACACCACGGTGAGAGACCTGTCCCTGAACCGAAGGTGTAGGGAAACGACCCTTTCATTCACCGGGGTGAACTCCAACACGCAGCGGCTGAGCTGTGGGGCGATGAGCCCACAGCAGCTCGCCGCCGCTCCCCGCGGCCAACGCCAGAGAAATGGAGAGTCCAACCCCTCTCAAGGACTTGGGTTCCAGAGCCCAAGCTGTGCGTGGAGGTGAGGCCGACTATATCTAGTCAGTAACGCTCGACCTCCCGCAGAAGCTCAGCCCACACTTGGGTGTTGTGAGCAGAGGTGGCAATCAATAACTGTTTCACTACCAGTTTTGATTCCAATTGAGAAGCCCATCTTACATGGAAAGATGTCAAGGGAGTAAAAGCAATCTACTTTGCCCAAAAAAAGAACACTCAAAGACAATGATTTCATTGACATACATTTTATTTATTGGAACTGTTCTAAACACCCAGGGCCATCTTACAGTAAAAACTGATGAAAACAGGAGGCAAAGGTTAAATTTTAAGACGGCAAGAAACTTAGAAAAGGTCTGTGGTTTTGAAACGTCTATGGAGATTGATGTTTGAATTTGAAGGGTGTGTTCTGAATGGTGTATGGAAAGAAGAGCGGCAGATGAGCAGGACAGAGATAATAGCTGAATCTGGTTGGTTATGAAGGCACCGTGATGTAAAGAGCCTTGAAGGTCATCAGAAAGACTTTTGATTGCAACACTGATCACACTGCTGAACTATTCCACACTGGTCACATTCCTGTGGCTTCTCTCCACTGTGGACCCGTCATATGTCTGACGAGACTATTGGTGTTTAAAATTCTTACCACACTGGCTACAACTGAATGGTCTTTCTCGATTGTGGATCAGCATATGTGATACAAGGCAATTTGATGTGTAAAATGTCTTCTCACATTGGCCATACCGGCTTGTCAAAGCCTGATCCTGTCACATCTCAGAAGCTCAGCAGGGCCGGGCCTGGTTAGTACTTGGATGGGAGACCACTGGGGATTCCAGGTGCCACAGGGGGTGCCAGTCACAAAAACTGTCATTGAGTCCTTAGGCAAGACACTTTCACCCACATTGCCTAGTATGAAAGTGGAGTGTGCATGGCAGGACTCCCTTGAAAAAGAGATTAGTAATCTCAATGGGACTATCCTGGTTAAATAAAGGTTAAATAAATACTTCACAACTGTATGGTCTTTCTCCAGACTGGATTCTATGTTTTACTAAGTCGCTTGACATTGGAAAACTATTTTTATTGTCTTTCCCCAGTGTGGATTTTCATATGTTTTACTAAGTCACTTGATTTTAAAAATGCCTTCTCACAGGACTTACAGCTGAATGGTTTTTCTCCAGTGTGGATTCTCATGTGTTTTACTAGGTTGCCTGTCGAATAAAATGCCTTCTCACAGACATCACACTCAAATGGTCTTTCTCCGGTGTGAATTCGCATGTGATTTGTGAGGGTTCCTGAAGTATAAAATGCCTTCTCACAGACATCACACTTGTATGGTTTTTCACCAGTGTGGATTCTGACATGGTATCTGAGGACTGTTGGTGATAAAAAACTCTTTTCACACTGGTCACATTTATATGGTCTTTCTGCAGTGTGGGTTTTCAAATGTCGTGTAAGTGTACTAGAATTTGTAAATTCCATCCCACACTCGTCACAGCTGTATGGTCTTTCTCCAGTGTGGATTCTCATGTGGGATACTAGGGAGCTTGATCTGGTAAAAGTTTTCTCACAGACATCACAGCTGAAAGGTCTTTCTCCAGTGTGGATTCTCATATGTTCTACTAGGTGGCCTGTCATATAAAATGCCTTCTCACAGACATCACACTTGAATGGTCTTTCTCCAGTGTGAGTTCGCATGTGTTTTCTGAGGGTTCCTGATGTGTAAAATGCCTTCTCACAAACATCACACTTGAATGGTCTTTCTCCACTATGAGTTTGCATGTGTTTTCTGAGGGTTCCTGAAATATAAAATGCCTTCTCACAAACATCACAGCTGAAAGGTCTTTCTCCAGTGTGGATTCTCATATGTGATACTAAGGAGCTTGATCTGGTAAATGACTTCTTACAGACATCACAGCTGTGTCGTCTTTCACCACTGTGGATCCTGCTGTGGACTTTGAGATGTGTTGATGTAGAAAAACTGTTTCCGCACTGGTCGTCTTCAAATGCTCTTTCTCCAGTGTGGACTTTCATATGTCTGACTAGACTAACTGAGTGTTTAAAATCCTTTTCACACTGGCCACAGCTGAACGGTCTTTCTCCTGTGTGGATTCTCATGTGTTTTACGAGGTTGCCTGTCGTATAAAATGCCTTCTCACATACATCACAGCTGTACGGTCTTTCTCCCGTATGGATTCTCATATGGTCTACTAGGTTGCGTGATGTATAAAACGCCTTTTCGCAGACATCACACTTGTATGGTTTTTCACCAGTGTGGATTCTGACATGGTTTCTGAGGACTGTTGGTGATAAAAAACTCTTTTCACACTGGTCACATTTATATGGTCTTTCTACAGCGTGGGTTGTCATATGTCGTTTAAGTGAATTAGACTTTGTAAATTCCATCCCACACTGGTCACAGCTGTATGGTCTTTCTCCTGTGTGGATTCTCATATGTGATACTAGGGAACTTGATCTGGTAAACGACTTCTTACAGACCAGACAACTGTGGTGTCTTTCACCACTGGTGATCCGGCTGTGGATTTTGAGATGTGTTGATGTAGAAAAATTGTTTCCGCACTGGTCACATTCAAATGCTCTTTCTCCAGTGTGTCCTTCAAGGTTACTAGACTGCATAAATTCTTTTCCACACTGATCACATGTGAACAGCCTTTGTTCAGTGTGGACCCTCATATGTCTGACTAGACTAACTGAGTGTTTAAAATTCTTATCACACTGGCCACAGCTGAAAGGTCTTTCTCCTGTGTGGATTCTCATGTGTGATACTAGATCCTTTGACCTATAAAATGCCTTCTCACAGACATCACAGCTGTAAGGTCTTTCTCCCCTGTGGATTTTCATATGTTCTTCAAGGTTGTTAGAATATATAAATTTCTTCCCACACTGGTCACAGGTGAACCGTCTTTCTCCAGTGTGGACCCTCATATGTCTAACCAGGCTAACTGAGTGTTTAAAATACTTGCCACACTGGTCACAACTGAATGGTCTCTCTCCAGTGTGGCTTGTCATGTGTGACACTAGGTTACTTGATGAATAAAATGTCTTCTCACAGACATCACAGCTGAAAGGTCTTTCTCCTGTGTGGATTCTCATGTGTTTTACTAGGTCACTTGACGTATAAAATGCCTTCTCGCAGACATCACAGCTGAAAGGTCTTTCTCCAGTGTGGATTCTTATATGTGATACTAGGTGGCTTAATTTGGTAAACGACTTCTTACAGACATCACAGCTGTGTTGTCTTTCACCACTGTGGATCCTACTGTGGACTGTGAGATGTGCTGATGTAGAAAAACTGTTTCCACACTGGTCACATTTATATGGTTTTTCCGGTCTTCCTCCAGTGGGGACTTTCATATGTTCCTCTTGTTGTCCTAACTGGTTTGGCTGGTGTGGCTCCCTGCTGTGTGCTGTTTTGTAGTGTCTTCTGAGAGCTGAAACATGGGCCAGTGTCTTCCCACAGTGCTCACAGGTGAACCCCATTCTGTTGGAGGAGCTCTGCAAACACACAGAAAGGAGAGATATTGAGTAAATAGAAAAGGCAATAAAAATGACATTTTGATGAAATAGAGAAAACATGCAGAAAACCGAATCTGGCAAAATAAATATAAATCAAAAATTCAATTCAATTTATTTTTGTAGCGCCCAAAATCGCAACAACAGTAGCCTCTAAGGGCGTTCCAAGATTTGGATGAGTAAAACATACACACAGACATATCAAAACAGGAATACACAACATTCATGTAAAGCAGCAAATGAAACATGGTCCAGTCATCCCCTGTCCTTAGACCTTCCTTCTCAGCAAGGAAAAACTCCAAAAAACCCAGGGTCCTGGGAAAAAGAAGAAACCTCGGGGAGAACTACAGTGAAGGAGGGAGCCACTCCCAAAGACGGATACATTGTCTGGGCCTGCAGCTTTCCTGAAGTTCACCCTGAGTAGGGTCCTCTGCACACCCGCTGGATCCTGTTTAAGTGTTGTTTTCCTGAGTCGGAGCTTTTGTTGGTGTGGTGATGTTGTTTTCTTCAAACTGGCTGAAGAAGGTGATTAGTGAGTTGAGGAAGTCTGTGTTGTCCTTACATGGTGGGGGTATAGGCCTGTAGTCAGTGACTGACTGGATGCCCTGCCACTTGGCTGCTGTCATGCCCTTGTTCAGGTTGACCCTACCTGATCTGAGAGCGTCTTTATGATGTTTTTCATAACTGTAACATCATCCATGCATTTTGATATATATCCAGTCACGGTGTCTGTGAATTCTGTTATGTGGACATGCTGGTTGGCAGTGGGGGCCTCCCTAAAGACAGACCATTCTGTACAGTCAAAGCAGTCCTGGAGGGCAGGGATGTCTTATTACTGTTAAGAGCACGCACTTCTTTCCAGAAGTCCAACACATTGTTGCTTAAAAGTTTACTGGCCAAGGAATTAGACCTCATGCTTTGTTCATTCTTTGAAATAAACCTAATGGCATATTTGTATCTAGCATTTGTAAGTTTCTTGTTTTCAAAGATGGGACCATATCTTGGTCTACCAGCCAAAGCCCCTACTCCCTTGTAGCTTCCTGAGCCAGTTCATAATGCCCAGCTACATAAATATTCCAACCTGGTCGTCTAACATGGTTATTTTTAACACACTTCCGGAAAGATTCACCACTCTGATCTAAAGCATGTATTATGTCATCATAAAAAGTACAAATATCCATCTTGTGGTTCAAGTTAATACAGTTTACATCAGTACATCTGACTGTGTCATACGGTAACTTTATATTGCTTAACAATTTGTCAGTTTTAATAAAATAGGACATGAGGTCTTCCTTTGTTCGGGCAGACCAGTCCAGATTCCCTGGTTTCATAGGGATGGTATTCATAGACAGCACAGGTAACTGTTCAATATAAATTGAAAAGGAGATTGGTATGTGGTCCCCTGTCACCACACTGTACAATATTTCCATAGACCCAAGGGAGGCATGCGCATCAGCTGTACAAATACAGTGGTCTAGCCACGAAGTAGTAGCCACGCCTCACTGATATAGGTGTAACTATGTTCTGGCAACAGCAGTTTGCTAGACAGGATATAGTTATGATCCTCACAGAACTGCACCATGTATTTACCAAATAAGGAATTTATGTCTGTGATGTCAGCATTCATGTCTCCTACAATATATATACTGGAAAAAGAACACTCTTCAACAAAAGCATTTAAAAAAGCTTATTTAAATATTCGTCTTCATTTTGTCGACACTCATAAAGAGTGTACACATTTAAAATCAACAAGTCCTTTTTATCACAAGTAAACTGTACTCCAAGGCACCAGTCAACACCCAGTCTGACAACTTTAACACGTTTATCAATTGTTTTTCTCCAGACTATTGCCACACCTCCCGATATTCTACCCCTGACAATACCCCTGCTTAAGTCTGTGGTGGACTCACCAGCCCCATGAAAATAGTCATTAAAAGAGTTCAACTTTTGCAAGTCTTGATGCGCTAAGAATGTCTCTTGCAGGCAAAGTATGTCATAGTTTATTAAAAGGTTATCAATAACCAGACGACGAGCTTTATCCCCAGCACTGCTCCCAAGCCGCAGCCCACGACATAGGAAAAGACTCGTAAATCCATAGTTCCATTTTAGTGGATATCAGCAGTGCCACTGCGCGCACTCAGGTCACCTGCACCAGGTACAGCCCGGTTGCTACCAACACGACGTGGCTCATAATAACGTCAAACTAGGGCACCTTCAGGCCACAGATCAGGGTTATACATTTCCTGTACATCATTACACTCCGCAGATATTTTAAAAGAGCTGAATCGGCTATGCGCGGTGTCTATCTTTTGGCACGAGACATCGCGTCCAGGTTTCTCCTTTAGATACACTGCTAGTGTTACATCATCCAGATCCCCTCAACAGCAGCCTTTACCTCAGCGACGTCCTCACCCAGACCCGATATTACTGTGGCCTCTCCAACAGGGTCAGAATCACCACCACTCGGGATCTCGGTCACGGCAGCCGCGAGGCACGCTGCTTGCGGCCGCGTCACTGCTACATCCACAGTAGCTTCGTGGGCCCGTTCCTTGGTGTACTCCAAAGCAGTCATCCGCTCACACAGTACATTCGACACAATACGCAGATCATTGTTAACGTCAATCTGCGAATTCATGGCCTGATATAACGTGCCGACCTCTGCACTCAGCTGCTCCATTCTTTTTAGTAGACATGAAACATCCGGGCTATTGAAAGTGACGGGTGGTAGGTCATCCAAATAATAAGACACAAATCTGGGAACCTTCTCTCCACACTCATTCAAAACTTTCAGGCAACTTTTAATGTTGTTGGCATCTTTCTGTGCCCCCTTATGTGAGACATTCCTCTGGGATGTAGGACAGAGCTCAAAAAGGGCCCTCTTGGAGGATTCAATCCACTCTGAATCAAATGCATTAGCAGCCAATATGACGATTTCATCCTGGCTCATAGTCTTCATTTTTACAGAGAGGAAATTCAGCAGTTCATCCTCAACAATAATTTTACCATCAGCTGTATGATATATCTCTGGTTTCAAACGGGAACGTTTAAACACAGGAACAGAAGTGTGTGCACCACTTGCACCGTCAGCCATCAATAATGTTTAGATTAGTGCAGTGAAAAGAATAGGCCATTTGAAATCAGGTTAAGTATGTGTATGATTTAGATTTTATTGATCAAGAAATTGTTTGTTATAGTTGGGTAACATTTGGGCACCAGAGACAGTTGAAACATGTCTTCAGAGCAGCTATGGAAAAACTTTCAGACTCTTGGGCCACATTGGATTTTTATAATTATCAGAGGGGCCGGACATAGGCAGTTTGGAGTTTGTCAAATACAATGTTAGGCATGTTACTTTGAAAAAGTAATTGCTTTTCCTTGAAAAAAGACTCCCATCCTCTTCCCTCATCAACTTGAAGTTAAATCCTGGTTCACCTCAAACTTCCTCAAACTCAACAGCAATAAAACCAAACTTCTAGGCACCAAATCCACCCTAAACAAAATTAATCTTTTCTCCATATGGATTGACTGCTCCTCCATCTCTCCCTCCCCTCAGGTAAAGAGTCTGGGTATCATCCTTGATAGCACTCTCCCCTTCACCTCTTATTGTCAACAATATCACTCGCTCTGCCTACTTCCACCTCCGTAACATTCATCCCCTCCGCCCTTCCCTCACTCCACACTCCACTGCCATCCTTCTGCAACTCCCTGTTTGGTCTACCACAAAAAAACTCTCCATGAACTTCAATAGGTCCAAAACTCAGCTGCCCGCATCATCACACCACCTCCTCCATCAACCACATCACACCACCTCCTCCATCCACCACATCATACCACATCACACCACCTCCTCCATCAACCACATCACACCACCTCCTCCATCAACCACATCACACCACCTCCTCCATCAACCACATCACACCACCTCCTCGATCCACCACATCATACCACATCACACCTCCTCCATCAACCACATCACACCACCTCCTCCATCCACCACATCATACCACCTCCTCCATCAACCACATCATACCACCTCCTCCATCAACCACATCATACCACATCACACCACCTTCATCCACCACATCACACCACCTCCTCCATCCACCACATCATACCACATCACACGTCCTCCATCAACCACATCACACCACCTCCTCCATCAACCGCATCATACCACATCACACCACCCCCTCCATCAACCACATCACACCACCTCCTCCATCCACCACATCACACCACCTCCTCCATCAACCACATCATACCACATCACACCACCCCCTCCCTCAACCACATCACACCACCTCCTCCATCCACCACATCATACCACATCACACCTCCTCCATCCACCACATCATACCACATCACACGTCCTCCATCAACCACATCACACCACCTCCTCCATCAACCACATCATACCACATCACACCACCTTCATCCACCACATCACACCACCTCCTCCATCCACCACATCATACCACCTCCTCCATCAACCACATCATACCACCTCCTCCATCAACCACATCATACCACATCACACCACCTTCATCCACCACATCACACCACCTCCTCCATCCACCACATCATACCACATCACACGTCCTCCATCAACCACATCACACCACCTCCTCCATCAACCACATCATACCACATCACACCACCTTCATCCACCACATCACACCACCTCCTCCATCCACCACATCATACCACATCACACCTCCTCCATCAACCACATCACACCACCTCCTCCATCAACCGCATCATACCACATCACACCACCCGCTCCATCAACCACATCACACCACCTCCTCCATCCACCACATCACACCACCTCCTCCATCAACCACATCATACCACATCACACCACCCCCTCCCTCAACCACATCACACCACCTCCTCCATCAACCACATCATACCACATCACACCACCTTCATCCACCACATCACACCACCTCCTCCATCCACCACATCATACCACATCACACCACCTCCTCCATCAACCACATCACACCACCTCCTCCATCAACCGCATCATACCACCTCCTCCATCCACCACATCATACCACATCACACCACCTCCTCCATCAACCGCATCATACCACCTCCTCCATCCACCACATCATACCACATCACACCACCCCCTCCATCAACCACATCACACCACCTCCTCCATCAACCACATCACACCACCTCCTCCATCAACCACATCACACCAGCTCCTCCAACCACCACATCACACCACCTCCTCCATCCACCACATCATACCACATCACACCACCTCCTCCATCAACCACATCACATCCATCCTACAACAGCTCCACTGGCTCCCCATCTCACACCGTATCCAAGACAAAATCCTGCTCCTCCCATTCAAAGCCCTCCATAACCTGGCACCTCCATATCTCTCCAAACTCCTCCACACTGCCACATCAGCCTGCTCCCTCCGCTCCTCCTACTCTCTCCAACTCTCTGTTCCCTCTGCTCCTCCTCCTCTCTCCAACTCTCTGTTCCCTCTGCTCCTCCTCCTCTCTCCAGCTCTCTGTTCCCGCTGCCCGTCTTGTCAGCATGGGGAGCTGAGCGGCTGAAAGCTCTACTCCTCAGCTCTGGAACACTTTCCCTCCTGACCTCTGAAATTCCGACTCACTCCCACATTTCAAATGCAAACTCAAAACACACCTGTTCAGACTGCCTTATTCACTCCACCAGATCATAACAGCACTATCCATGGCGGTATGGTGACTGAGAGGCACTCAGGCCTCACAGCAAGAAGGTCTGGGTTTGATCCCCGGGTCGCCCTGGCCTTTCTGTGTGGAGTTTGCATGTTCTCCCCGTGTCTGGATGGGTTTCCTCCAGGCACTCCAGATTCCCCCATCAACTCAAAACATACTACATAGGTCTCCAGGGAGAATAGCTGTAAACTACATGTAAGTCACTGTAGGCTTTAACTGTGTTTGAATCATACTTAATTTGTATATGTTGTAGGAAGGCGACTTTGGGTGTCCAGAAAGGCGCCTAATAAATAACTGCATTATTCCACGATAAAAGTAACTAGGTACCAGGGAAAGTTATTATTACTTACTTTTTTTACACTCTACCTTAGCGAATCATCATTACTTAAGCGGTTATCTCGTCTCTCCGTTCCCCCCTCACCAAAGGGGAAAAAACACACACATTTGTCGCTCTTGTGTCTGTGTGAGCCAAGTCGGATGACAGCTCCACTGAGGAGCTTCAGTAACACACAATAACGACATGTTGGCAACGGTAACGGTGCTGTAACGATAGAAAAAATAAATAATGACATCACCCGTTACATTTGTTGTGAAAATAATGTCAGTTTGGTTTTGAATGCTCTCCAAGTCAAATTTAGGGATCCAAACAACTTTTACCAATTTGTGCCACGATAACTTCAGCCTCATATTGACACCAGACACTTTGGTGAACAAGTCCACTCCTCTACTTATGCTTTTCATTGGCTCAAAGGCCAAAATCATTTCAGTAATCTCACAGTGATCACCAGCCCCTCTAATGAAGAGCTGAGCTGTGAGTAGTATTTAATGGTCTACTTTTGTGTGTGAGGTAAGATTTCTCCATGACAGACCGAGTTGCCTTTGTGACTGACTCTTGAACTGTAGTCTGAAACATATTATGCTGCATTTGTAGACTGTTTGCTAGCCTTTGAGCATTTGTGGTCCTTCCCTGCACTGACAGATTGTAACATAAATTGTATCCCTGGGGTTGAATTGGCAGTTGATATTATATTCTCTGAAAACTGCAACTGATGCATTACAAATAAGATATCCAGCTTTTGAGTGCACGTCTCTGAGAGATAATTTGGGTGCATTATTTTTTGGTGATTTGTTTTTGGACTGCACCCTCTGAGGAGAATGAATAGGGAAACACCGGCATCTAGTGACTTGAACTGACAACTGCAGGCTCAGGCCCAAGAAAATGACAAATGTGCAATGTTTTGAATCAGTCAAATCTTTGTAAATGTTGTGCTTAAAAAGAAATTTGCCCCCTGTGCTTTAGAGTTTGGTCTGAGTTGCTGGGGGGAGTGACCACACTGAGATTCTTTATATACTAGTACCCAAATACAGAGCTACATCCACTCCCCATTCAGAGAAGAGCAGTCACTCTCTCATCTCTGTCATTAAAACATAGTATTATTTGTGACTGCAAACAGGAGAAGATGGTTGAGACCTCTGGTGTAAACCTTTGTCGATATTTTTCAGAGATGCAGAGTCACACTTACAGATAGTGAAGCAGGAGAGCAGGTTAAATGCAGAAAGAGCAGCAGTTCAGCCCTGGAGCTGTGTTTGAAGGTTAAGTCCCTCAAAAGTTGTGGTCCATTCCTCTCTCAAAGCTCTGCTTCTCTGTCCAGGCATTTTCTTCTTTGTCCCTGACTGTTTTTCCGCTTCCGTAGGAAGTAAAGCACCTCCCCCTGGTTTTGTGAGAGAGACAACCCACATCAGCCAATCAGGATCCAGAGGAGGCGGGCACCTTCGAAATCTGTTACTTAAAAAATAAAGCCATACAACTTTAATATTTAAGAATCACTTATGACAATTTTCACTTTGATCAATCCTTTTTATGTACAGGTGCATAATAAAAGTCTAATTACCTTAATTGTTTTATCAGTTTAGCCCTGATATCTACATTTTGGTACAAACTGCAAAACACTGAGATCATATTGGTACAATCTTATTAGCACAACCTAAATTAGACCTCAATTATTTTGCCTTAAAACAGATTTTCATTTTTTTATTTTTGGAAGATTATGCTTTATACCTTACATTTTAAAAATATGTAGAAACATCTATCTGGTCCTGATCATGTTTGCAAGTAGTTTTTTTTCCTGTTAAATATTTTGCCCCCTGTCTCTGCAGTGAAATCTGCAGTTGAACCACTAAAGTAAATTATATATTATATTTTATATTTTATACACACTAGAATAATTAAAGGGGTAATTGAAAGGACTGGAATTAAGAGTTCTAAGTTAAAGCAGGACTTATGTGGCCTTTCTGTGTGTTTGGCTTTCACAAGAAGTAAAGTTTTTGGGCACCACTCACCAAATGTTAAGAAACATTATCAATCCAGTATAATCAATTATCTAAATCAATGTATTTATTAATAATTAATTAAACTTGTACCACATCACTGGCGAACCAACTTGTTGCTCGCGTATTTGCTGCCTCGGACATCAAAATAGAACCAAATGCGCAGGAACTGTTTGCTAAAGCAAGAGTCGAAAATTCGTAACCAAGGTTGAATAAGGAATTGGGATTTTGCTTTGTTGGCGCTCCGCATACACTCGGGATGATTTCTTCGGCAGCCAAAGGTTTCCTTTTTCGTCTTTCCTGTGTATCACTACTGCCCATCACCTTCGCTTTTCACTATTTATTTTTCAGTTGCGTTGGGAAGGGAAACAGTCTGAATGGAGGTTTGCAGTCTCGCAGATCTGATTCCCTTTTACAGTCATGGAGTTCGCAAACTTCCGAAGCCCATTTCTCGAGCCATTTTCCACTGTTGGGACGTCCAACAACCGCACGATTATGATGTCTGAATCCCATAACTAAAATATGACAATACCAGAAACAAATCGATATGGTTCAAAAGGCTTGAAAAGATTGGCTGGCAGTAGACGCATTCCACTGGGAAATCAAATATGGCGGTTTGATGCTCACCTATTCGGAGGACCCTTCCCAGCAAACATTGTGCGATGACCGGAAGTTCGAGATTCGGGATGCATGTATTAAACAAGCTGTGGCCAGACTAACTAACTGTCTCCTCTTCGTCTATCCACAGGTATGATTAAAAAGTAATTTTATTAAGTCAGACTTGGTCAGAACATTTTAATTAATTGTGTAAAGGTTTTGGACCAGCTGTGAAATGTTTGATCAATGTTAGCAATGTATTTTTTTGAACTGCCTCATACAGTCCCGTTTCTAACGTCCGCCATGTGTTAAATAGTAAGTAGTAGTAACGTATTTCAAGCCATATTTAAGCAAGGTAAACTGCTGAAGTGCTTTGTAACATGTTAAAGTCAGTTTATACTGTTTTGAGAACAGATATTGCTCAAATCCAACTGTAAGGCAGCCGCCATTTGTATTTTTCTTGTGGTTTAAGCCGAGTCAGTTTTGCCGCCCTACACAGGTGTCTCATGTGTCCAACAGGAGAGATACAGACAAGAGTTCAAGAGTAAGTGTAATTAATGCACAGTAGTAATGGAATAAAAACAGATGGTAAAGAGTGATGTATAAATGTATGTTTATTATTTTATGTATAACTATATGTATTTATTTGTACTTATTTTATTTTATTATCTATTTTGGATTTTAAGTGAATTTACATATTTTATTCTATTACTGTGTGCTTGTTTTTTTTAATTTATGGACATTTATTAAGTTTATGATTTTGAGAGAATGAGCTAACTGAATAACTGAATGATTGTCAGAATTAAACAAGCTGTGGCCAGACTAACTAACTGTCTCCTTTCATCTATCCACAGCAAAACTACACCTTTAGGCTACACAGTCTAACCCTAGCTGTGTGTTACTTGCCACCGCCCAGCTTTCCCCTAGGGCTGGCGCCGGTAACATGAGCAGAAGCAGCTCTCCAGCAGGTGGTGAAAACTGTGGGGGAAACCATTGGGACGACTCTTCCGGAGATTGGTACCATCTACATCACCCACTGTCTGAGGAGAGTGCACAACATCCTGCATGACCAGCACCATCCTGCTTACCTGCTCCACCTGCTGCCCTCAGGTAGAAGATACAGGTCCATACAGGCCAGAACAACCAGACTGACCAACAGCCTGTATCATCAGTGTTCCTCTCCCCTCTCTGCACCCCTCCCATGGACAATAACCACACACACCAATACAATAACACTGAACTGGACTTTACAATCTTGCATAATGACATTAGACTCCACAGGTCTGGCTGCATGTCCATGTGATGCACTTAAATGCTGATTTGCTCTGCCTCCTGCTGCTAAGAGTGTTACAGGTTATTACATATGTGCACTGAATGTCTTTATTGTGCGCATGTTTACTGGGATTATCTATGGGCTCTTTTATGTATTTATTTGACAGGGACATTGCACATTAAATTTATTGCACAGACCATATTTAGCTACAAGCTAACATCCATGTTTACTCCCTGGGCAGAGGCAACGTGATGGCAGGTTAACAATGTGCAGGTACTTCATAAAATGCCCCATGGAACATTTCAAATTCAGCTAAAAGACAAACACCAACAACCCATAACCAGAAGAGGGAGTGCCTCATCAGTGCTGCAAATACAAATACTTACATACAGTATATACATTCTTCCTACAGACAGAAGGTCACTAAAGGCTAGAGCCCTGACTCTCTTTCAGACACATTTTAACAATGAATTGAAACTGTCCCAGAGTGCTATACTCCCTCACAGATACAGGTGAGGAATTCCAGGCACATGTTGCTTTAACAAAGAAGCACTTCTGTCCAAACGAGGTGGAACTGAACTTCACAGAACAGTCTCCTCCTCTTTCCTTCCCACGTTTAATGCACATTTACTTGGTCCTTTGCACTGATTAGAAAAGCAAAACGAAACGGGAAGCAAAAACTAATCTAAATTTATGCTACAGTGTTGACACAAAGCAGACCTACACCATAGACAAGGCCTACTGTGATATGTGGCCTGAAGTTTGCTTAATAAATGCCAAATAAATCTGTTTGTCACCATGTGTGTTAAATACCACCGTAAACCAATAAGGGAATGTAACTCCAGTTAGAATTTTGAAAAAAAAAAATAAACAGGTTTAAAAATCCTACCCACTTTATTCACAGTTTTCTGTAAAGTGCCAGTGGAAGTGGGATTAATGAAGAGGTTCTTAAACTATGGGTGAGGGTCCAAGCACAGACTGTTTAAATGCAGTGCAGTTTGTATGTCTTATTTTAAGTATAAATGGACATTAATCAGATAGAATTAATAGACAGGTCTTGGTCTTGATTAGAAAAGGGAGAGCAGAAGGGCAGAGTTGAAATGGTGCAAGTCAAACCCCCAGATTCATTATGGAATTTGCAGAGAAACGATGCACATGTACAACCACAGTTTGGGTCGAACAAGAGAGAGGTACTTTTGAGACATTATTGGAAATTGTAGTAACAACTCTTGTGTCCTGTTTGCAACAGTGAATAGACTAACAAACCCTCCAGCTCCATTGCCTGATTTCCACAGTGCAATGAGTTTGCATTGTGGCTGCCAAAGTGGGGCGGCAGTAGCTCAGTTGATAAGAGCGTTTGTCCGCTGATCTGAAGGTTGTCGGTTTGAATCCTGCTCTTGACATAAATGTCATTGGTGAGCGTCAGATCCACTGACACACAGGTCGCTGGTGTGATTCCAGCTCCCACAGATGAACGCTGTGTACCAGTCGATCGCCAAGGTAGTGTCGGTAAATCGCCAAGGTAAATTGTAGTTCAATTTTCAATTCAATTTTATTTATATAGCCCAGAATCACAACAAGATTTGCCCCAATGAGCTTCACAGTGAATAAACATGGACACATAGGCTGACATAGACATCAGCAAACACATTCTCCCATCCTCAGTCTCTCGATGAACAACACCATCCTTGGTGCCATAGAGCAAAAAACCCACCGGCGGGTGCAGTATGGGAAAATTCTCTCCAGACACTGTTGCCAACCAGCTGTCGCCGTGCGGCACCTTCGAACCTGAGAGCTTTGAGGAAATGAGTCAGTTTATGAAGAACAGAGGTTTAGATGGACAGGCAGACGTGTGGGGGACTGGCCATCGGCTCATTTGAGTTGAGGGCTTCAACCAGGCAGGTGAGGGCTCAATCCAGGCAGGTGGGGGGCTCCATCCAGTCAGGTGAGTGGAGAGGGGCAGAGCCAAGGTCTGGTCAGTGTTGCTCATGGGAGGAACATCTGGAATCTCTGAAACATCTGAAACAGCTCCACTCCCCAAGGGGAGCGGAAGAGAAGAAGAGAGAGAGACACTGGTGAACAGCAGTGAACTGATTTGTGAAGAATGAAGAGGGATCCCTGTGTTGGAACCAGAACCAGGGATCAGGCGGGACCAGGGATCAGAGCCAGGGATCAGGTGGAACCAGAGATCAGAGCCAACCCCTCTAAAAAAAAAAAAAAAACAGTCGGGGATAATCATGTAGTTTTTAACAGTTAGGTCTAGTTTCGAATGCAGTTCAAATAATCACAGGACCTCTTGTGGTTTTAATTTGCTTGTGAGCTGCTTAGCAAGATAGCCCAAGAGAAATAACAGAGTGAAGAAGAAAATTTGGTGCTCTTTGGTGCACTACCATCTAGTGGCGAAACTGGGGATTGCACTTAAATTTGTTCTAAGAAGAGCTGGTATTAGATTTCAAATTAGGACTATAATGGGGCAAAATTAATAGGGTTACATGTGCACGTAATGACTTGTTTGGTTCACGTTTTATGAGGTGATTAGAACATATCCTTGAACTAACAGTATTTTGTATTGTCCAGAGAATTAAGTAGTTCTTTTCAATAAAATAGAATATTGTAGAAAAGCATGGTTTCAACACAGTTTATAAGATCATATTGCAACACTTTTAACTATTTGCAAGGGTGGCTGGCTATCAGAGGTTCTTCTAGCTATGTAGTCACATGTGTCTTTACATCCTTAGAATAAATAGCCTTTCATTAAACTGACCACATTCAAAAATGGTCGTTAGGAATTGAGAAAGTGTGAGTGTGAAATTGTGTCTGTGTGTATGTGTGTATTGCACATTTATTGTTCATTTATTTTTCAGGTTCATTTATTGAACATAAAAACAACATTCAAACCTCACAACTGCAATTGGTCCTTTCAACAGTCTACAGTACGCATTGTTTTGCGGTTCATCATACACAGCATGACTATAGCAAACCTTTTTTTGTTTCTCTCCCATTAAGCCATTCTTACAATATAGCCTTGACTAGACTTAGACAAACTGAATTGATCCACAAGGGAAATGATTTGGACACATTAGCTCACATATCACAATATAATATAATAACAAAGAGTAAAAAATATAAATGGTAATAATACATTCTAAATACATAGCAAAAAAGAAGATGGAAGAAGATACCTAAATGTATTTGTACAAATCAAAATAAAATAGAAAATAAGTAATACTCACTCCTGTGGGCTCACCACCTGCAGAGGGGTTCATAGGGGGGGTCAGGTGCTATGAGTCTTGGGCAGCAAGCTGCCCCCGCAACCCAGCCGGATTAAGCGGGAGAAGATGGATGGATGGATAGAAGTAATACAATCTCAGCTTTATACAAGAGGTCATTGCAAGATGGTGCAACAATGATTGACAGGATATAGGGTTATCCGTTACGTAAGGGTGAGTTGTACATTTGTAGAGTGTTATCTGTTACATAAAGGTGATCTGTGGTACAGTTGTAGGGAGTATTATTTGTCCCTCTATAGTCTGGTGCAGTGGGTGAGCGGGAGTGTTCATGAGGGAGAGCAGTTTGTCCAGTGTCCTCGTGTCCCTCACTGTGATAAATGTCTCCAGCTCACAGACGATCATGACCAGCTTTACGGAACAGTTTGCCCTATGTTCCTTTTACTGGTGCTACTCCCCCAGCAGACCACAGAGAAGTACGGGGCACAGGGTACAGGACACCATAGACTGGTAGAAGATCAAACTAGAAGTTGTAGAAGACTCATGATTTTACAAAGGCATCCTTTAGTAATGATATCTGTTGTCTTACATGGAAAGGAGCATATCTGCACTGTCTCACAGCACTGTAGTCTATTGAGATCTGTGATGGCCTATTCACAGCACCAGAAACATGTACATGTGATGCAGTACTGTTGGCCTTCACTGAAACAATGCTAATTAAACATAAATAAAAAGGTGTATTAAAATCTAATAGCTCAAAATGTAAAATAATCATTATCCATTCCTCATCTTATTCTGCCATCTAGTGGGCAGAAAATGCAATACATCAAATGAAGCACTGCAGGTTGGGTTTGTGTGTTTTATATTCTCCTTTGACAATTGTATACATACAGTTATATAAGCAGTTGTTTAATGAGTGACATACTGAAAAGATAAATACATTGAGGTGCACGACAACCATTTTAAATTTGATAGATAACAATTTACACAGTGTAAGGTTTATTTTTTGTGTGAAAAGAATGTGCATAGGGACATCGGTGTTGGACTGTTCTGGACTCTGTCTTGGTCAGTGATTGGCTGAAAGGACTTTAAATTCATTGACTGGGAAAATCCGGTGGAGAAGATCATTATCAGATGTATAATAATTTGACAAATAACAATTTAATGCATCAAATAAACTTATAATATGCGTCAAACAAGGTGTTACTGTGTTAAAAATAAGCGTAAATGTGAACACTTTGGCTTGGATTGAACACAGCACACAAACTCAGCACTATGACAGAGTGGCTAGCATTCCCGCCTCACAGCAAGAAGGTTCCAGGTTCGGTCGCCTGGGGCCTTTCTGTGTGGAGTTTGCATGTTCTCCGGTCACTCCGGTTTCCCCCATAAACCTAAAACATGCCCTGTAGGGATGAATTTGGTGTGTGTGTGAGTGACGGTGGTGGTCGGAGGGACCAATGGCGCTGATAGGCCTGGCAGCTGCACTTCTGTCAGTCTGCCCCAGGGCAACTGTGGCTACAGCAGTAGCACCACCACCAGGTCTGGAGTGAATGAAGAATGCTCTGATAATAATGGTCTGTAAATCTTCTTTGGGGACATGTGTCTGTGAAAAGCGCTATAGAAATAACGTTACTTTACCTTACCTTAAAATTTAATAGATTTTGAAAGGAGCCGATGAGCAGTTTTCAGACCACCCCAAGCAGTTCAATCACATACTTTGAAATGTAGAAAATAAAGAAACTAAGGCTATATTTCATTGCCATTTATAGCCAATATTTATGTAATATTTAACCACTAATGTTGCCAAACTTTCTCAGATTTAAATATTAGATTATTTGACAGATTTACATGATTGATCGACATCACCCTTGTGATGTTATTTCCAGATATGGGTCAGTGATGTGGTACAAGTTTGATGAATTATTAATAAATAAATTGATTTAGATAATTGATTATACTGGATTGATAATGTTTCTTAACATTTGTTGAGTGGTGCCATAAAACTTCACTTCTAGTCAAAGCCAAACACACAGAAAGGCCACATAAGTCCTGTTTTAACTTAAAACTCTTAATTCCAGTGATTCAGTTACCCCTTTAATTATTCTAGTGTGTATAAAATATAAAATATAATATATAATTTACTTTAGTGGTTTAAGTGCAGATTTCACTGCAGAGACAGGAGGCAAAATATTTAACAGAAAAACAAAACAAAACTTGAATCGGGGCCAGACAGTTGTTTAAAATGTTATATATAAAGCATAATCTTACAAGAATAAAAATTAAAATCAGTTTTCAGTGAAAATTATGTGTAATTAAGGTTGTGCCAATATGATCTCAATGTTTTGCAAATTGTACCAAAATGTAGATATCAGGGCTAAACTGATTAAACAAAATTAAATTAAGGTTATTGGACTTTTATTATGCACCTGTACATAAAAAGGATTGATCAAAGTGACAATGTTCATAAGTGATTCTTAAACATTAAAGTTGTATTTTTTTTTTTTTTTAAGTAACAGATTTCAAAGGTGCCCGCCTCCTCTGGATCCTGATTGGCTGATGTGGGTTGTCTCTCTCACAAAAGCAGGGGGAGGTGCTTTACTTCCTACCGAAGCGGAAAAACAGTCAGGGACAAAGACGAAAATGCCTGGACACAGAAGCAGAGCTTTGAGAGGAATGTACCATAACTTTTGAGGGACTTAACCTTCAAACACAGCTCCAGGGCTGAACTGCTGTTCTTTCTGCATTTAACCTGCTCTCCTGCTTCACTATCTGTAAGTGTGACTCTGCATCTCTGAAAAATCAAACATCAGTTGATATCAAACTCACATGTGCTGGGCTGTATGATTAAAAATTCATATAAAATATTGACAAAGGTTTACACCAGAGGTCTCAACCATCTTCTCCTGTTTGCCGTCACAAATAATACTATGTTTTAATGACAGAGATGAGAGAGTGACTGCTCTTCTCTGAATGGGGAGTGGATGTAGCTCTCTGTATTTGGGTACTAGTATATAAAGAATCTCAGTGTGGTCACTCCCCCCAGCAACTCAGACCAAACTCTAAAGCACAGGGGGCAAATTTCTTTTTAAGCACAACATTTACAAAGATTTGACTGATTCAAAACATTGCACATTTGTCATTTTCTTGGGCCTGAGCCTGCAGTTGTCAGTTCAAGTCACTAGATGCCGGTGTTTCCCTATTCATTCTCCTCAGAGGGTGCAGTCCAAAAACAAATCACCAAAAAATAATGCACCCAAATCATCTCTCAGAGACGTGCACTCAAAAGCTGGATATCTTATTTGTAATGCATCAGTTGCAGTTTTCAGAGAATATAATATCAGCTGCCAATTCAACCCCAGGGATACAATTTATGTTACAATCTGTCAGTGCAGGGAAGGACCACAAATGCTCAAAGGCTAGCAAACAGTCTACAAATGCAGCATAATATGTTTCAGACTACAGTTCAAGAGTCAGTCACAAAGGCAACTCGGTCTGTCATGGAGAAATCTTACCTCACACACAAAAGTAGACTATTAAATACTACTCACAGCTCAGCTCTTCATTAGAGGGGCTGGTGATCACTGTGAGATTACTGAAATGTTTTTGGCCTTTGAGCCAATGAAAAGCATAAATAGAGGAGTGGACTTGTTTACCAAAGTGTCTAGTGTCAATATGTGGCTGAAGTTATCATGGCACAAATTGGTGAAAGGATCCCTAAATTTCACATGGAAATTTATCAGCAATTAAGTGAAAGAGGAAAACACTGATGTCTTTTTCTCCACTGCATCCTCCACCAGGAAGCCTGGGCACATCCATGCTGCAGCTTGATCATGTATTTAATGTCGTAAAGCTGATTAATTGTACACACACAGGGACCATTGTCAGTTCAGTGCCTTTCTGGACTTGCTTTACCAATTTAATGTCTGGTGGTTTTGTTTGGACAGAGTCTGTCTGAGTCTGAGTGTGAGAGCTCAAAGAACCAAAGATCACATTCTGGAGTCAATGGGGAAGTGCCCAACACTGTATTTGACAAACTCCAAACTGCCTATGTCCGGTCCCTCTGATAAGTATAAAAATCCAATGTGGCCCAAGAGTCTGAACGTTTTCCCATAGCTGCTCTGAAGACATGTTTCAACTATCTCTGGTGCCCAAATGTTACCCAACTATTACAAACAATTATTTGATCAATAAAATCTAAATCATACATATACTTAACCTGATTTCAAATGGCCTATTCTTTTATTTTAATAAATAACCAGCATAATCACTGGTGACTGCAACCAGGCCAAACGGAAGACAGTACTTCACATTATTACGAACATGTGAACTTTGCCACCAGGAGACCAACATCAAACAGACATTCAGAGCGTTCCCCACCCTGACCTGAGGAGCTCAGGCCATCTCTCTGTTATGCTAATTCCAGCCTACAGACCACTATTAAGCAGGAGCAAACCGGCTGTGAGGCACATTAGAGCATGGCCAGAGGAAGCCACCGCAGCTCTCCAGGACTGCTTTGACTGTACAGAATGGTCTGTCTTTAGGGAGGCCCCCACTGCCAACCAGCATGTCCACATAACAGAATTCACAGACACCGTGACTGGATCCATCCATCCATCTTCTCCCGCTTAATCCGGCTGGGTCAATACTCATAGCACCTGACCCCCCCTATGAACCCCTCTGCAGGTGGTGAGCCCACAGGAGGGTGGACAACATGGTCCTTGATGTTAGTTCATAGGGGTGCGGGCATGTTTTGGGTTGATGGGGGAAACCGGAGTACCCGGAGGAAACCCATCCAGACACGGGGAGGAACATGCAAACTCCACACAGAAAGGCCCGGGCGACCCGGGGATCGAACCCGCAACCTTCTTGCTGTGAGGCCTGAGTGTTGCCACTCAGCCACCGTGACTGGATATATGTCAAAATGCATGGATGATTTTACAGTTATGAAAAACATCATAAAGACGCTCTCAGATCAGGTAGGGTCAACCTGAACAGGGGCATGACAGCAGCCAAGTGGCAGGGCATCCAGTCAGTCACTGACTACAGGCCTACACCCCCACCATGTAAGGACAACACAGACTTCCTCAACTCACTAATCACCTTCTTCAGCCAGTTTGAAGAAAACAACATCACCACACCAACAAAAGCTCCGACTCAGGAAAACAACACTTAAACAGGATCCAGCAGGTGTGCAGAGGACCCTACTCAGGGTGAACCTCAGGAAAGCTGCAGGCCCAGACAATGTATCCGAACATGTGCTTAGAGACTGTGCTGACTCACTCACAGATGTCCTCACAGACATCTTCAACATCTCACTGAGCCAAGCCATCATACCAGCGTGTTTCAAAGCCAACACCATTGTACTACTACCCAAGAAATCCCCAACCACATCACTGAACGACTACAGACCCATAGCACTCACTCCCATCATGATAAAGTGCTTTGAAAGGTTGGTCAAAGCCTATTTAACATCCAGTCTCCCCACTGCGCTCGACCCATACCAGTTTGACCCATACCACTGATGATGCTATAGCAACAGCACTACACCTATGCCTGGCTCATCTGGAAAACAAAAACAGTTATGTACAGATGCTGTTCAATGACTTCAGCTTCACCTTCAACACAGTCATCCCCCAACACTTGATAAACAAACTAATTGCAGTCAGAATTGGCACTTCATTATGCAACTGGCTACTGATCTTTCTCACTGACAGACCACAGTCGGTAAGAGTTGAAAAAACCTCCTCAGAGACCATTATCACAAACACCGGGGTTCTACAAGGATGTGTGCTGAGCCCCCTGCTATTTACACTGAACTGCAAGACTGTTGTGCCAGATTCACTTCAAAGCACATCATCAAGTTTGCAGATGACACAACAGTTTTGGGCCTCATCAACCACAACAATGACTCAGCCTACAGAAAGGAGGTCCACCAGCTCATCTACTGGTGTGAACAGTCTTCAACTCCGTGTCGGCAAAACAAAAGAAATAAGAGTGGACTTGAAAGAAATATAGCAGCGCTATAGAGTCTGTGAAAAGCACCAAGTTCATGGGGGTGCATATCACAATGACCTCACATGGAGAACCAACACCTCCTCCCTGGTCAAGAAAGCACAGCAATGCCTACACTTCCTCTGCAGGATGAGGAGAGCTGACCTCCCCCCTTCGGCACTCACCACCTTCTACAGGGCTGCGGCTGAGAGCATCCTCACCAGCAGCCTCAGTCTGGTACGGCAGCTGTTCGGCTGAGGACAAGAAGATCTTACAGAGGGTGGTGAGGACAGCATAAAAGATCATCAGATCACCACAATGAGCCATTCAGGACTTGTACATATCCCGTTCCTGCAAGAGAACCATCAGTATCATCAAGGACAGCACACACTGTTCTTCCTCCTACCATATGGCAAGCGTTATCACAACAGCGGTGCAACAGAACCAGAATAAGAAACAGCTTCTTCCCACAGGCCAACAGGCTAATCAACTCACTCAAGAAAATTCCATGAACATAATAATCACACTATCCAAAACAACTTAATACATTCCTATATCCATTCTGCTATTTCAGCACTGTGCACTTTATATATTGCACCTTTATATACATCATTAAATTCTTGTGGAAATGTATATGTCCTCTGGCTGTATATTTTGTCGTTATTTGATTTATTATTGATGCATATGTGCTTTTCATGTTTGTGTGTGTTTAGTTTTTGACATATTTAGTTTTGAAGAAATCACAATTTCGCTCCCCCTGTGTAATGTCTGTTACATGGTGGAATTGACAAAGGTCACTTTAACTTTGATTTATATATCTATTTTGGCACATTCAGTGCATGTTTTCTCTATTTCATCAAAATGTCATTTTTATTGCCTTTTCTATTTACTCAATATCTCTCCTTTCTGTGTGTTTGTAGAGCTCCTCCAACAGAATGGGGTTCACCTGTGAGCACTGTGGGAAGAGGCTGGCCCATGTTTCAGCTCTCAGAAGACACTACAAAACAGCACACAGCAGGGAGCCAAACCAGTTAGAACAACAAGAGGAACATATGAAAGTCCCCACTGGAGGAAGACCAGAAAAAATATATAAATGTGACCAGTGTGGAAACGGTTTTTCTACATCAACACATCTCACAGTCCACAGAAGGATCCACAGTGGTGAAAGACGACACAGCTGTGATGTCTGTAAGAAGTCGTTTACCAAATCAAGCCACCTAGTATCACATATAAGAATCCACACTGGAGAAAGACCTTTCAGCTGTGATGTCTGTGAGAAGGCATTTTATACATCAAGTGACCTTGTAAAACACATGAGAATCCACACAGGAGAAAGACCTTTCAGCTGTGATGTCTGTGAGAAGACATTTTATTCATCAAGTAGCCTAGTGTCACACATGACAAGCCACACTGGAGAGAGACCATTCAGTTGTGACCAGTGTGGCAAGTATTTTAAACACTCAGTTAGCCTGGTTAGACATATGAGGGTCCACACTGGAGAAAGACTGTTCACCTGTGACCAGTGTGGGAAGAAATTTATATATTCTAACAACCTTGAAGAACATATGAAAATCCACAGGGGAGAAAGACCTTACAGCTGTGATGTCTGTGAGAAGTCATTTTATAGGTCAAAGGATCTAGTATCACACATGAGAATCCACACAGGAGAAAGACCTTTCAGCTGTGGCCAGTATGATAAGAATTTTAAACACTCAGTTAGTCTAGTCAGACATATGAGGGTCCACTCTGGAGAAACAGCATTTGAATGTGACCAAGACGAAAAAAGTTTTTCTACATCAACACATTTCACAGTCCATAGCAGGATCACCAGTGGTGAAAGACGACACAGCTGTGATGTCTGTAAGAAGTCGTTTACCAGATCAAATGCCCTAGTATCACATATGAGAATCCACACTGGAGAAAGACCTTTCAGCTGTGATGTCTGTGTGAAGGCATTTACCAAATCAAGCCACCTAGTAACACATATGAGAATCCACACTGGAGAAAGACCTTTCAGCTGTGATGTCTGTAAAAAGTCGTTTACTAGATCAAGCTCCCTAGTATCACACATGAGAATCCACAATGGAGAAAGACCTTTCAGCTGTGATGTCTGTGAGAAGACGTTTTATACATCAGGAACCCTCAGAAAGCACATGCAAAATCACACTGGAGAAGGACCATTCAAGTGTGATGTCTGTGAGAAGACGTTTACCAAATCAAGCTCCTTAGTATCACACATGAGAATCCACACTGGAGAAAGACCATTCAAGTGTGATGTCTGTAAGAAGGCATTTTATACGACAAGCAACCTAGTAGAACATAAGAGAATACACACTGGAGAAAGACCTTTCAGCTGTGATGTCTGTGAGAAGGGATTTTATACATCAGGAACCCTCACAAAACACATGCGAATTCACACTGGAGAAAGACCTTTCAGCTGTGATGTCTGTGAGAAGACGTTTACCAGATCAAGCTCCTTAGTATCACACATGAGAATCCACACTGGAGAAAGACCATACAGCTGTGACCAGTGTAGGATGGAATTTACAAAATCTAGTACACTTACACGACATTTGAAAACCCACACTGTAGAAAGACCATATAAATGTGACCAGTGTGAAAAGGGTTTTTTATCACCAACAGAGCTCAGATACCATGTCAGAACCCACACTGGTGAAAAACCATACAAGTGTGATGTCTGTGAAAAGGCGTTTTATACGTCAGGAACCCTCACAAATCACATGCGAACTCACACCGGAGAAAGACCATTTGAGTGTGATATCTGTGAGAAGGCATTTTATACCACAGGCCACCTAGTAAATCATATGAGAATCCACACTGGAGAAAGACCTTTCAGCTGTAAGTCCTGTGAGAAGGCATTTTCAAAATCAAGTGAGCTTATAAAACATATGCAAATCCACACTGGAGAGAGACAATAAAAAGAGTTTTCCAGTGTCAAGCAACTTAGTAAAACATAGAATGCAGTCTGGAGAAAGACCATTGTCATGGAATAAGATCACAAACCAGTGATAAATCTTACAGTTTTACATTAAACCAGTCTCTGCCTCATTGAGATTAAAAACCACCTGAGTCAGTCTTTTCATTTTTACGTGCCACGGAGGACAGGGCTGGAGTCTGCTAAGGCCCTACTGAGGGCAGCCATACACTCTCAGATGTCCTGCCCCTTCTTCTGCAGCACGTCCCTTTATTTCTTCTCATCAAATCAATCATGTCAGTACAAAGCATAGTCAGAGAATACATAGTTTACAACATAGTGAATACATAGGTTACAACATAGTGAAGTATATCATGGCTTTGTTTTACATCTGCTGAGATAAGCCATAAGTTACGACCTGTGAACCGTCTGCAAGGAGGGAAAAGGTCATAAGAGGTCAGGCATCTGGTCTCTCAAAGCATTCCTTTTTAACAAAGAACTCTTTTAACCACATGTACATTTTTAATAACTCCATTACAAGCATTTTACTCTAACAACCATACAGCTGTGAAGTTTGTGAGAAGACATTTTACACATCAAATTGCCTCGTATCACATATGCTGATTCACAATGAAGAAAGACCATTCAGTTGTAGCCAGTGTGGTAAGAATTTTAAACACTAATAGTTTCGTCAGACATATGACTGGTCCACAGTGGAGAGAAGCCACAGGAATGTGACCCGTGTGGAATAGTTCAGTAGTGTGATCAGTGTTGCAACTAAAAGTCTTTCTGATGACCTTCAAGGCTCTTTACATCACGGTGCCTTCATAACCAACCAGATTCAGCTACTATCTCTGTCCTGCTCATCTGCCGCTCTCCTCTCCATACACCATTCAGAACACACCCTTCAAATTCAAACATTGAACTCCATAGACGTTTCAAAAGCAAAATTTTACTTTTGCATCCTATTTTCATCTGTTTTTACTGTAAGATGGCCATGGGTGTTTAGAAAAGTGCCAATAAATAGAATGTACCTCATTAATGAAATCATTGTCTTTGAGTGTTATTTTTTAGGACAAAATAGATTGCTTTTACTCTCTTGACATTTTTCCATGTAAGATGGGCCTCTCAATTGGAATCAAAATACACACAGACACACACACACACACATTTTTAAAATATATTTATAAGTGTTTCTCACCTTCCACGCTGATTGGTCTCTCTCACCCTCATCAGCTTGGGTTCTACCAGAGGCCTGGGACCTTGAGAGTTCTACGCAGTATCTTTGCTGTTCCCAGTACTGCGCTTTTCTGGACTGAGATGTCCGTTGTCCTTCCTGGGATCTGCAGCCACCACTCATCCAGTTTGGGGGTCACGGCCCCGAGTGCTCCAATCACCACAGGCACCACTGATACTTTCACCTTCCAGGCCCTCTCCAGCTCTTCTTTGAGCCCCTGGTATTTCTCTAGTTTCTCATGTTCCTTTTTCCTGACATTGCCATCGCTCGGTATTGCAATGTCCACCACCACAGCTTTGTTCTCTCGCTTATCCAGCACCACTATGTCTGGTTGGTTTGCTATCACCATTCTGTCAGTCTGTATTTGGAAGTCCCACAGGATCTTGGCTTGGTCATTCTCCACAAGCTTTGGAGGCATTTCCCACCTTGATCCTGGGGTTTCCAGCCCGTACTCTGCACAGATGTTTCTGTACACTATGCCCGCCACTTGGTTATGTCGCTCCATGTACGCTTTCCCTGCAGCATCTTACACCCTGGTTACAAACTTAACCAATTCACCACCTGCTCTACCTGAAATGTTATTTACTTAATAACATGTCCACGCAATACATAATATGTGGGAAAAACTAACAACACCCTCCTGTGGGCTCACCACCTGCAGAGGGGTTCATGGGGGCTCAGGTGCTATGAGGATTGGGCAGTAAGCTGCCCCCGCGACCCAGCTGGATTAAGCGGGAGAAGATGGATGGAGTCAGTAAATGGGTTTAAATATAAAACAAGTTTTAGTAAAATAATGCTAAATGAAAAATCTTTCAAGGTCCCCTGTGGATCTCTTCCGTAAAGTCCTTGTGCCTTGTAAAAAAAAATAAAAGAAAAAAAAGAAAAAGAACTGTGATATAATAAAGAGGCATAAGCTTTTTACTTTTGAAAACTTTGTTAATTTTAGCACACTGAAATTAGTTTTTAAATGTTTGAACAACCATGTGTCACCACTGTTCTCATCTCTCACTGTCAGGTGCCAGGGCTCACTTAGACCATCCACTCGAGCCTCAGTCAGTGGAGACTGTGTAGTTCCCATGTTCAGAACATCTTTCGGGCAATCCACTTACTCCTCTAAAGGACCCAGACTGTGGAACTCTCTCCCTGCTGACCTCAAACTCCAGACTGATATTAACATCTTCAACAGGGGATTAAAACAGTGGTTGAAGTCAGGACAGAATTGTTCACACAATCTTAATATATGAAATGTTTAATGTATAAATGTTTAATATGTATAAATTAACAATTTGTCTTTTCACATTTTAAATTGTAACTTGAATTGTGCAATCTTTTCTAAAAGCCCCTATGGACTGGTGTTGAAAATTAGCACATGTGCTAACACACTTAAGCAATACATCTGGTTTGTCCAATGCATATGTGATGTCCATCTTAAATAAATAATATAAAAAAAATAAAATAAAAAAATAAAAAAGACCAATTCAACAGCCAATTCCAGCGGGTCTGTTTCCCAATTAGTACGTCCCTTCACCAATCTGTCAGCGTGCGTTGTCTTTCTCGATTAGCGCCTCTCATCTCTGTGGCCCATATGTCCTCCACATCCTCTGCTCCTGTGTTGCTGGTCTCCAACTGTTCCCTTACGGTTCCCCGAGAGTCAGATCCAGGCACTTTTATCCTCCAAAGTCTTGTGGCAGTCTCCAATGAAAACAGTCAGGGGTTTGGTTTGGGTATGACCAATTAGTCCAGATCCTCCACTGTGCACAGTACTTTTTTCTAAAGTACTACAGTTCATGTGATAAATTCACACAAAAAACACAGCAATTAAATGCAGACAAACGGTATAATTATATACACAGCGGCACGGTGGCTGAGTGGCAACACTCAGGCCTCACAGCAAGAAGGTTGCGGGTTTGATCCCTGGAGTTTGTGTGGAGTTTGCATGTTCCTCCCCGTGTCTGGATGGGTTTCCTCCGGGTACTCCGGTTTCCCCCATCAACCCAAAACATGCCCGCACCCCTATGAACTAACATCAAGGACAAATAATGTCCACCACTCCTGTGGGTTCACCACCTGCAGAGGGGTTCATAGGGAAGGTCAGGTGCTATGAGGATTGGGCAGCAAACTGCCCCCGCGACCCAGCTGGATTAAGCGGGAGAAGATGGATGGATGGGATTACAAACATATCCTCACACCCTTTGACATAACCCCTGAAAAAACAGATGGTGTTTTGATGTGGCCAGCTTCTGTTGGACTAAATGACATGATTCAGTGGATTATGAGTGTTCTCTCTGTGACAGAGGTTGTGCTGCTCATGGTGAGTCTGTTCTGTGTGTATATCGCGTTGGAGATGTTATACTTTTCAGAGATTATGCATCAGCAGTACACATAGGCCGGTTTAAATCCTAGCCCCCTAGCGTTGTGGCGGTGAATTACTTCGCAGCACATAGACCTCGACACAGAGCTATAAAGCAAAAATGACGGCGACAAGGCGATGGCAGCAGTGTCAACGCAGAAGTATAATTCGGCCTTTAATCTTTAGGAATGCTCACACGAGCCGAAAGTTCTAAATATTTGACCGAACCTGTCCCGTCAGAACCCACTTGTGTTTCCATGTCCTACTGCAGGGGTTCTTAAACTAGGGGTCGAGACCCCATATGGGGTCACCAAAAACATTTGTGGGGTCGCCAAATGTTTTCTCTCTTCAGTGGGAATATAGCTGTAATGCTGCTAAGAGAAGGGAGAGGAAAAGTTTTCTAACTTTGAATAGATGTTTGCTTGTTTCATCTCGCTGGTGCTTGTTGTTAGTAACAGGTCGACCCAACCGCAGGTCCCGTGGGTTCGGTCGAGTCTGATAACTCAATGAAAAGAGGTAAAGCGGGTTTGGGTGAGTCTGGTCCCATCATAGCCTAACCCTAAGCATGTTCTGTAGCTCTGATTAAAAACAAGAGTGCAGGACTTTTGTCTTTGTGTGTGTTACCAAATGAAAACAGCGAGAGACAAGAAAAAGGCGGCTGGTGTCCTGTGCACACGGAGCAGACACATGAATACCATAGTTTCATAGTTATGCATTGAAACCACACAAATGATGCTCCAGCGTGAAAGAGACACATCCAGAGCACGTACGCGCTGGTCAGGTGCTCCCCGCTCCATGGTCCAGGACCTTTAGTCCCAAACTCCACTGGAAGCTTCTACTGTATGTGCGGCATATCCTGTGAGTGCATGGGTCATTCCATACAGGTCCTAAACAGTGCACTTTAGTGTAAATAGCAAAAGACGGGTGATTTGTTACGCAAACAAACCGTGTGTTCGCAAGGCGCGCCCCCGCAGATACTATGGCCAGCTGCAGTGGAGCACAGCAACATCCATCCATTTTCTTCTGCTTATCCGGGGCCAGGTTGTGGGCGTAGCAGTCTAATAGGCAACTCCCAGACTCTCTTCACCCCAGACACTTCCTCCAGCTCCTCCTGGACCCCGAGAC
The DNA here is from genome assembly GCA_034769755.1 of Odontamblyopus lacepedii. NCBI lineage: Eukaryota > Metazoa > Chordata > Actinopteri > Gobiiformes > Gobiidae > Odontamblyopus > Odontamblyopus lacepedii. Next base: position 40,575,772 of record CM068351.1, on the reverse strand, counting down.
GTTCCCAGGCCCAGAGACAGAGTCCCTCCAACTTGGCCTGGGTCTTCCCCGGGGCCTCCTTCCAGTGGGACATGCTTAGAACACCTCCCAACTGAGGTGTCCAGGAGACATCCGGACCAGATGCCCCAGCCACCTCAGCTGCTCCTCTCGACGTGGAGGAGCAGTGGCTCTACTCTGAGCTCCTCCAGTGTAACTGAGCTCCTCAGCCTATCTCTAAGGGAGCACCCGGCCACTCTGGGGAGGAAACTAATTTCAACCGCTTGTATCCGCGATCTCATCCTTTCGGTCACTGTCAGCCCCTGTCAGCCCCTGTCAGTCCCTGTCAGCCCCTGTCAGCCCCTGTCAGTCCCTGTCAGCCCCTGTTAGTCCCTGTCAGCCCCTGTCAGTCGACCACGAGCTAAGCACAGGGAGCAAAGGGAGGGGAGACTCGGAGTGACAAAAACAAAAGTGAAAACGTGTATACATTGTTTTGGGTGAATAGTCACATACCCCTCTTTAATACCCCACAGAAGTAAATACCCCCTCTTTAATACCCCACAGAAGTCACATACCCCCTCTTTAATACCCCACAGAAGTAAATACCCCCTCTTTAATACCCCACAGAAGTCACATACCCCCTCTTTAATACCCCACAGAAGTAAATACCCCCTCTTTAATACCCCACAGAAGTCACATACCCCCTCTTTAATACCCCACAGAAGTCACATACCCCCTCTTAAATACCCCACAGAAGTCACATACCCCCTCTTTAATACCCCACAGAAGTAAATACCCCCTCTTTAATACGTCACAGAAGTCACATACCCCCTCTTTAATACCCCAGAGAAGCCACATACCCCCTCTTTAATACCCCAGAGAAGTCCCATACCCCCTCTTTAATACCCCAGAGAAGTCCCATACCCCCTCTTTAATCCTACCCCAGAGAAGTCCCATACCCCCTCTTTAATACCCCACAGAAGTAAATACCCCCTCTTTAATACCCCAGAGAAGCCACATACCCCCTCTTTAATACCCCAGAGAAGCCACATACCCCCTCTTTAATACCCCAGAGAAGCCACATACCCCCTCTTTAATAACCCAGAGAAGCCACATACCCCCTCTTTAATAACCCAGAGAAGCCACATACCCCCTCTTTAATAACCCAGAGAAGCCACATACCCCCTCTTTAATAACCCAGAGAAGCCACATACCCCCTCTTTAATAACCCAGAGAAGCCACATACCCCCTCTTTAATACCCCAGAGAAGCCACATACCCCCTCTTTAATAACCCAGAGAAGCCACATACCCCCTCTTTAATAACCCAGAGAAGCCACATACCCCCTCTTTAATACCCCAGAGAAGCCACATACCCCCTCTTTAATAACCCAGAGAAGCCACATACCCCCTCTTTAATACATACATCAGTTCATCATCAGATATTATAATGTGTTTAATGCAGCTTTGCACACGTCTGTTTACATTTTACAGATGTGAAACTTAAAACCACATGGCTAATCTGCATAAACTGTAGCTCTTTCCTTGTGCTGTTGATATATCAGCTTCAGTCCAACTAAAGGACACGACTCAGTGGAATATATGAATATGAATGTTCTTTCTGGGACAGAAGATGTGCTGCTGATAGTGAGTCTGTTCTGCCATCTTGTGTTGGAGATGATTCATGTTAAACTTTTCAGAGATCATACCTGTGCAGGTTGTACGAGTGCAGGTCGTACGAGTGCCGGTTTTGTGCAGCTCTTTTTTTTTTTTTTTTACAGTTATTTCACTCATGACCAGTCACTTCATTTATGTCAGCTACCACTATAATGAAAAGATGGAAAGGTTTAAATAATTCTCATGAGACTCAGTGCTGTAGTTGTTTTTGTTGTAGTTTTGACTGTTGTTCCCACTGCTGGTTAGGAGAATCTGGATAAATCAGCATGAGCTCCTTCTTCCTCCTTGGTCCTTATAGTTGACCACATGACGTAGCTCTCAAAAGTGAGCGATAAGGAGAAGTAAGGATAAGGAAGGAGGTATTTTTTCCCATTTTCGGATGGACCCCAAGCCTCTCTTGAAATTTGCCACAGCCATGTTTGTTTGTCTTTTGGACGCTTGCGCACTCAACTTTATGTTGCTGTATTCAGGATACTGCGCATACATGCACCATGATGATAATAATAAGACTATTAATACTACTACTACTAATAATAATAATAATAACATTAACAATAATAGTAATACATAACACTTGTATAGCACTTTTCATGACACTCAAAGACGCTTCACAGAGATCAGGACAGACAAACACGTGAAAGAAACAGATAAACAGGAGATTTAAACATGGGCAGTGTGGATGAGTCTCTGATGTGTTTGGAGGGGGAGTTCCAGAGGGTGGGGGCAGCAGTGGAGAAGGCCCTGTCCCCCCAGGTCTTGTGTTTAGTCCTGGAGGGAGACAGGAGGTTGGCATCAGTGGTGGTGGAGGAGCTCGGAGAGTAGGTGAGGGCCAGGTTATGGAGGGACCTGTGCACAATGGTGAGGAGTTTATATTGGATGTGCTGAAGGACGGGGAGCCAGTGGAGATCTCTGAGGACAGGAGTGATGTGTTCATGGGAGGAGGTGTGGGTGAGGAGGCAGGCAGCAGAGTTTTGAATATACTGGAGTTTGGAGGGTGAACCGTAGAGCAGGCTGTTACAGTAGTCGAGGCGGGAGGTGACAAAGGAGTGGATAAGGGTTACGGTGGACTGAGGGGAGAGGGACAGGCAGAGGCGAGCGATGTTCCGGAGGTGGTAGAAGGCGGATGAAACTGGGATATTCAAAAAACCCATAACCGGGATACTGATGTGCATGTGTAAGCACTCATTGAAGCTCCACTTTGTGTTCTTGTTTCTCTTTTTTTTTTCTCATTGTTGTGTCCTCGTTAAGTCCAGTTTCTCTTCTGTTTTGTCTCATCTCTTTCACCAAAGTCGCAGAGGAACCTTCGTGCACTCCAAACCCTGGAAACAGAGGCTCAGAGAAGGATGAGAAGGTCCAGAGGTGGAACAGTTCTCCATCAGAGGAGACCTCATAAAAGGACAGAGCTCCAGCCTCAGAGTCCAGGAACACGCCCACTCTGCCAGAGGTCACGCCCCCTTCACCAGAGGACACGCCCCCTCTCTCTGAGTGACAGGAGTGGTGGAGGTGTGTTAAGCTGCTGTTGTGGGTGACACAGTACTCTCCATTATAGTTCCTCAGACTGCAGGAGTGATCATTGTATCCAAACTCACACTCCACTCCCCGTCCGCTCCGTCTGATCTCTCTGTAACTCACTGCTATATCAACCCTCCCACTCCAGTCCACCTCCCAGTAACACCGCCCCCTCAGGCCAGTGCTGCTCAGGACCTGATAGTGGTGTGTGAACCTGTCCTCATGATCTGGATACTCCTGTTCCTCCTTCACACGTGTCACAGTCCGATGGTTCTCAGACAGAAGCAGGCATCTGTGAGCTGAGTTTGGGTCCAGAGAGACGTCACAGGAGTCTGAAACACAAATAATTCATCTCATTCTTTTGTTCTGATTGTGTCTACGTTCAGTGGAGCGAACATGTCAAGCACCTGTCAAGCACAATTGGACAAAGTCTCAGATATTTGAGAGGAAAAGTAAAGGGAAACTAGGCTGGATGTATTTGAAATTCTGACGTGTAAATGAAGTGAGTGTGGTCCTTGTTCACTGTATGGCTGCTAGGTAATAGTTATGGAACCTCTAGGTCACATCTGCGGCTCATGTCTGAGTGAAATGATAAACTTCACCAAAATGGTCCAATGAATGAAAACCGGGTGAGATATGAACCCATTTGAAGCATAGTGAATGATCTGAGCTGTTCTCTGCACTTTACTTTGTGAAGGAAACAAAACAATCTCACATTTCCTCAGACCTGGGACCATCCAGCGCTCTCCAGCAGGATCCAACCTGAAACACACATGTTCAGTTTAGACCAGACTAGGACCAGACCAGGATTAGACCAGGACCAGAGACCAGAGACCAGACCAGAGACCAAACCAAGGCCAAACCAGAGACCAGAACAGGACCAAACCAGGACCAGAGACCAGACCAAGACTGGACCAGGACCAGGCTAGGACCAGACTAGGATCAGGACCAGACCTGGATCAGACCTGGATCAGACCTGGACCAGACCAGTGACCAGACCAGCGACCAGACTAGAGACCAGACCAGAAACAGAGCACAGACCAGACCAGGACCGGACCTGGACCAGACCAGGACGAGAGCAGGACCAGACCAAGACCAGACCAGAGACACCAGCGTTCTCTCACCTGACAGACAGCAGGGGGCGGTCTCACCTGACAGACAGCAGGGGGCGCTGGTCCCGTAGAGCGGTCAGGAGCTCGGCGGAGGCTCCTGGATGGTTGTAGCTCAGGTCGAACTCTCTAAGGTGGGAGCAGGAGCTCAGAGCTGAGGCCAGAGCAGCCCCGCCCCTCTCTGAGACCAGACATCCAGACAGCCTAAAGACACAGCATTACACTCATGGGGACACAAGGGGGCAGAGTGCATCATGGGAGCGTCTCACCTGAGCATCTCCAGTCTGCAGGGGGCGCTCTTCAGTCCAGAACACAGCAGCTCCACTCCTGAGTCCTGGAGGTGGTTGTGGCTGAGATCCAAGTGTGTGAGACTGGAGGAGCTGAGGACTGAGGCCAGAGGAGCACAGCTGAGAGGAGACAGGCCACAGCCACAAAGACTGAGGACAGAGAGGGACATTAGAGACGAGAACCTCCACACAAGAGTTTAAATACAGACTGAGGACAGAGAGGGACATTAGAGACGAGAACCTCCACACAAGAGTTTAAATACAGACTGAGGACAGAGAGGGACATTAGAGACGAGAACCTCCACACAAGAGTTTAAATACAGTCTGAGGACAGAGAGGGACATTAGAGACGAGAACCTCCACACAAGAGTTTAAATACAGTCTGAGGACAGAGAGGGACATTAGAGACGAGAACCTCCACACAAGAGTTTAAATAGTCTGGACTCACAGGGCTTTGGTGGAGGCTCTGATCACCGGCAGCAGACCCAGGAGAGCTGTCTCTGAGGCCTGGTATTTCCTCAGGTCAAACTCCTCCAGGTCTGAGTCTGAGGACAGTAAGACAAAGGACAGAGCGGACCACAGAGCAGGAGACATGGTTCTGTCAGAGAGGTATCTTCTCATGTTCTTCTGTATCTCCTGGACCAGACTGCCATCGTTCAGCTCGTTCAGACAGTGGAACAGGTTCAGACTTCTCTCTGCAGACAGACCCTCTTCATCCAGCTTCTGTCTGATGTACTTAACTGTCTCCTGATTGGTCTGGTCACTTCCTGTCTGAGTCAGCAGACCCTGCAGCAGGTTCTGATTCGTCAGCAGAGACAGCCCCAGGAGGAAGCGCAGGAACAGGTCCAAGTGTCCATTTGGACTCTGTAAGGCCTGGTCCACTGCAGAGCGGTAGAAGGCCTCAGAGTCTGGACTTTCAGAGGAGTGTGGTGGCTTCAGCAGGTTCTCTCCAGAGCTGAAGAAGGTGTGATGGACGTGAAGAGCCGCCAGAAACTCCTGCACACTCAGATGGATGAAGCAGTAGACCTTGTCCTGGTACAGGCCTGGCTCCTCTCTAAAGACCTGTGTAAACACTCCGGAGTAAACTGAGGCCGCTGCAGCGTCCAACCCACACTCGCTCAGGTCACTCTCGTAGAAGATCAGGTTTCCTTTCTGCAGCTGCTCAAAGGATACTTTTCCCAGAGACTTCACCATCTCCCTGGTCTCTGGAGTCCAGTGAAGGTCCTCCCCTGATCCCTCGTGATACTTAATGTTCTGGACTTTGGCCTGCACCACCAGGAAGTGGACGTACATCTGTGTGAGAGTCCGGGGCAGCTCTGTTTCCTCTGTTTGTTCCAGAAGCTTCTGTAGAACTGTGGAGAGGATCCAGCAGAAGATCGGGATGTGGCTCATGATGTGGAGGCTGCGGATGCTCTTGATGTGGGAAATGACGGCTGTCGCCTGATCTGTGAACCTCTTCCTGAAGTACTGCTCCTTCTGCGGGTCGGCGAACCCTCGCACCTCTGTCACCATGGAGACGCACTCAGCAGGGATCTGATTGGCTGCCGCAGGGCGCGTGGTTATCCAGAGGCGAGCGGAGGGAAGCAGCCTCCCCCTGATGAGGTTCACCAGCAGCACGTGCACTGAGGCCGACTCTGTGGGGTCGCTCAGGACCCGGGTTCGGCTGAAGTCCAGAGGAAGTCTGCACTCGTCCAGCCCGTCAAAGATGAAGAGCACCTGGAGGTGTTGGAAGCTGCAGAGATCTTTGGATGGACTGAAGAAGTGGTGCAGCAGCTGCACCAGGCTGAACTGTGAGTCTCTGAGCACATTGAGCTCTCTGAAAGTGAACGGGAACAGCAGCTGGAGGTCCTGGTGGGCCCGGCCTTCAGCCCAGTCCAGACTGAACTTCTGAGTCAGCACTGTTTTCCCCACGCCGGCCACGCCCTTCATCAGCACAAACCTGATTGGCTCTGGTGAATGTGGGCGGGGCTTAAAGAGCTCTTCACATGTGATGGTCTCTAGAGCGGCTGATCTCCTGGACGCTGTCTCTATGTGTCTGACCTCATGTTCCTGGTTGACCTCTGAGGCTCCACCCTCTGTGATGTAGAGCTCTGTGTAGATCTGGGCCAGGGGGGCGGAGTCTCCTGCTTTAGCCACACCCTCAAACACACGGCTGAACCTCTGCTGCAGATCACACTTCACTTTATCTCGGAACCCAACTTTACTCCCTTTAAACACAAGAGTTAGAACGTAAAACATCTTGAATATTTCATACAGGAGGGCATCTGACACACAGGGAGGGCATCTGACACACAGGGAGGGCATCTGACAGACAGGGAGGGCATCTGACACACAGGGAGGGCATCTGACACACAGGGAGGGCATCTGACAGACAGGGATAGAGGAGGATGGGAGGGCATCTGGAGATTCTTACTGTTCCTCAGGTGCTGGGCCAGATGCTCGTGGCCCATCCTCTTCAGGAAGTCCAGGGTGATGGTCAGAACCTCTCTGCTCTCCTCCTCCTCACTCTCGGGGCATTCTGGGTAATCTGAGGCCAGGAGCCTGAGGAGCCTCTGCAGCTGCTGCTGGACAAACATCAGGACCTGCTCCTCCAGAACCTGAAACACACACTGTCTGAAGACGTGTTCTGACTGTGACGTCACCCACAGCGCTCAGCTCCAAACGAAGCTCATGGAGGCCGGCGGCGAAACACCGCTCAGCTCCAAACGAAGCTCATGGAGCCCTGCGGCGAAACAGCGCTCAGCTCCAAACGAAGCTCATGGAGGCCGGCGGACAAACACCGCTCAGCTCCAAACGAAGCTCATGGAGGCCGGCGGCGAAACACCGCTCAGCTCCAAACGAAGCTCATGGAGGCCGGCGGCGAAACACCGCTCATCTCCAAACAAAGCTCATGGAGGCCGGCGGCGAAACACCGCTCAGCTCCAAACGAAGCTCATGGAGGCCAGCGGCAAAACAGCGCTCAGCTCCAAACGAAGCTCATGGAGGCCGGCGGACAAACACCGCTCAGCTCCAAACGAAGCTCATGGAGGCCGGCGGCGAAACACCGCTCAGCTCCAAACGAAGCTCATGGAGGCCGGCGGCGAAACAGCGCTCAGCTCCAAACAAAGCTCATGGAGGCCAGCGGCCAAACACCGCTCAGCTCCAAACAAAGCTCATGGAGGCTAGCGGCAAAACACCGCTCAGCTCCAAACGAAGCTCATGGAGGCCGGCGGCGAATCTAGAGCCAGGACCATATTTGGAAATCCACGCTCAAAACCAAAGAGGCAATGAGGAGCGAGGCCTTTGACGGGACAAAGGAAACCAGGACTGTCCGAATGTCTACCCCATAGACTGTATAAAAGAAGTGGACTAAGTGAGCGTGATGTCACCCATAGCGTTTAGCGCCGCTCAAATGAGGCTCGCGATGCTAACGGTCTGGAGCCAGGCTCTATGTTATAAATAGGTTTTATTTGACGGACAAAATAGTGAAAAAAAAAATCTGGATAATGTAGAGCGGGTTTGTATGACCATTTTAAGACCAAAATGACGAGGCCACACCAACAGGTACAGAGAGAGGAGCGATCAGATCCCAATGTAAGTGAATGGGAAAAAGGGAGAGAAGGAGCCGGAAGAGCCTCCTGGAGCACTTCCTATTTGGCACGCGGCGGCTAACGGGATAGCGATCTATGGTCTACCCCAGCCCCTACACACACAAAATACACACTATACACACACACTACACACACTATACATACACGCACACACACACACACGTACACACACGCACACACTACACACACACACACACACATACACACACACACCACACACACGCACACAGACACAGACCTGGAAGATGGAGTCCAGATCTGCCTGATGCTCCTGACCATTGGGAACGCTCAGATCCATGTCTCTGTCAACCAATCAAAACAGAGTCCTGTTTAGTCCTGGTTCAGTCCTGGTTTAGTCCTGGTTTAGTCCTGGATTAGTCCTGGATTAGTCCTGGTTTAGTCCTGGTTTAGTCCTGGTTTAGTCCTGGATTAGTCCTGGATTAGTCCTGGTTTAGTCCTGGATTAGTCCTGGATTAGTCCTGGATTAGTCCTGGTTTAGTCCTGGTTTAGTCCTGGATTAGTCCTGGATTAGTCCTGGTTTAGTCCTGGATTAGTCCTGGTTTAGTCCTGGATTAGTCCTGGATTAGTCCTGGATTAGTCCTGGATTAGTCCTGGATTAGTCCGTACCTCTGATGTGAGTCTATAACCACTTTGTTCCAGTCTTTGGAGCGGTCACTTCTCAGAGACTCTGCGGTGGGGCCATAGGGGGCGCTGTTGTCTCTGAGGAACATTTACAGACGTATTATTTGAAACGTAAAACTGAAGAAAGGTTTGGAGTGTGAAGCATGAACGCCAAACCCCTGTGCAGCAAACACACACACACACACCTAACACCACACACACACCTAACACCACACACACACACCTAACACCACACACACACACACACACACACACACACCTAACACCACACACACACACACCTAACACCACACACACACACACCTAACACCACACACACATACACACACACACCTAACACCACACACACACACACCTAACACCACACACACACACACACACCTAACACCACACACACACACACACACACACACACACACACACACACACACACACACACACACACACACACACACACACCTAACACCACACACACACACACACACACACCTAACACCACACACACACACACACACCTAACACAACACACACACACACCTAACACCACACACACACACACCTAACACCACACACACACACACACCTAACACCACACACACACACCTAACACCACACACACACACACACACACACACACACACCTAACACCACACACACACCTAACACCACACACACACACACACACCTAACACCACACACACACACACACACACCTAACACCACACACACACACACACACACCTAACACCACACACACACACACCTAACACCACACACACACACACACCTAACACCACACACACACACCTAACACCACACACACACACACCTAACACCACACACACACACCTAACACCACACACACACACACACACACACACACACCCACACACACCTTACAACACACACACACACACCTTACACCACACACACCTAACACCACACACACCTAACACCACACACACACACCTAACACCTGTGCCACCACACACTCAACACACATTTACTGCATCACACAGTGCCACCTCCAGGTCTACTCTGTCACAACATCTGTACAAACACTCCTCTCTCCTCCTCTTTCCTCCTCTTTTCTCCTTGGCACCTCCTCTCTCCTCCTCTCTTTTCCTCAGCACCTCCTCTCTCCTCCTCTCTTCTCCTCGGCACCTCCTCTCTCCTCATCTCTCCTCCTCTCTTCTCCTCGGCACCTCCTCTCTCCTCCTCTCTCCTCCTCGGCACCTCCTCTCTCCTCTTCTCTTTTCCTCAGCACCTCCTCTCTCCTCCTCTCTTTTCCTCGGCACCTCCTCTCTCCTCCTCTCTCCTCCTCTCTTCTCCTCGGCACCTCCTCTCTCCTCCTCCTCTCTTTCTTTCAATCTTTCTGGAGTATTGTAAAAGTATCAGACTTGAGGTTATCTTGATTTGAAACATTAAACTGTGAGACTGACCTGAGCTGTGCAGAGGCTCCACTTTGGCCTTTTTTAAAGTTGATGCCCAAGTCTTTGGAGAAGTTACTGCTCAGAGAGACTCCGCTGGGGCCAGGACCAGGACCTGCTTTAGACCTGGAATAGTCCTGGTTTAGGCCTGGTTCAGCTGATCCTGGTCTCTTCTCCATTTTCCTGAAATGAAACAAACTGAGCTGTGGTTTAGATGTGACGGAGCAGGTCTGTGTCAGGACCGAACTATGATAAATGACAGGTGTTACAGACTGACAGGTGTTATAGACTGACAGGTGTTATAGACTGACAGGTGTTATAGACTGACAGGTGTTATAGAGTGTCTGTGTGTTGTGTGTGTGTATGTATGTGCGTCATGAATAACTTTAGAAATATATTGGCACAAACAAAAACAGTCACATCACAAAGCATTTGCTGTTTTTCAGGGTATTTTACAGTTTTATGCGGGGCTGGGTGCGTCATCGGCCCAAAATATAATTGGTACTATCTTATTAGACACTTTGTCTAAAAAAAGAGAGAAAATCGCCGTAACCCCAACCCTGCTGGTCGAAGTCAGTATTGCATGCCCGAAAGTGAGACCCACTGTACACAAACCCAAGGAGTGGTTCAGCTGGACCATGCGGCCTGGTTAAGGCTGTGAGATACAGAGATCATTAGGTACCAGTATTACCATAATCGCCCAAACTGAATTTTTCGAAGCACAACAGCATAAACGATTGACATAGCTCTGGTGTGCGTTTGATGGGGCCAACTTCACGGGGGGTTAGGGTTATAGACTCTGAGGCTTTCAGACTGTAAGCACAGCACAGACAGCCGAGTCACGTTCACGTGAAAACATGTTTGAAAAACCGAGATTTGACCGAAACCTTCAGCACTAACACAACACGCACAGACTTACCAGGTGAAGGATCATCCACGCATCCACAGTCTGCCACGACACGGAGCCGGTCCCGTCACCCACGGGAGCTCAGGACAAAGTGAAAGTAAAAACTGTCACAGATCAGCTCTGGAGCCGCGCACGAAGAGCGCTCACTCTGCTGACAAGTTTACGCGGATCTGTGTTCCAAAGATCCTCTCGTGTTTGTGCCTCTTCAGAAGTTTAAACAGAGAAGTATCATAGAAGATCATTTTATTATATTTATATTTGTTACACTTCTGTGTTTTCAGTGAGAGCTCCCAAATCACATAACCCTGTGTGCCCTCTGTCTTTTATCTGCATCAGCTATTTATTAATTTATTGTGTTATTAATGTAAAACTTCAAATGTACAAGACACAAGTTGGTCAGTAACAAAAAGGTAAATAAGAAGCCACTTAAAATAAACAAAAATCATAGATTAGAATTTAGAATAGAATCATTTAAAGCAGGTTAGAATTGTCAAACTGCATTGATTAAAAAATATACGGCCAAAACAAAGGTTTTCAGTCACTAAGCACCTGAAAGAGAGATGTACAAAATGTAAAATACACAGCTCAATTTTAAAGTTGAAACTTTTGCTTTTAAAAATGTTTAATGTTTGTTATCTACTTTAATTCCAGAAATTAAATTATTTTATTTCAGGGTGGAGTTGCAAAATCTGAAAACAATGAGTCTTTTAGTTCTTTACCTCAGCCCATTATCACATTTCCTATATAACAGATATTTCATTAATTTTTAACTCTGTGCTTCATAGTGTTTTGTATCATGTTTTTAAGGTAAAGTAACGGCTTTACATCATTTCAGGAACATTCTGTTTCATATTTTATAACCATTAGATCTGTTACAAACAAAACATTGTTATCAAACCAGTCTTTTATAAAAACACTGTTCCTTTTCCACAAGATGAAGCTGTGTGGGGGGAAATTGTGAGTAAATGTAATTTTCCAGACAGCTAAAACCTGTTTGTGAAAATCTGAGAACCTCACTGGTCATTTTGAGATCTCAAAATCACATTTCATTCGAAAATCAAACCCTTCCACCTTAGAAAACAAACTTGTAAGTTCCTGGAACCACCATCAGGCTGCAATAGAAATGCTTTAACTGAATTTAGTTTAACGGGTCCAAGAAAGATTTCAAATTCCAACCCTTTTAACCCCCCTTTGTTATAGTCTTTCATTAAATGGGATTATTTTGAGATGATTTGTTTTTCCCAAAAAACTTGAATAAAACACTATTCATTTTCTTGAGCATTTCAGGAGACATGGAGAAATCATCTGGGATAATCCTTCTGCTTTTGATAATAAGATTCCACCAAAAACCCCCTCAGGGATGAATAAAAGTAATTTAGATTCTGATTCTGAAAACCTAGCGCTCCCCACTCCTGCAAACACCACCACCCCACTCCTGCAGGTGGCACTGTGCGTGTGTCATGTGAGTTATGTTTGGAGTCATGTTTGGGGTTAAACTGTGGAACAGTTTAAATAAATGAATAAGTTTGTCATTAAGGAAGCTAGCTTCATTGAGTTCCAGTTACCAACCCACTAGATGAAACCAGTGGGATCACAATCATAGAGGTTCCATGGTGTAATGGTTAGCACTCTGGACTTTGAATCCAGTGATCAAGTCTCGAGATGACCTGGGGAAGGAGCAGAGCCCTTTATAGTGTAAATACATTAATAAGTTTGTAATTTTGGAATTGTACTTCATTGAGTTGAGTGAGAACATTTTTGATCCATGCCCCGAATTGCTGAGTTGAGTTTAAAATTTTCTCCATTTCTTTTTCCAATCTCTCCTTCAGTTTAGAAAGCTGATTCAACCTAAATGAATCTTCATCTGAGAAGCAAAATTCCTCCACCCATGTTGGCAAACAACATCAACAAAGATTCTTTTCTATAATTATAGACACTGATACTGTGATCACTGTCTCTGGGATCTGCTGAGACACAACCTTTGACCTTCCCATTCCCATATTTCTATCTCCTAGATGAAAAATGGGTCAGCTTGCTGAATGACAAACCACTACACGTGAATATATCTACCAGACATTTTTTTGTTCATCTCTAGTTCAGCCATTAAACTAGGACACATCAGCCTGGATTTAAGCCCTATGGATAAGGACACACCAGCCTGGGTTTAAGCCCTATGGATAAGGACACACCAGTCTGGGTTTAAGCCCTATGGATAAGGACACACCAGCCTGGGTTTAAGCCCTATGGATAAGGGCACACCAGTCTGGGTTTAAGCCCTATGGATAAGGACACACCAGCCTGGGTTTAAGCCCTATGGATAAGGACACACCAGTCTGGGTTTAAGCCCTATGGATAAGGACACACCAGCCTGGGTTTAAGCCCTATGGATAAGGACACACCAGCCTGGGTTTAAGCCCTATGGATAAGGACACACCAGTCTGGGTTTAAGCCCTATGGATAAGGACACACCAGCCTGGGTTTAAGCCCTATGGATAAGGACACACCAGTCTGGGTTTAAGCCCTATGGATAAGGACACACCAGTCTGGGTTTAAGCCCTATGGATAAGGGCACACCAGTCTGGGTTTAAGCCCTATGGATAAGGACACACCAGTCTGGGTTTAAGCCCTATGGATAAGGACACACTGGCACTGGTTTTGGTCCGATGGCTAAGAACACACCGGCCCTGTCAACAGGCTGTGTGCTCATGAAACACTGCTAGTTACCAGAGAAGAGATCACAGGGGTTGACCCAACCTAGTAAAGTACAAGTCACTAATTTACCCTTGTTTCAACCCAATGCTATACTCTTATTTAATGTCAATTGCCTCTTAACAAAAAAACAACTCACCAGGCTGTATACACAGGTAGCAGATTGAGCACTTTGCATCGGCATTTTCCAGCAGAGGAGATAAGCCATCGATCTCAATAGAAGAGCAGAGGCTAGGGCATGTTCTAGAGTGGCCAGCTGCAGATCTCCGTTGCAGAAAAAGGACAGATGAAAGGGCCTGTTCGTTGATGCCAGATTGTTGTGGAATTTCTCAATATAAAGAACAAAACTGAGAAGTTGTCTTAAATCAAAGAGTCTGATTTATTCCAGCAATTGTGCGCACAATCACAGCCCTAACTGTCCCTAACAGAGCAGTCTCTCCCTGTCTCCTCTTTTTCCAATCACCATGCAGAGTATACATAAGTTTACATACCCTGGCAGAATTTATGATTTCTTGGTCCAGAAGTTGCACATGGGACATACTTGGATATTCCAACATGATAATAATCCAAAACACAAAGGCAAGTGGACCTGTCACTGGCTCCGGCAGAATAAAGTGAAGGTTCTGGAGAATAAAGTGAAGGTTCTACAGAATAAAGTGAAGGTTCTGGAGTGTTCGTCTCTTCTGACCTCAGCATCACTGAGCCTCTGGGCAGATTCAAGCTGCAGTTCAGACAAGAGCCCAAGAATTTACAGGAACTGGAGCCTTTTGCCCAGAAGAATGAGCAGCTTTACCATTAGAGAAAAGAACACATCCACAACTATCACAAAAGACTCCAAGCTGTCACTGGGTCATTTGTGCAGTTGGGTCATTGTGTTTCATTATGATTTAAAAAGAGGAAACACAGGTGTTTGATCATAAACAGCTTCACCCAAGCACTAACCATGAATGAAAGAAAAGTTTTTGTGTTTTCATTTATATTCTCTGAAAGATGGACAAGAAATCAATCAAATTCTGTCAGGGGTATGTAAACTTATGAGCACAACTGTATATACCACCCCAAGTGATACACAGACAGAATCTTAGGTCCCAAACAGCATCAAGTCAGACACAACGCTCGGTCATTACAAGTCAAAATAAAATAACATATGGAAACAAGTTGAATTCGACAAAGATAATTAAAGGAGATATATTCAGACTAATCATCACTAACCATCAGCACAGGCTCTCCCCAAGGCTGTCTTCTTTCTCCTCTGCTCTTCTCCCTGTACACCAACTGCTGCACCTCCTCCCATCAGTCTGTCAAGCTCATCAAGTTTGCAGATGACACCACGGTCATCGGACTCATCTCGGACGGGGATGAGTCGCCTACAGGACGGAGGTTGATCGTCTGGTGTCCTGGTGCAGCCAGAACAACCTGGTGCTTAATGCCCAGAAGACAGTGGAGATGAATGTGGACTTTACGAACCAAACAGCCCCACTCCCCTCCATCATCCTGACCGACACTCTCATCACCACTGTGGACTCATTCCACTTCCTGGGGATCACCTTCACCCAGGACCTCAAATGGGAGCCCACCATCACCTCCATCATAAAGAAGGCCCAGCAGAGGATGTACTTCCTGAGGCAGCTGAAGAAATTCAACCTGCCAGCACGGATAATGGTGCAGTTCTACACGGCCATCATCGAGTCCATCCTCACCTCCTCCATCACCGTGTGGTGCTGGAGCCTCCACCAGGGACAAACAGAGACTGCAGCGTGTTGTGCTCTGCTGAGAAGGTGATTGGTTGTAGCCTTCCATCTCTTCAGGACTTGTACACTTCCAGGACTCGGACACGTGCAGGTCGAATTGCAGCTGACCCTTCACTTCTGGACACGGACTTTTTGACCTACTCCCCTCAGGCAGGAGGCTACGGTCCATTCAGACCAGAACCTCTCGCCACAAAAACAGTTTCTTCCCCTCTGCTGTTGGACTCATAAATAATAACATTAGGACTGGTCCCACCCCCACTCTGCTTCTGTCACATGACCCTGTGTTTTCGCACCTGCCTGTTTTGCACTGATCTTTACCTGCACTGTTATACTCTTATACTCTTATACTCTATATTATTATATTCCTGTAAATTTGCAAATTTTGTTGTTATATTATAGCTTTTTTTTTCTACTTTATTTTTTTCTATTTTATTTGTTGCATGTCAGTGTTGCAATTTCCTAATGTTGTGAACCTGTTCACTCATATGGCAATAAAAAAACATTCCTATTCTGATTCTGACTCTGATTAAAGATGATTATTTAAAGATTTCCATAACAGGGGTCTTCCTGATTGTTTTCCATCCATCCATCCATCTTCTCCCTCTTAATCCAGCTGGGTCGCGGGGGCAGTTTACTGCCCAATCCTCATAGCACCTGACCCCCCCCTATGAACCCCTCTGCAGGTGGTGAGCCCACAGGAGGGCTTGTTTTCCATTATACCTGTAAATATCAGATTGTTCTGTAATAGGGCTTTTCAACTACACTACCGGCATGGCACAGAACAGCACAGCTCAGCACGGCACACCACTACACAGTGAAGCTTTTCCAGGCCGTTGTTACCACCTGGAAGTGAATGGAGTAGCAGGGTCGACACTGCCGTCATGTCATTTTTAGGCTTTCTGTCGCTGGTCTTCCATCTTCACAATCTGCTCTGCTGTTTATCCTCTGTTGACATGTTTACTGTTGTCATGTTGTCGGTGTGTTTTTTACACATGGCGGGTGATTATTTAAAGATCCTCGAGCTTCGTCACGTGTGTAACGACATTTCCTCTGACCAACCAGAATCCGTGTATCATTCGGTCATTTGTTTTTAAATATAAAACCAAAAATAAGAAAATGAAAAAAACAACAGTTTTTTTCATTATTTGTCTCCAAAACCAAAATGGATAACGATTCATTTTTTCAGTTTTTGATTTTGTGTTTAGATGAAAAATGGGAAAAACGTATAAGGGTTAGAACCACTCTGAAGCAGGTATGGAAAATTGTAACGGCTCCCAGGTCCAACCCCCAGTTGAAAAGCAAACACAGTGTGTCTTGCTGTGCTATGCTGTTCCATGCTAAACAGTGCCGGTGGAAAAGACCTATAAGATATCCACTGTAGTTCGTTTGAAGAAAAGGGATGGGCGAACTTGTCTATGGTGCAATATCCTTGTATTTGTTGTTATTTACTGCAGTGTTTTCATCATTTCATCATTTTACAAACAAACTGCATTTTACAGCTTAACAGTGGATCTTTGCAATTGGGAAACACCACGTTCTAAATGTTATAAACAGACAGGAGACATCAAATACATGATGAAAGAAACAAACACAAGTTAATGTCTATTACCATTGTTGCTATTCTGTCTATTACCATTGTTGTTATATTCTGTCTGTTACCGTTGCTGGTATTGTTTACTCTCCTTACCATCGCTGATATATAGATAGAAAATTCTGTCATTCTGATGTAACCTGTCATTTGTGGTTGCACCACCATGTAATGTGACACTTAACACCTGTGTGTCACTACTGATGAGGAATGGGGGTGGGATTAAATAAGTTTTCTTCTTCCCACTCCCTTTCAGGTAGAACTGGCATGTTGTGCAGTATGTTGATATGTTGTCGTTTTGTGATTGCTGCTGCCTGAAATGAATGAATTAAAAAAAAAAAAAAAAAAAAAAAAAAAACTCAACTTCTATTTTATAGGATATATAAATTAATATCTTCAAAGTAGCGACCATTTGCTTTGTTAACAGTGTAATCTACAATGTAAATAATCTTGGAAAACAGAAGAAATATAAATGGAGTGTGTCAAAACGTTTGACTGACTGTTGTGTGTGATGACAGTAGATAGCGGAGGCAGTGGTGTGGGCCGTAGATAGACTCACACTCTTACAGCAGTGTGGGGCCAGGCTGTGACCTCTTGTCTGACCTTGTTATTGTGTACCACTGACTTCATGCGTAATGTGAGACGCATGTTCCTTAGTGCTGTTTTCATGAAGCTCGAACAATGGACCAAAACAAAGTCAAGGGGACATCAGATTACATCAGAGTACACTCAAGCTCATGCAACAAAAGATACAACCTGCTATGACATTCTCATGACGACTCAGTTCACTCAAACATCGTTCAATCATGTCCATGCTCCACATAAAATGTATCTATCGTAAGATAAGTAAATGGAAGGTATTTTTATGGCTCAAAAATACCTTAAAACACTCTCCTCATTACTAAAGTCACTTCTCCACAGATCTGACCTGTAACTTGGCCCTGTAGCAACACTTGCTGGTTTCTTTGGAAATGGATGTCTTTAATGCTGTGCTGTAGTATATTTCAAGCAAAACAAAAACATTGCCATGGAAACAAATAGTTAGCGGACCCTCTACCTGAAAAGTTATACTGTGCACCTTTAAAATAAGATTTTAATTCAAAGTCTTGCCTATTGGGACTTGTGGGTGGAGCATTGTACAGAATCCAGTATTTTGATTGTCCATTGTCCATGTGTCACTTGTTCTAGAGATGACTTTAGGACCATTACAACAGTGAACATCACATCTTACAGTAGCGCTTCCCACAAAACATTGATGATTCCAGAGGGTGGCTTCTATCCCCACAGGACCCAACCAGAGAACAGACGAGGTTCACAGAAAAAGGGGAACAGGAGAATAACAGAAGAATATACTACAAGACAAAATCCATTTGACAAAGAGACACAAAATAAACAACAGTGACACAGGGATGAACACTCAGAGGACAGCCCAGTGCCACGGATGCTAAAACCACAGCCCATGTTAGTATTATGCCGATCATTACTGAACAAACAAGACCATTTCCCATGATGCCCGCACGTGATGCCCACACATGATGCCCGCACATGATGCCCGCACATGATGCCCGCACATGATGCCCGCACATGATGCCCACACATGATGCCCGCACATGATGCCCGCACATGATGCCCGCACATGATGCCCGCACATGATGCCCACACATGATGCCCGCACATGATGCCCGCACATGATGCCCACACATGATGACAGAAGTTTACTTCTATCATCATGTGCGGGCATCATGTGTAAACTTAATACTAGTATATACTCAAACACTATATACTCAAACAAGCATGGATATTATCTAAAGCCTCTTCAGGAACAATGTTCCACTCTCAGTAATTCCTGTGATTCTAAAGTGCATATGACAGGTTGGACCGTCATACTACTAAAACACTAGATCATTATATTTAGATAGATTTTGCTTAAAATTTTACACTTGTTGTCCCAGTTTGGCCATTTTTTAGGTTTAAAATTGTACTTCCTGGTTAGAAATGATGACATCACACTAGGGGTTAACTACCAACCATGTTGTACACTGGGCCGGTAAGAAAAAAAGTGTATATTGTTCAAATAATATGTTATTATATTATATTGTGATATGTGAGTTACTGTGTCCGAATCATTTCACTTGAGGATCAGTAAAGTTTGTCTAAGTTATCCGTTTTTTTCTAGCTTCCAAAGACCGTTCACAGAGGCACAGAGATGCTTCTACTGTTCCTTTAATGATGTTCCAGCAGGATTCACAGCATCAGGGTGACTAAGACTGTCTAAGACAGGGTTTCAGGGAGTCTGACCAAAAGCGTAGTATTTTCCTTTTACACACCGCAACAAACAAAATCTAGTCAAGTTAAGATGACTTGAATTAAGAAAGTTTTACCATGATTTGAGTAAATTTGATTTGACAAGAAAAAGTTATCTGCCAGTGGAATAAGACATTTTGTACTGAAAATATGAAAATACATCTTGCTACACTTAAAATAAGAAAAACAACAACATTTTGCACTTAAAATAAGAAACTAAAATGAATGTTGCTTGAATTAAGAAAAAAACACTAATTCCACTGGCAGATAATTTTACTTGTCAAGTTGAATCTGCCCAAATAAAGTCAAATGTTGTTAATTTAAGTCATTTTAACTTCTCTAGATCATGTTTTTTCCAGTGTAATGTTAGAAAATGTTATCTTGCTGATAGTTTTACCCTGGGAATCTCTGAAGTTCCTGCAGCTTGTATGATACAGACTAATAAGCATGGTACAAGCTCACAGAACAGTACTTGTACTTTGACGGCAGCAAGCATCAAGTATGAAATGAAACCAATGAGATGATAGCATCAAAAATGTGCCCTTTTTTGATAGAATTCTCCCAGTATGATTTCATCGGTGCAATTTAGAACTCTCTACTTGCTGGAATTTTCAACATGTTATAACTTTACAAATGACTAATTACAGTTACATGACTCTAATGAAGCCCCTCCTCCCTCCCCCGGCTGTGGCCCAGTCTGTACATGAGGCGTGTGGTAAACAGTAGGTGTGTGCTTACAGTCCCGTGTGCTCACTCTTTCCCGTCACGGAGCCCCTGTTTACCCCTGCTCACCTTACATAAGTTTCAGATTTTACACAATATTTACCAAAGGAAGTGTAGTATGAAATATGTACAAGTATATTAAAGGGATATTAAATTCAATAACCACTTTTGTTAAATTACCTTTACATTCCTGTTCATTAAATTACTTCTTTATTTTACCATTTTACATCTTGTTACCTCCCTCAGCCTAACTGAGCTCTAGGTCACATGTCTCATATGTGTCCCCAGATACTGTATGAGGTTAACATGTTCAGGTCAAATACGGCTTTTACTGTTGTGCTGAATTTTTGAAAAAAAAACAAAAACAAAACATTGGACATGATGGACAAGTTGTTTTTGTTATAATTTGGTGTTTTGTTTCTCAAGACAACTCAGCCTCAGAAAGCAGAATGAGCCTCACAGGAGTCTCTCATTTGTGTTCACAGTTTCAGATCTGAAATCCAGCGTGTTTAAACCTAAAATGTCTCTCTCTGATCTGAACAGTCACTCCCTAAACCCCAGCACTTGCACTATAGTCATGAGTTAGTGCTAGTGCAGCCTCTGCAGCTCAGGGAGGGAATTCTGGAGGTTCTTCACATGAGGCCTGTGAACTTTTTCCGGTTGAAGCTCTTATTGCTTGGTCAAGAATGTTCTGTAATATGGCATTAAACCTGTCTATGTCCATGGAGATAAGCAGTTGATTTTTTAAACTTAGAATATCCCTCACTAAGGCATTACATGTTTAGATCTTGAAATGAATAAACTGCAGGTGTATTTATTTGTAAGAAAGATCCCTTGAAGTACATGCATTCTTACTGTGAGCAGAGTTGCCACTTCGTAGACCTGACCTGTAATTTGTCTTAATTGTTTCTATGGAGATAGATATGATTAATATCATACTGTGGAATATTCCAGGCACACAAATAACTTCTCCATGGAATTAAGCAGGTAACGGACCCTCCATTAGAAAAGTTACACAATGCACCTTTATAAAAAACAAAAAAAACAAAACACTCATCTTGAAATACATTCTCCCTCATACCCAAGTGACCAAGTACCCTCCTGTGGGCTCACCACCTGCAGAGGGGTTTATAGGGGGGGTCAGGTGCTATGAGTATTGGGCAGCAAACTGCCCCCGCGACCCAGCTGGATTAAGCGGGAGAAAATGGATGGATGGACCCAAGTGACCAGTTTAAACCAACTGGATTTCAGTATTAAACTGGAAATAATCTTGAGAGGTTCATTCTCCTTTCAGATTGGATTAGATATACATGCAAAAAATGATACTGCAAAGAATGATGATGGTCAAATTATCTACTTTAGATACTAGTTTTAGTATTAATAGGTATTGGATTTTCTGGAATTCATTCATTGTCCGACACAGCAACAACTGCGGGGCTACAATTTCAGGGTAAAATATTTCAGAGTTGTTTTTAACACAAAAAGTGTCATTTTAACTATTTGGGTTGGGTTATTTTCCAGAGTTGATATGGTTAAAGTTAATTCAACTTCCACTAGTGTTCATTCAACTTCCCTTAGAGTTAATTTGGCACCTCCCACCCACCTCTTCAAACTCCTGCCAGAGAAGGCCAGTTTGAAGCAGTTTTGTACATAATTTAATTTAATAATTAACTAAAATAAAGTGTCAAAATAAAACACCTCTGTGTGTTGTTTAGCTATATTAGGATAACCCTATAAACTGTTACTCTCCAAACGTTAATATAACTCTTGATTTTGGGGTTAAACATCTTCACAACATTCTGTGAGAGCCAATTTTAACACTCCATTTTTTGCTGTGTATAGGACAGATATGGAAAAAAGATATATATATATATATATATATATATATATATATATATATATATATATATATATATATATATATTTTACATTTCATTTATTTATTTTTGTTTTTGTGTCTGTTTTATTTTTATTTTCAAGGCAAAGATAAAGTACAGGAAAAAAGTATTAATTTGAGACGTCTGCTTTGTTGTAGCATCCGTCCCAAACAGAGGCTTAACTCTTCTTTTGTCGATGGCTCAATCATTTCTTTCCGACAAACACTCGGACTTTACGTAACGCGGCGTGTTTGCAGCTCGCCCCTCTGCGCCCCCGCCTCCCCCCGCTCTCCTCCGCCCAACGCGCGCTCCCATTGGCCCGCGGACTCCGTGAAATAACGTGCGCTCCCGTCCTCCAGACACACGACTCTACGCAAACATTGCGCACACACGGAGATTTACGCACCGTACCTGACCCGGATCCGCGCACCGCACCAGGCGGCGAGATGAGCGGCAAAATGAGGCTGGTGCGCACCGTGATGCAGGCGGCGGCGCTGGCCAACGTCCCCAAACACATCGACCATTTCTCCAAGTTCTCCCCGTCTCCGCTCTCCATGAAGCAGTTTCTGGATTTCGGTGAGTGAACGGACTGCGATTTCTACTATTTCGATTTCTAATTAGATTTAACTTTTCGTTTTAGTAGCCCTAATAACTATTCGGGACCTTCTATTTCTGTCACGGATTGGACATGCATGTAGGCCTATAGGGTGACCAGATTTTCAAAAAAAAAAAAACATAAACTGGGGCATCCCTGGTTTGGGTTGGTTGGTATTGATAAAATTGTGAAACGAGTCCGCAATTAAGGAAAACTGTAATACACTTGGCACTAATGTGAATCAGTATAGTCACATTTTCTTTGTGTTTTTTTCATTTTTAAGCAGCTTTTCTGTATTTTACAATTGACAGTTTATGCATCTCAATTGACAGTTTATGCATCTCAATTGACAGTTTATGCCTCTTTTTTTTCAAATTGGTCAAAAATAGTGACATATGGGGCATTTCGCCTCTTTTGTGGCAAAGACAGAAGTCATATTATCTACAAACTAATCAAACAGAGACACGACCATGGCTCAGATCTGATTAAAAAGGTTCAAAGTGAGAGTGGCACAGTTACACTTTGAAATGGTGCAGACTCTAAATAAAACGTTGCATTACAATACATTTTTTTATTTATTTTTATTTAACTTTTATTTAACTAGGTAAAGACCCATTGAGATCCAGATCTCAGTTGCAAGGGTGACCTGGCCAAGTGGTCAACAGCCACGTCAAGAGCATAAAACAACAATCAGTTAAGATAAAAACAACAAGAAAACAACAATTGATTAAAATAAACATCACTTATGAAGGTAAACTGCAATGAATGTAGAAAATATTTTGAAAGTGCAGCAGCTGTTACAGTCTAAAAAGATAAAGTGCAGTGAAAAAACCCTAACCTTTTTATTAGATGCCAAATCATTTTTTGTGCACAAAGCTCTCATGTATCACTTGCTCTGCTTCTGTGCTGATTCTTTTGTTGGTTGAGTGTAAGTCAGTGTAAGTCAGTGTAAAATTAGAAAGAAAATGATTTAGTTCTTTTAAAAATGAGGTCCCGTTCCACCAATTCACATAAAAGAATCATTCACAAGTGCTGACTCGTTCATGACGTCACGTCACTGCTTTCTACTGCAAACAGTTCTTTTCTGTTGGGACAAAATACTCTTAAATGAATATGATTTAATTTGAAGTGTTATTGTGCACAGTACTTATTTTCCATCACTGAGTAGAGGTGTAACGATATCCAAGTCTCACGATACGATATTGTCATGGTATGAACCTCACGGTACAATATTTATTGCGATATTGTGGGAAAGCTCACGATATTACAATATTCTACAGAATAACAAGACTGACTCTAAAATGCTTCAGTCATTTGGTACAACATTTATTGTCATTAGGGATGGAACGAAATCCAAATCTCTCTGTGCGATATTTTCACCATAAACATCTCACCGTACCAGATTTACTACAGTATTTTGTGGAGGCACAAAACTGTGAATCTGTGACTTTTTCCTCTAAAATGATTCACAAGACTGTGTGGTGGAAGCTACTTTAGTTCAAATGAAACACCAACATCTTTATTGAGCTGCAAACGTAAGAAACAGCAACATGAAAAAAAAAAAAAACTGAATGGTGCACTATTTTAAGCTACATTCCGTCACAGGGCTGTTCTGAGCCATCACTGAATGAACCTGAACTGCCCACGTTTGGGTCCATGGCCTCATCTAACATGCGTTCCGACTGGCTGTCCTGTGGTTGATGGACACACTAGCGTTTGTTTTGTGTTTTCCAGGTTCGACCAATGCCTGTGAACGCACCTCGTTTGTGTTCCTGCGGCAGGAGCTGCCTGTGCGCCTGTCCAACATCATGAAGGAGATCAACCTTCTGCCCGAGCGCCTGCTCACCACGTCCTCCGTGCAGCTGGTGCACCAGTGGTACGTCCACCATACAGTCTGACTTTTATCCTGCTTCTATAAGGTCATAGATTTCACTAAACTGTCTCCTGTGAGCTTTAAAGGTGCATTGTGGAACTTTTCTGGTGGAGGGTCCATCAAATGCTGCTTTGTATACACTAGAAAAAAACAATATTTAGGCAAGTTAAAATGACTTGAATTAAGAACATTTGACTTTATTTGAGTAGATTCAACATGACAAGTAAAATGATCTGGCAGTGTTTTTTTTTCTTTTTTTCTTAATTCAAGCAACGTTACATTTTGTTTCTTATTTTAAGTGCAGAAAATTGTTGTTTTAAGTGTAGCAAGATGCATTTTCATATTTTAAGTACAAAAAGTCTTATTCCACTGGCAGATTTGTCAAGTGAAATTGACTCAAATCATGATCAAACTTTCTTAATTCAATTCATCTTAGCTTAACTAGATTTTGTTTTTTGCAATATATGGAATGTTTCACAGTATGGTATTAAACCTGTCTGTCTTTATGGAGACCAAACAGGTTAGTTACTGGTCATATCTGTGGAGAGGCGACCCCGCTCACAGTCAGAATGTCTGTTTTTCTAGGTATTTCTGAGCTATAAAACCACCTGTAATTGAATGTCATAATGTCATACTGTGGAACACTGCACTATGGAACACTAACACTGGAACTATGACATATCCCTAGAAACAAGCAGGTGACAGACCCCCAATTAAAAACGTTACATAAAGCACCTTTAAGCCTTATTAGAATGTTGTTACCTCATGAAAAAGTCACACATGTTTGATTAACCATTTATTATTAGCCTGTCTACATCTACAAAACTCAAATCATTTGCAATAGCTAAATCACTTCCAAAGTGCTGCATGAGACACATCATGAAAGACAACAAGATTATAGCCACAGGAATAGCATTTCCATGGAGCCAAACAGGAAGAATCCCTCCTCCAGGCCAAATAAGAGTCAAGTTTATGGAGATGCGAGCCTGCTCACAGTAAGAATGTATGGTTTTCAGTGCAAGAAACAACCCTCATGAAACAAAAGCAAAACAAAAAAAATAAAACATGCTTTCATTTGAGTCTAATTTTTGATGAACATGGCTAGAAGGTACTGTGGCTATAAATGATAGAAATGGACTTAAAATGAACATACTTTTTAAAATCAGGATTAAATGCACATGAACTAATCCAAGAATCCCAAACATTTCAGAGTAAGTTCGTGGACAAACAGCTTGTATACATGCGTAATAGGACCACGTGGTGGAAGGTGGAAGATATCTTGTACTACTGATTTTGCTTTGGAAAAAGTAAGTTCTAACCTAAACAAAGCGACTTAAGGCAACTCATTTCCTTCCGAGTCACGAGTTTGACTCCAGTTCTACTCTTGGCGCAGGTCAGCGGTTTGCTCTGATTATAGGAGCAGGGTTGTTCCAGAGGCCGAGGAGTAGAAGTGAACTTTGTCCCACTTTCCAAAGCTGTCTCCGCCCCCCTCTTCCTCCTTCAGCGAACAGCACATACAGTTCAAAACAAGAGGGTTACATAAGTTTACAACTGTACTATTGGCGAGTGAAAACAGATCTCGGCTCTATGGGTT
This sequence comes from Odontamblyopus lacepedii, assembly GCA_034769755.1. Classification (NCBI taxonomy): domain Eukaryota; kingdom Metazoa; phylum Chordata; class Actinopteri; order Gobiiformes; family Gobiidae; genus Odontamblyopus; species Odontamblyopus lacepedii. The sequence goes on along the minus strand of CM068351.1, from coordinate 40,549,633 downwards.
AAGGGATGTACTGACTGAAAAGTTGAAGTCTGTTTTTTTGCATTCAGTGTTTTTACTTGAAATAATATGGAAACAACATGCTTTTTCCAACTACGACCACCAGTTTAGTCACTTAAACTATTCTCAAGTTTAGATTTGCAGTAAGGTTGTCAAAAGTGCTTCAAATCAGACACTAATTGTCAAAAACTACTATTGAAATTAGATCGATACTGCCAACAAATGACATAACTGTTTGCACTTTGACCTTTCCTGAACAATTTCATTTTGAGTCAGAACTGGCGTAAGACCACGTGGTATAATAAACTACTACTAATACTGCTATTTTGGGTTGAAAATGATAATGTCGTCTAAAAAAAAAGATCTTTTAAAATGATCATTTGGATATCAAAGTCAGTATCCAGTCTATTTAGTGTCGAAATTGAGTTTGAAGTTTTAGAATCATGACAACACCAATACGCAAGGAAGTTATATGACAATTTGACACATTTCCCATACTGCTTCCCTGATATTAGCGCACTGAGGAGTGAAGCAGTCTAAATAAGGCTACAAACAATAGCTGCTAGCTTCAAAGTATCTTGGTTTTGGCTTTAATGATCAGAATGAATCTCGAGGTGCTGAAACTTTTGAGAAAGTTAGTATTATTAACTCATTTTTTGACCAATATTTGAAGTAAGTGAAAGAGAAAGTTACAAATCAGCTGTATAACTTTAAGAGTAATTTTTCTGTTTGAGGGTAAACCACCCCCTCGTATCCATGGAGACGTTGTTTTGCCTATGATGTTCCGCAGCGTAGCATTAAACTAATCTATCTTGCATTTATTACATTATTCCTTTTTTTTTATTTTTTATTTTTTTTAAATTAGACTGATGATAAGTTTAGTGCGTGACCTTTTTCTCTCTGTGTAGATACATTTAATGCCTCTCTGTGGAATATTCTACTAGAGCAAGTTGTTTTAAAAGGAACTTTGTTCCAGCTGCAGTCTTACTTATGAATACATTTTAATATATTTATTTATAGAGTTTAGTACCCAGTATTGGAAAATCATCTTTTATTCTGTATATTTAATAGGGCTGTAAGAAAAAATAGATTCAGTGATATATCGTGATACTTCATTGCACAGTTCTTGAATCGATTCAAAATGCATCGGAATCAATTTTTTAAAATAATATTTTTCATTAAAATTTATTAGCTGCATTCATTGTTCTCGGTATTAAATTATATTTCATAAAATTTGGTTCTCGTCAACCAAAGCATTCTGCACTGGAGCTCTGTAACACTTTATTTGTATTTGTGTTTTTATATATGTTTATTGTGGATGAATGAAATGTGACACGTGGGACCAGCCAACCTCACCTATTCTAGGCAGGGCAGAACATCTCCATGGTGAAAAGTTACACCGTGTACCTTTTAACTGTTGATTTGTCCGGGTGCTGTTGACGTGAGCCAGTCCTGTAAACATGTTACATGGTCACCAGCTCCAGTGATACGGCCTATTAATAAGGAAGGAACAGTGCCTGACATAAACAGAGTATGTTTGGAGAGAGGGAGAGGGTGAAAAAGAGAGAAATAGAGGGGAGGGGAGAAGGGCTGCAGGAGCTGTCAGCCCTGACGTATTGCACTGTTTACATCCTAGCCTCATTCCTCCGTCTGGGCTCTCCACTCCTCTCATTTTCTTGCACAGTGTTGAAGATTCCTGTTGCTCTATGCTAGAAAACAACAACATTCTTTTTCAATTATTTACCGCATTGCAAAACTCTGTCCTTCTACAAAAACATGTTGCTTTCACTTCTGTTTTTAAAGAAGTAATAAGAAAAGGTAAAATATTAGAAATGAGGGCTGTACTAACTAAGGAATAACTAAACTAAGAACTAACTAAATAATTCTAGGTTGCCCAAAGGCCTGCCCTATGCAAAGATGAATGACTTAAATGGGGTGTGGCTTCAAAAACTCACAAAAGGATTAAGATGTACCACAAAAACTGTTATGTACAGAGAGAAGTACAAGTAAACAGGAGGTTCATAAGTTCGACTACATGTACTAGACCAGGACTAAACCAGGACAAGAGGAAGACCAAACCAAGTCTGCATCAGGACTAAACCCAGTCGATGTCTAAGCACTGCCTTTGGTAATAGATCATTTAATTAATTAATGAATTAATCATTGCATTTATATAGCGCCTTTCAAGACACTCAAAGCGCTTTACAATTCATTATTCATTCACTCCACAATGTGGTGGTGCTACTGTTGTAGCCACAGCTGCCCTGGGGCAGACTGACGGAAGTGAGGCTCCAATCTGCACCATTGGCCCCTTCGACCACCACCAACACTCACACACACACCACTTTCATACTGGGCAATGTGGGTGAAGTGTCTTGCCTAAGGACACAACTGCAGTTTTTGCCACTGGCCCCACTGTGGCACCTGGAATTCCCAGTGTCTCCCATCCAAGTACTAACCAGGCCCTACTGAGCTTCTGAGATCTGACAGGATCAGGCTTTGACAAGCCGGTATGGCCACATTTGGAGGTTGTTGGTTCAATCCTCCTTGTGTCATCATTCAAACTTTCAGGTGTTTGTAAAAGTGTTGTGCTGTGTGCAGGTACTGCCAGAGTCTGCTGGAGATCCTGGAGTTTCTGGACAAGAACCCAGAAGACCAGGAGGTGCTGGAGAGGTGAGGAGAGCATTTGTGGGTCGTAAAGAATTAGAAACAAAAACCATTACCATAAAAATCTGTTTTATTTTAGTAACAGGTTTTGACAGAAGAGCACTATAGAAAAATAACAAGGCAGTGGCACCAATACCGTCACAATAAAAACAACTTCTCTCCAAAGAAATACTATTTATGGAATTTATGGAGATTTAAGTTCTGTTTTGTCATTAACATTGATTAATACAAGAACAAGTACCAAGCCTATCTGTGCCATATCTGTGCTATGAATAAGTCATTTTTAAAGATGCAAATGAAGACAGAGAGAGGAAGCAGTGCCACAAGATAGCATGTGTTTGGCTCATCAGCAGAGTTTATTATGCTGATAAGATCCTGGTTTAAGGGACATTCTAACACCCAAGATAAATTTTAGGCCTGTATGATGCACCAGTGCAGTGCAATACATATTTTATTTCTTGCCCATGGGTTTCATGAGGATAGGCCCAGTAATGACTGAGATATGAACCATAAACCAGGTCAACAGAGCTGTAATCTGACAGTTCCACATCAAACTCCACCTGAGACTCTGACCTGTGCTTAATAATAAACTACAGGGATTCTACAATGTTGTGATGTCCCGTGAACCCAAGCTAGTAATACTTTACAGCTGATCAACATTTCCTGAGAGGGTGAAGCGAACTAGAGGTACTGGTTAACTAGAATTACAGCAGGTGTAGGGTGAACAGACGTCTCTATTTACCCGGGACAGTCCCAGTTTTGAGCCCTGTTCCCTGTCCCAGCAGATTTATCCAAAACCACTGATTTGTCCCAGTTTTATACAAGAAATGTCCCAGCTGTCCCTATTTTTGACCAATTTGATCCTTGCCAACTGCAAAGAGAGGCATAAATTGCGAAGTCAGTGCAAAGTATCTGTTGGCCGGGACTAATGGTGGACACGGCAGCTGAGGTGTTTGTCCTGTGTGCAGGTTTGTGGAGGTTCTGGAGACCATCCGGAACAGGCACAATGAGGTGGTTCCGACCATGGCGCAGGGCGTGATCGAGTACAAGGACGCCTTTGGACAGCACGACCCCGTCACCGACCACAACATGCAGTACTTCCTGGACCGCTTCTACACCAGCCGCATCTCCATCCGCATGCTCATCAACCAGCACAGTGAGCACAGCCTCTGCTTTCATTTAGCGACACTAACAAGGCACGGGTAAATATGTTTGTAATACCTCAGTCCCTCTCTGTTTTTCTGGTGCGTAAAGTGCCTCTGACAGGTTAGATGACTCTGTTTGCTAAAACACACTTAAGCTCATTACATTTAAGATTTTGCTAAAAAATTTGAGAATTTCATTCCCAGTTTGGCCATTTTATTGGGTTTAGAGTTTTACTGCCACGGTGGCTGAGTGGCTAGCACTCATGCCTACACATGTTAATGATGCTCTGGTCTCAGGTAGAAATCACATTCATTTACACAAAGACAGATTGAGAGTGATCTTTCCACAATATAAATTCCCATCACAGATTAAATAAGGTTTAAACTATCAAACGAAAAAAAATGTTTCTGACCTTTGGATAGAATTCTTCCTAGTGTGGTGTCATCAGTACAGACCAGAATATAGCACTCTCCATTTCCTGTCATTTCCAACAAATGGTTCAGTTTTTCTGGTGGGGATATATTAGAATTGTAACTACTTTGCCTGGAATATTCCAAAATATGGCATTAAATGTATCTCATCTAGCATGTATTTCATCATTATATATCTATATCGTGTTCAAAAATACCCTGAAAAACATTTGCTTTGTCAGGGTTTGGTGTTTGTGTTCCCCCTCCCCTCGTGTGTGTCTGCCTGCTCCTCCCCTCGTGTGTGATTGCCTGCTCGCCCCTCCTGTGTGATTGCTTGCTCCACCCCTAATGTGTTACACCTGTGTCTCATTTGTTTCCCCACCTTTGAGTATATATAGTCTGAGTCTTCCCCTTTGTCTTTGTCGGATTGTCTTTTCTTTTTCCCCGTGCTTTTTCCCCGTGCTTTTTCCCCGTGCAGCATTTATTGTGTCATGGAAATAAAACCACTTTGTTGAAGCCACGCATTTGGGTGTCCTGTGCCGAGTCCGATAGCAGTGCGAACAGGATCAGAAGGAACAGGTGGATTCGAGCCCGCTGGGTTCATGTGGGTCGGATTGTGCTATCGGACTCGGCACAGGACACCCAAATGCGTGGCTTCAACAAAGTGGTTTTATTTCCATGACACAATAAATGCTGCACGGGGAAAAAGCACGGGGAAAAAGCACGGGGAAAAAGAAAAGACAATCCGACAAAGACAAAGGGGAAGACTCAGACTATATATACTCAAAGGTGGGGAAACAAATGAGACACAGGTGTAACACATTAGGGGTGGAGCAAGCAATCACACAGGAGGGGCGAGCAGGCAATCACACACGAGGGGAGGAGCAGGCAGACACACACGAGGGGAGGGGGAACACAAACACCAAACCCTGACATGCTTGGTGATGCATTTTAGAGTTTTGTTCTATATTGTGGAACATTCAGATAACGTGCCCTCCATGCACCTCTAAACTATGTGCTTTTTTGATGTTGAAGCAGTTGTTTTTTCAGTGTCCCTTTATAGGTCCAGCCATTTCCTAAAACAAGCCAATCAGAAAAATGTTATGCCCCTGAAAACTTGGAGATCTTGTAATCTACAGGGACTTTGAACCTCCACTCATAAACATTACAAATAAATGACTCAAGTTTATTATTCCTCTACTAGTTCGTTTTTGACAGTCGTAGATACAAATAGGCATGATTTTAAGTGATTTTTTAAAAACTGCATTCTAACTGTTTGCACATATGTCCCCTCCACAGCTCTCGTCTTCAATGGCACCACAAACCCTGCCCACCCCAACACGATTGGCTGCATAGACTCCAAGTGTGATGTCACCGAGGTTGTGCGAGGTAAGCAGAACGCAAAGGAAGTAAGGAAAGGCTTGCTCAGTGGAAAACAACAAAACAAAAAATCTCATGATATTTGTGGTTTTCAAATTCTCTCAAACACATTCAAGAGGTGCTTATTGATTATTGATCATTTTTTCCACAGTTTTCCACTGTTTTAAACCTTCTCGTAACTGCTGCTCTTTAATTATCAGCGACTTGTACAATTCCATGGAAATAAACCATACTTCAGAACATTCTCCATGGAGTTGGATACTTTTTATTACAATTATTAACAACTTTTTCAAATAAGTCAGGTTTGTGGAGATGCAAGCTCTCTGGAAGGACACGTGCTTTTCAGTGCAGTAAAAACAAGTCTTTTTGGCTAAAAGTTATGTAACAGGGCTGCACATCAGAAAATATAACCAATGCCTCCAACACATATACACCTACACACATATTTACACAGCGTTATCAGTCAGTGGGTTTAATCAGATTATAATGGCTAATGGCCTTTATCTTCATATTGATTTTATTCATGACATGAGTCCAAAGTCTTCACTTGTTCCTGTCGCTCTGCAGATGCCTATGACAGTGCCAAGATGCTGTGTGAGCAGTACTACCTCGGCGCCCCAGAGCTGGAGCTCAGGGAGGTCAATGGTGAGTAAACGGGAGCAGGCCAAAGCAAACTGTGCAGCCGTGTGCACATGAAGCCCTCACATGCACAGGCGCACCGATGTCTGGTCATGATCGGATTTCCTCAGTGTACGGCTGTTTTTGACTAAAGGAATTCTCAGTACTGCCAATGGATTAGTCATCTCAAAGCGGGTGTATCTGACCCAAACAGTACAGTAAAAATTCAAATTATATTCAGTATGCATAGTATGTAATTCATGTTCAACTTGTGAATCATGAGTTTAATCTGCCTTTGTACATATAAAGGACCTAAAATACCAAGTCACTTTTTCTTCCAGTTATTAGTACATCAATTATTTCAGAAATGCATTGATTTAAGGCAATGTACCTGAATTTTACTTCTTAAAAATCTGGAAAACATTCATTTGAAACAGTTTGCTGTGGTCCAAAGTTCTTCCTCATTTACCTTATGCATTCCAAATATCCTAATAATTCAAGACGATGAATTTATAAGCACTTTTTGTAACTTTCAGAGACCAGAGCTGAGTTTTCCAGCTAACAACAACTTGCATGCCTGATTCTCGTACAATAAAAGGCTGTATAATTAGCTGCAGACACGACAGTATATCTGTAATGGGGAAAGAAATGTTTTGCTCAAATACAAAGAAAGGAATCAGGTACAGTCACTTTTGACACGTCACCAGCTCTTTTGGTTATCAGATTTCTCTTGAGCATGTAAACACCCAAAATCATGACCTAAAGTAATTGTTGGGTCATCAGATTTTTCTAGTTTTGATGTTTTGTCTCCATGTGTAATGTACCCACTGACCACCTGTGTGTTCTGCTTCAGCCAACAGCCCTCAACAGCCCCTCCACATCTCCTACATCCCCTCCCACCTCTACCACATGCTCTTCGAACTCTTCAAGGTAACGCCGGTGTCTCATAGCTCTTATCCTTTAGTGTACTATAGTGTAGTGTACAAAGAGGCGCATTCACATGAGCAGTAATAACAATAAAGCTTTGTGTCCATGAGTTTCTTTCAGATGGATGGAAAAGCAATTAAAATTATTAAAGCTATTCAAATAGAAGGTGACAATCGCTATCAATATGCACTGCCTCTCTGCGTCACAGCCTCTTTTTCACGTTCACACACAAACAACATTCTTAGGAATACTTAGGCAAAGAGTGCAATGCCCAAAGACACACCGACTGGTTTGAGACACTTTATCTCAAAAACACAAAGATCAAAACAAGAGCTTGTGTCATGCGATGTGATGACAAGTTTGACAAGTTCCTACAGCAGACTAATGTTGTCACATGAGCAGAGACCTACTTGTGCTGTAAATATATGTATGTTATGTATGTAAACACATGTCTGGCTTACAGGCTGCAGTCACGCTCTAGAATTTGATTACCGTATTTTCTGGACTATAAGCCGCTACTTTTTTCCCAGGCTTTGAACTATGCGGCTTTTACAAAGGAGCGGCTATTCTGTGGATTTTTCTTCCACCGCTAGGGGCGCTCTAACCGGAATTTCAAAAACAAGATAGACAGAAAATTAATGCAAAGAAGAATACGCTACTTTTTATTTAGCAGATATAACACGCACGACAAATTACTAACTGGTAATTATTTTCAAATCCTCACCCCTTCATCATGAAAAGCACGAAGGAGTTTGTATGATGCACACAAGTGGGGCCTATAAATGGGAGACTACTTGTTTTGGAAAGAAAAATACACATTTGCCTAGTTATTCTTATGCTTTATAATCTTTGGTTTAAAGTCTGACATCAAGGACTTCTTTGGGGTGGAATAATGGCACCAGTTTCTGAAGCAATGTAAAAAAGTAGATTTTTGTTTGCTTATACTGACAGAAAAGAAGAACTTTGTCCCTGTTTTTGTTTCATGTGAATAAGCCCTGTAATTGCAGAGATATGAACCATAAACCAGGTCAACAAATCTGTAATCTGACAGTTACACAGTAAATTCCAACACAGATTTAAGAATTGTCCTCCAGCTCAGTGTAAACTATAGGAAATCTACATGTTGTGATGTCACATGAACCCAGCCTATTGCTTTTATTAATAATGTGCAATAATAACCTATGCTTTAAGAGTATCAAGACAACTGACACTGATCTGTTCTGTTTTCTGTGCAGAACGCCATGAGGGCCACCGTAGAGACTCATGAGGGGGGCTACTCCCTGCCCCCCGTCAAAGTGCTCGTCAGCCTGGGGCAGGAGGACCTGTCCATCAGGGTAAGGACGACTCTATGTGATAGTACACAGTAAAGAAGAGGCAATCATTATGACAATGTTAGGGCCTTGCCTTTGATAATGTGTTTAAGATAGTAAAAATAAAAAAAAATCAGGCAGAGCACCTTTAATGTTATGAATCTGGGTGCATTTAGAGTTGTCCTGGTTTGAACCCAATTTAGTCCTGATTGAGACTAGGTTAAGGTCTGGCTTTAGCCCCAGTTTTCTGTGTGCCCAAAATATTGGTCAACAAAACTTCTATATATATATATCTATACAGTGGCCAAATTTATTTAAATACAAATTTTTGACTCAAATTACAAGTACATATATAATGATTATTTTATGGATTAGACACATTTTGCATTTAAAATAGTTATAATTGTATAATATATATTATTAATCTCAAATTACATTTATTTTTTATGTATTATACATGTATTTATTTCTGCATTAAAGTAATGTATAATTATAGACTACTAGACCTGGTAACCCTAGCCCACTTTCAGTTCACAGCCATTTACATGTTGCAACAGTAGTTTCCTAAATGGCTCATTACTATATATAGCCTGTTGCTTCATTGAAAAGTACCAGTGAACTTTCACCCACTTCCCTTAATCCTTTTGTTAGAGTAGTACCAGCAGCACAGTACCAGGAGCTTGTACACAAATAGACTAAATCCGATTTGCACTCATGTACCACCTGATTAAAACATAAAGCTCATAAAGTGTTATTATTCCTGCAGTGATATCACTGCCCTGAGTTTACAGCTCCAGGCTCAGAGCTGGATATGAGCTAATATACAGACTTTAGAACTATTTCTCATCACACTGTAGCCTGTTTTGTGTAACTTAAAGTTATGTAAGGACAAGTTAAAGTGACTTTTGATTTTAAAAGTACAATATGTAACTACCTCTGATAGAGAGACCTGCCAGGAATATTCTGTAGTATTATCCATATTGTATTTATTAAATGATGGGGTTTTATTGCCTTGAAGCAATTGCACAGTTTAAATGATGCTACAAACACCAAAGTGTGTTAGGTGTTAGTGGTGTTGCCATGGAAAGACCAGATCATGGACACCATCACATTCTGATATCTGGAAAAAACAGTATAATTAACAATGAAATATATTGCCATAAACTACAATGTCACAATACAAACTGGAAATAAATAATACACTTATAATTTAGGAGATATTCAGATGTAGTACTAAAGACAGAAAATAAAATGTCATGAATGCCATGGTGAAGCTGTATCAGAGTTGAATCTGGACATGATGCTCTGTGCAGATGAGTGACCGGGGCGGAGGAGTTCCCTTCAGGAAAACAGAGCGTCTCTTCAGTTACATGTACTCCACAGCCCCCAGGCCCAGCATAGAAGACAAGCACCGGGCCCCACTGGTCAGTCCATGTTTACAACTTTTAATATAGAGGCCTGGGAATGTTCACTTATATTCTAAGTCCTGTAAGCTGTACTTTTATGATGGTTCCCTCAAAATGTTTTCACCTACCCCCCATCTCCACCTACTGCTCTATAATTGCGATTATTTTAAGAAATCTCTCTTCTAATTTATGTATAAAAAACACACATAATGATGAGATTGAATAGAAGTCACTAAACCTTCTTAAGCCATTTTAGATCTTTAAATCTAAAATAGTTCCCAAAATGTCTCTTTGCATGTTCTTTCTTATCCACCCCCATGCAGCCACTGACCTGTCTTTTGTCACAGGCTGGGTTTGGCTATGGTCTGCCCCTCTCCCGTCTCTACGCCCGCTACTTCCAGGGAAACCTCCAGCTCTACTCTATGGAGGGCCATGGGACTGATGCAGTTCTCCACCTGAAGGTGAGGCAGGAGAGTTCGTCTGATAGCTTTACTGTAAAATACAACCACTTTTTGCTTTGTAAAAAATCTCTGTGTGCGTGGCTTTACCGATGTGCCATGTAATAATAATAATACTGTCATCAGAAAATAGTTGTATTTAGCTTCACTCATGCTTCAGTAAAAAAAATCCTTTGCCTACGAGCCTCCAAAAATACATGGTTTGAATTTCCCCAGGATTGTTGCATCAGAGGTAAAAACTTTTAGACTTTAAGTGTTTTGCCCAAGGATGCAACAACAATATTCATCTTGGAACGCCCTTAGAGGCAACTGTTGTTGTGATTTTGGGCGCTACAAAAATACATTGAATTGAATTGAATCTATGGGAGCCATATTTGCATCACTGACTGATTGAATTAGCACTAAGATACTGTCGCTCATATTCAATTTCTGTTCATAAACATACTGCTCTTTGGGCAAGACACTTGACCGAACTAGCTTGTACGAATGTTTGTGAATGGGTGTATTGCATGTGTTACATAATATAATAATGTAGTTATTGAAAAAAAGATCATGAGCTCAGAAAAGCCTTCTAGTACCTCTGACAGTGCCTAACCTCACCTCCTGCTGTCCACAGGCACTGTCCACAGACTCGGTGGAGCGCCTGCCTGTCTTCAACAAGTCTGCCCTGCGCAACTACAAGCTCAGCCTGGAGGTAGACGACTGGTGTACCCCCTCCAGAGAGCCTCTGGACTTGGCAGTGTACCGCGCCACCAAATGACTCTGGAACAGAGGAGGAGTCCAACTTTAAAGGCCAGCCGAGTGCCCCCAAAAGTCACATGCGACCAGGGACTAAGGACGTAAGAACCAGGACTGTCCACAGACCAATGATGGCTTAAGAGGGCCGAGAGAGCAGGATGTACACTTATCCATGGACATCACTGGTTTCTTCTGACCAAGCTTTCTGAGTGCTTTTTGTCATTACACAATAGGTGTTCCAAGAGAAAATTGCATGTGATCAGATGAAGTTGTATGAGCACACTTAACTGCATGTTTTGAGAAGAAAGCGGAGCACCTGAAAGCAAAGTATGTAGCTACACAGAAAAGCAGTGCGGCAATAGAACCCACAACCATGTAGTTGTGAAGTGATGGTACTGACTCTGGGTTTACACTGAATGCAAGGCGGGTCTGGCATGTAGTACAGCGGGCCACCTGCAGATTTACACTGGCTACGACAACTGCAGTGCACATTTGATCAAATCAGCACAGTTTCACGTGGGTTTACACGATTAGAGATCGACCAATATGTTTTATTTTTCATGGACCGATTGTTTAGAATCCAGTGAAACCGATGGCTGATAAGATCTACCAGTATTTTAGGTATGTAGATATGTAGAGCCGATTTTGATTATTTTCCCCAAATTAAATTTAAATTTACTACAAACTCAGCCTTTTTACCACAAACCTTTAAGAGAACAGTGGCTTTGTATAGTTATCTCTTTGCACTACAGTGTTCAAATAAAGGCATCAGGCAGGCTAAATACCGGCATGTTCTGGAAATTTAAGGCTGATAGCTAATTTGCTAAAAAGTGCAAATATCAAATCTGCAGGCAATAACACAACGCTACAGTGTCATAATGCCTAATGACCTGAAAATTCTCTGGGAAAAATCACCTCACCCAGGCAGGGTGCAGTCAGTGTACACCTGTTGGAACTTTTGTACCATTGCAGAACTAGAACTAGCCCAGTTCAGCTCAGTTTTGATGAGTTGTGTTATCCAATCTAGCTGACCTATTAATTGAGGAATCTACTTTATTTAGGGCATAACACTTGTGGTGTACTTGCTTCCACTGTTCAAGGCAGATTTTTTTAAAGAATAATACGAACTATTGCACTCTTGATCATTGATATGTGTCACTTGTGTTGCTATGTAAAATTTTCTATATGTATCCAATACAAAATGCAAACTGAAAGGCAAGAATAGGTAAAGACCCGGCACCCTGCAGAGAGAACCCGTCTGCATGTTTAAAGGTGACTTTAAAAACACAGGGCAACATGGCAACATGGATGTATTTTGCATAACAAAGGGCATTCAAAGCTTAAAGACTAGGGGGACCATGGGCTGTTAAGTTGAAGTGGAGTTTATAACAGTGGCTCCAGTACAGATGGTTGAGTAAAACAGATACTACCTCTGCCGGACAAAAGGTACAAGGAAAGATTGAGGAGGAAGTGCCGCAGTATTATGAACTGAGTAAACAGGAAGTTGAACTGAAGGAATTAAAAGTCTTGGTTGATTAAACAGACAATATAGACTGGGATAACTATCACTAAGAATGAAAATGTGAAATTGTACCTCAGAGATTAAGTTTGTCTTCCTATATGCTAAGTACCTTTGCACTTTGTCTCGAATCAAGGAGTCTGATTGAAAACTCCCAGTCCCTGACAGACTTGTCTATCCTTAATCTGTGACATATCAATGCATAGGCTGGGGCAACAATCAGGAGAATAACAAGCCCAGATTGATATAAACAATACTCACATAAGGAGCACAAGGCTAGAGTGTTGTTCAGAGGATAACAGTTAGGATTACAACGAGCCATCAAGAAACTAGATGAAAATCAAGATGTAAGAATCAAGAGGTTGTGATGACGTTGCTTAACAGTAGACATTGGATGTACCATTTACGAACAGCCTAGACCCAGTAAATATCACTAATGCAAAGATTTCCATAAAAGCACATGTATGTAAAATTGTGCTAAAAAATTGTGCTAATTTGACCTCAAATTGCCAATTGTGCTTCTCGAGGTTGTGTCTTCCCTCACGAAAAAGTGCCTTTGTGTGTATTTTTATTTTTTATTTTAGAATGAAAATCATAATTTTACTTGTGTGCCCATGCATGTAGTTTGTCTTTTTTTATCATATTTCTTAATATTTAATTTAGTGAGTTGATTTCTTTTCTGTGGCTTATTATCTATGCCCATGATGAACAATACTGAGGCATTTTCCTGGAATTATCTCAGCACTTCCTTTGTGATCATAACTTTGCATCTGTATAAATTAAAAAAAAACTGCACTTGGATTTTTATTTTTGTAATAAAATGGGTGTTTCTGAGAAGTCCAGTTGCTGTGGGTTTATTTGCTGATGGTGTAGTCCGGGGTCATGTCACTGATAAGGCCTGTGTTATGTAAGGCAGAGGGGACTGGAGGACAGTGGGGACATGTGCACACAGGGACCGAGGACAGAACCAAACCAGTCCAGACACGAACAGGGACTTTGGACTCTCGATATTGGGATGTCTCCATGTTCAGTGTTGCAACTTGCATACACCTGTTTGGAATTCTCAGTCATCATTCCTTCAGTTGCAGCTGTTGCTCTTCTGCCTATTTATCCTAGTGTGGGTGAAATTAAGTTTGTCTCTAATTCATGATGAGATACAATAAACTACTAGGCCTACATATGTGAGAGGCTGACTTCATGTTCTGTTATAGAGCCAGAAAATGTGCTTTCCACTACATCAATGTTCAGTCAAACTGAACACGCATAATCCTGGCCTTTTCATTAACATTTTGCACCTATATTGTGTGTGTACTGCACAAATCAAAAGCTGAAGGTTTCATTTTTTCCAAAGGAAGGACTCTCAACCGAGTTCCTTTCATCACAACTGTCATTGCCCAGCTCACAAGTATTCACACACTCACGTGTGTCTTCACCATTCACCAAGTCCTTTACAAATACAAACCTACCCAAACCATTCACTCAGTCATCCAGTCTACACTATCCCTTCAGCCAAACGTTCCTCTCACATACACACCCATCCACATCTGCCCCCGCTCCATTCAGTCCACACCATCTATACCACCCTCTGTGTTCCCCCAGCCTCACTCACCCCTCTGGGACTGCTCAGCCTCACACACCCCTCTGGGACTGCTCAGCCTCACTCACCCCTCTGGGACTGCTCAGCCTCACTCACCCCTCTGGGACTGCTCAGCCTCACACACCCCTCTGGGACTGCTCAGCCTCACACACCCCTCTGGGACTGCTCAGCTTCACTCACCCCTCTGGGACTGCTCAGCCTCACTCACCCCTCTGGGACTGCTCAGCCTCACTCACCCCTCTGGGACTGCTCAGCCTCACTCACCCCTCTGGGACTGCTCAGCCTCACTCACCCCTCTGGGACTGCTCAGCCTCACTCACCCCTCTGGGACTGCTCAGCCTCACCCCTCTGGGACTGCTCAGCCTCACTCACCCCTCTGGGACTGCTCAGCCTCACTCACCCCTCTGGGACTGCTCAGCCTCACTCACCCCTCTGGGATTGCTCAGCCTCACTCACCCCTCTGGGACTGCTCAGCCTCACTCACCCCTCTGGGACTGCTCAGCCTCACACACCCCTCTGGGATTGCTCAGCCTCACTCACCCCTCTGGGACTGCTCAGCCTCACTCACCCCTCTGGAACTGCTCAGCCTCACCCCTCTGGGACTGCTCAGCCTCACTCACCCCTCTGGGACTGCTCAGCCTCACTCACCCCTGTGGGACTCCTCAGCCTCACTCACCCCTCTGGGACTCCTCAGCCTCACTCACCCCTCTGGGACTGCTCAGCTTCACTCACCCCTCTGGGACTGCTCAGCCTCACCCCTCTGGGACTGCTCAGCCTCACTCACCCCTCTGGGACTGCTCAGCCTCACTCACCCCTCTGGGACTGCTCAGCCTCACTCACCCCTCTGGGACTGCTCAGCTTCACTCACCCCTCTGGGACTGCTCAGCCTCACTCACCCCTCTGGGACTGCTCAGCCTCACCCCTCTGGGACTGCTCAGCCTCACTCACCCCTCTGGGACTGCTCAGCCTCACTCACCCCTCTGGGACTGCTCAGCCTCACTCACCCCTCTGGGATTGCTCAGCCTCACTCACCCCTCTGGGACTGCTCAGCCTCACTCACCCCTCTGGGACTGCTCAGCCTCACACACCCCTCTGGGATTGCTCAGCCTCACTCACCCCTCTGGGACTGCTCAGCCTCACTCACCCCTCTGGAACTGCTCAGCCTCACCCCTCTGGGACTGCTCAGCCTCACTCACCCCTCTGGGACTGCTCAGCCTCACTCACCCCTGTGGGACTCCTCAGCCTCACTCACCCCTCTGGGACTCCTCAGCCTCACTCACCCCTCTGGGACTGCTCAGCTTCACTCACCCCTCTGGGACTGCTCAGCCTCACCCCTCTGGGACTGCTCAGCCTCACTCACCCCTCTGGGACTGCTCAGCCTCACACACCCCTCTGGGACTGCTCAGCCTCACTCACCCCTCTGGGACTGCTCAGCCTCACTCACCCCTCTGGGACTGCTCAGCCTCACTCACCCCTCTGGGACTGCTCAGCCTCACCCCTCTGGGACCGCTCAGCCTCACACACCCCTCTGGGACTGCTCAGCTTCACTCACTCCTCTGGGACTGCTCAGCCTCTCTCACCCCTCTGGGACTGCTCAGCTTCACTCACCCCTCTGGGACTGCTCAGCCTCACTCACCCCTCTGGGACTGCTCAGCCTCACTCACCCCTCTGGGACTGCTCAGCCTCACACACCCCTCTGGGACTGCTCAGCCTCACTCACCCCTCTGGGACTGCTCAGCCTCACTCACCCCTCTGGGACTGCTCAGCCTCACTCACCCCTCTGGGACTGCTCAGCCTCACCCCTCTGGGACCGCTCAGCCTCACACACCCCTCTGGGACTGCTCAGCTTCACTCACCCCTCTGGGACTGCTCAGCCTCTCTCACCCCTCTGGGACCGCTCAGCCTCACTCACCCCTCTGGGACTGCTCAGCTTCACTCACCCCTCTGGGACCGCTCAGCTTCACACACCCCTCTGGGACCGCTCAGCTTCACACACCCCTCTGGGACTGCTCAGCCTCACACACTCCTCTGGGGCATCAGTCTCCAGCTGGTCACCCCACATCTGTGGAATTGTCTGAGTTCTCAACACTTTTGTACAGAGACTTTAGCTTTGGATGATTGTAAAAAGAATACTTAAGTTATGGTTATTGTGTAAAATAAATGGGAATTTCAAAGGTCCTGTTAATTTCCACTGAAACTTTGCACAAACATCATGCACGTGGCTCTGTAGTACACCTTTATCTTACAACACAATTTACCTGTAAGTGTAAATTTACACCTGCAGCCTTAAGAGTTGCTCCTCCCACACTAGCCTGTGCATCATCTTACCACTTTCAGACATCGCTGAGGGATTTTGTACTTGATTTTTTTTCTCAACATGGGTATGTACAAACTTGTATGTTATTTTGTGTTAATGTGTCAGAAGTGCAGAATGTGTATTAAGTGTCTTAAGTGTAGCATTGTGAAGCATTTAAGATGGTTATGGCAATAGAAGAAAATAATATGTAATCTGATTTTGTGTATTGATTTGTACAAACAGCACCAAGTAAAAGCGCCCCAGGGCCTTTCTTCTCCTGGTCGAAGATGTGCTACATGCAGAGAGAAGGCAGAGACAACAATAGGCGCATCCCATCAGTCAGCTCCGGAGAGAACAGGGCGACTTCTACCACCTTGTGCCCAAACTGAGACTAGACAACCAATGGCACCACCGCTACTTCAGAATGACCAATGAATGAATGAACAAATGGATCTTCTTCTGTCATATATTGGGCCTGAAATGAGCAGGAAGTGCATCAACTACAGAGCTGCAATTGAACCAAAACGACGACTGGCTGTTGCACTGAGGTTAATATGAATCTGCACACACAAACAAAGCAATAAATATATAAAGGTATCTAAAGTTGTAGCTGTGCCCCAAAGCTTCATTTTTTTCCCATCTTGTGTCGTCGGCGGGGCACCTGCTGTCGAAGCTGGGGAAGTCGCCAAGATTGACCTGGGCGTAGCACTGAGGGCTTAAGTCCACCCGGTGCCCTGGTGCTGATATGGACTGGCATAACTTGCAGATTGAAATGGGAAGTGGGATTAAGACGAGTTTTAGAACAGCTCCTGTACTCGGCTCCAGGATCTTGTCTCGTGGACCTGACCGGACCGGGACATATTGGAGAGAGAACCAACAGGACAGCGGGTAGAGGACACACTCTGCATCAGTCCCCTGGAGAAGGTAAGAGGTTTGTTTTCGTTAGTTTGGGGCAAATCTGAGGCCGGAGCCTTACAGTAAACAGGGTTATAGTGTTAACAGGTAAATGCGTAAATGAATGAGCGACGGAGCCGCTCTGGTGTTTCTGCCATGAGCTGTAGGAGCGGCGCTGATGCCGTGACCAGAGCATCATTTTTGCTGCATTTTCCTGACCTTGTTCTGGCTGTTTGTCAGGCTGGTTGTGAGGGGTGTGTTACGTTGTGTTATGTTGTGTTGTTTGGGTTGGGTGTGAGCAGGTGCATCAGGTTGCGCTGCTGTGTAAACTTTGCGCTTGGCTGTGCATTGTGCTCTAGATAAAGTTCAGCCAATAGTAAAATGAGTCTTTCTGGCATTTGTTATAATTTTATATAACCTATACATATATTTATAATACATAATTATAATTTTGACTTATGCTCCCCCAAAAAAAAAATTATACCACCAGCTGCCACTGGTCAAGGCCCTAAACACAATAACAACATAAATACAATTAAAACCCATTGAGAAATTGAAATGAGACTGTGCTTCATTGGGTCAAATTTGTTTATGTTATTTGACCCTCAAGGCTTTCCGTAGAGCCAGTTGTGCCACGACGCTTCTGTGTGTGGAGTTTGTTAACACGGGTTTTCGAGGGGGATTGGAATACCTATAGGGGAACATAATTTAGTGTTTCACCCTACAGCTAGTAGTGAGCGCAGCTAATGCTAGCCACTAGCACCGATGCCCCAGTTCTGTGCGATTATGGCAAGATGTGATTTGTGTAAACTGGTGTTTACATTTTTATGCCAACCTCAGGCTGCATCAGGCATATGCATGCAATATATTTACTCATTTGTATCTGACATTTAATTTGTTTCCTTTGCAGATTCGACCAGAACAATGCTGACTTCAGTCAAACTTGTCTCTGACACTGTGATAATTACATGACTTCACAGTAAAGTCAATGAAGACTTACAATTGTATATATGACTATAAGTTGTTTGGTGTCCTTTAATGACTACAATAAATAAGTTATAAAAATATGAGTAAGAGGGTGTGTGGGCCTCAAACTCACATCGCCTGTGAAAAAAGAACCAGTTTGGCATCTTACCACTATGGTATATCAGCTCACCTAAGATCCCTTCAGAACCTGTATACATGTTACAGTCACAGTGTACAGTAACTCTGGCAGGTAGGTTAACTCAACCACTCTTAACATTGGAATTTGGCACTGTTTTAAAAGTGCAAAGTGAACATGAGAGCATTTGGCTTCTAACGTTAATGTGAATCACCCATGTAACTGACCACCATGTGTCACTATATGTACTCTAAATTACCCCAAACATGACTTAAACTACTATTAGGTTGGTGTCAACTAGGGCCACTGTTAAAATCACACAAAAAAATGTATTGGCAAATGATAGTAAAGTGCAATACATCAAGTGCACAAATACATACCCTCTATGCTACAATAAAAAAAATAAAAAAACTACAACAGGCTATACATTTAAAAAAAATCAGAGCATGCAGGCTGGGCAGTCATATCGGCGTTTGGTCTCAGGGTTCCCAACACAGGTTTGTTGGTATCAGCTCAGGCAAGCGCTGCAGCAAATCTTTAAATAAGCAAATAGGCTGGAGAAAATGTACAGACATCCTTTGCAATAATTACGCCACAAAAATTAACATCCATCCATCCATCCATCCATCCATCCATCTTCTCCCGCTTAATCTGGGTGGGTCGCGGGGGCAGTTTACTGCCCAATCCTCATAGCACCTGACCCCCCCTTGTTAGGGGCTTTGGCTCTCTGGCCACTAGGAGTCACTGTGGTTTTGTTTTGTAAGACATGTGTTTGATGTTTTGTTTGCCACATGCTCCTGCCCCGCCCTTTGTCATTGTTTCCCTCCATTTTGTTTCCTGAGCACCTGTTTCCAATTGTTTTTGTGATTGTGTTCAATTGGTCTGGGTATTTAAGCCCTGGGTTTCTGTTGTTAGTCACTGTGTCTTTGTTACCTGTCCACGTCCCTGGTGAGCTTTTAGTTTTGATAGCGTTTGCCTTTTGCATTTCTGGACTTTAATGCTCTTTTGTTTTTGGAGAGTCTTTTTGTGTTACCCAGTTTTTACTTTGGATTTTCTGTGCCGTTTGTGGACCTTCTGAGTTTTCTTTTAAGGAATATATGAAAAACATTTTTTGGTTTGAACCTCTGCACCTGAGTCTACTTTCTCTACTTTAACTTTTTGCACAGTAGTTTACTCAATTACCCGCCAAGCCGGCGACCCGGATCCTATTCCCGAGTCGGCCTAACAGAAAGACACAGTCATGACAGACCCTGCAGAGGCTCCTTTACCTGGCCAATTGACGGACTTTGAAAAGTTGATGGCTACCCTTTCCAGCTTTGGAGCTACAATGGATACTCATAGCCACGCGTTAACCACTCAACAACAAGCCTTGGTACGACATGATGAAATGCTGCAACAGATTACTATGGCTCTTCAGCAATTGACCACAGCTCCTCCATAGCTCCTGCAGTTCCTCCAGCCCAACCTCCTGCCGTTCCTGCTGTTCCTCCTGCTCAAGCTCAAGCTGTACATCCCGTGGCCGGATCCACATGGCCACCCTCATGCCCTGAGCCTGCGCCTCCCAGCACCACAACGATATTATGGCAAACAGGGTGAGTGCCGGGATTTCCTCACTCAATGCCAGCTCACATTCGAACTGCAACCAACCACCTATCCCACTGATCGAGCCAGAATTGCTTATGTGATTACACTACTTGTCGACAAAGGCCCGGCGTGGGCGACCTCCATCTGGCAGCGACAGGGTCCAGAGTGCTCGGACTTCAAGAAATTTGCTGAAAGACATGTTCACGAGTCTTTGACCAGACAGTTGCCAGTGCAGATGCAGCCAAACAGCTAATGTCCATCCAGCAGGGCAAGACCAGCGTAGCTGATTATGCCATCACCTTTCGAACACTGGCTGCTGTAAGTGAGTGGAGCGAGCCAGCACTGGTGTCGGCTTTCCACCATGGCCTGTCGGACCCTGTCAAAGATGGACTGGCGTCCGTGGGGTGCCCCTCTGACCTTGAGTCCCTGATCTCACATGCCATCGCCTGGACAACCGGCTCAGGGAGCGTCGCTGTGGCGTGGCATCCTCACGAAGAAACCCTGATGCTCCTGGTCTAACAGGGCTCTCCACTCTACCCGACCTATGAACCTACCGAGCCTATGCAGAGTTGGACGTACCCGGTCTGTCCGCAGCTGAGGAAGGAGCAGCGGAGAAGGGAGAGGCGCTGCATATACTGCGGCAAGAGGGGACACTTTCGAGACTCCTGTCCTGAGCTCTCGGGAAAAGAGTTTTCCGTCCAGCCGAGGAGGAGGTTGTGGCCAGGAGCCACATTGTCTCCGAGTTTCCTGGCCAAGGAGTCTTCCTCCCAGTTACCATCTCGTGGGGTGAAGGCAATCACACCTGCCAGGCCCTTGTTGACTCTGGGGCTGCCGGAAGTTTTATGGATACTAAGTTTGCCCTGAGACTCAAGATTCCTGTTGTTCCCCTCAAGATGCCCCTCTCTGTCTCTGCTCTGGATGGCCAGCCCCTGGGGAGAGGGTAAGGTCACTCGAGCAACCTCTGCTCTTCGCCTCCAGTTTGAAGCCCACCGAGAAGATATCTCCCTCCATCTCATCCACTCTCCCGAGTTCCCTGTGATCCTTGGCATCCCTTGGCTTACCCGTCCTAACCCCCACATTGATTGGGTAACTGGCCGGAGTCCTTGAGTGGGGACCTACCTGCCACGCCACATGCCTCTTTGCAAATCCTCCAGTGTTGCCTACCGAGTCTCTGGATCCTGCCGAGTTGTCCCAAGTTCCCTCCGAGTATTGGGATTTGAAGAGGTCTTCAGCAAGAGAGAGCAGCTTCTCTTCCTCCTCATAGACACTCTGATTGTGCCATCGAGCTTCTGCCAGGCACAACTCCTCCTCGAGGGCGTCTTTTCTCCCTCTCCCTGCCAGAGCATAAGGCCATGGAGGAGTACATCAAGGATGCTCTGGCGTCGGGATTCATTAGGCCATCCTCTTCACCTGCTGGCGCTGGTTTTTCTTTGTTGGCAAGAGGGACGGTGGGCTGCGACCTTGCATCGATTACCGGGGGCCTTAATAAGATCACCACCACGTAATCGCTACCGCTTCCACTGATGTCTACCGCCTTTGACCTGCTCCAGGGTGCCTCCGTTTTTACCAAGTTGGATTTGCGAAACGCCTACCACCTTGTTCGCATTAGACAAGGTGATGAATGGAAGAACTGACCTTCAACACTCCCTCTGGACACTACGAGTACCAAGTCATGCCTTTCCGGACTAACCAACGCTCAGCTGTCTTCCAGGCCCTTATAAGCGATGTGCTCAGAGACATGATCAACCATTTTGTTTTTGTTTATTTGGGCGATATCTTAATTTTTCTAAGTCATTGCAAGAACATCACCATCATGTAATGGAGCGTCCTCCAGAGACTATTGAAGAACCACCTTTACGTGAAGGCTCAAAAGTGTGAGTTCCATGTCCTGAGGTCTCTTTCCTTGGCTTCATCCTTAAGCACGGACAGGTCCAGATGGATCCAACCAAGACTATAGCTGTGCAGGGGTTGGTCTACACCGGCATCAGTCAAAGGGGTGCAACAGTTCTTGGGTTTTGCAAACTTTTACATAAGTTCATCCGAACTTCAGCTCAGTGGCGGCACCGATCTCTGATCTCACCAAGAAGACTGGTGCACCGTTCCTCTGGACACCCAAGGCTGAGGAGGCATTCCAGGATCTCAGCGCCGCTTTTCCTCAGCACCCGTGCTGGTTCTCCCTGATCCTTCACAGCCTTTTATTGTGGAAGTGGATGCATCCAACGTCAAGGTCGGGGCTGTTCTCTCTCAGCGATCAATGGCAAACTGCATCCTTGTGCATACTTCTCACGTCGCCTCAACCCTACTGAGTCCCGCTATGATGTTGGGGATAGGAGCTGCTGGCAGTGAAAATGGCGCTGGATGAATGGAGACACTGGCTGGAGGGCGCAGCACCCTTTTCTTGTGTGGGCCGGACCACAAGAACCTGGAATACCTTCAGCAAGCCAAGCGTCTTAACCTCGACAGCCGGCCGGGCCATGTTCTTCAAGCCGTTTTGATTTTACCCTCTCCGATCGTCCAGGCTCAAAGAACACTAAGCCAGATGCTTTGTCCCGGCAGTTCTCCTCGCATGACACGGAGGGAGAGGTCAGCACCGTGGTCCCACCCTCCGCATTGTTGCCCCGATGCGTTGGGGGTATTGAGACTGCTGTCAGGCTGGCTCAGCATCAAGAGCCGGATCCTGGAACAGGCCCTCCAGGTCTCCTGTTTGTACCCAGCCGGATGCGGGCCAAGGTCCTCCAGTGGGGCCACTCGTCCAACCTCACCGCACACCCTGGGTCCCGGAGAACCCTCGAGTTCCTTCACCGGCGGTTCTGGTGGCCAGGCATGGAGAAGGAGGTGAAGGCCTTCGTGATGATAGCCTGCCCAGTCTGCACCCAGAGCAAGAATCCCAGCCTCCTCAAGGTCTGCTTAGTCCTCTGCCCATCCCAAGGCGTCCCTGGTCCCATGTGTCTGCAGACCGTCACTGGTCTCCCGATGTCTGAAGGTAACACAGTTATTTTTGTAGTGGTCGACAGGTTCTCTAAGGCCTGTCGATTTATTCCATTACCTAAACTCCCCTCTGCTTTTGAGACCGCCACACTCATATTTACCCATGTTTTCCGAGTCTTGGGCTCCTCAGGACATTGTGTCGGACCGTGGGCCACAGTTCACGTCTCGGGTGTGGCGGGCATTCTGTGGACTCCTGGGTGCTACGGCCAGCCTCAGCTCCGGCTTCCATCCCCAGTCTAATGGACAGGCGGAGAGGTTGAACCAGGACCTGGAGACCACCCTGAGGAGTCTGGCAAGGGACAACCCGGCATCCTGGAGTTCCTGGCTGCCATGGGCGAGTACGCCCACAACACCACTCCAGTCTTCAGCAACCGGCGTGTCTCCTTTCCAGTGTCAGTCGGCTTCCAGCCTCCTCTGTTTCGGAACAGGAGGTTGACACTGGGGTTCCTTCGGTCCACCACCATGGCGCTGCCGGAGGGGTGTGGAAGAGCAAGCGCAGGTGCTGCTGCGGAGCTCCAGGTCACCCAGGCCCAAGCCAACCGTCGCAGGAGGCCAGCCCAGCATTTCCGCCCGGGTCAAAGGGTTTGGCTGTCCTCCAAAGATCTTCCCTGCATGTCGATCCATAAGCTGGCCCCACGTTGGGCCCTTTAGGGTGGTTCGTAGAATCAACCCTGTCTCCTACCAGCTCCAGTTGCCCGGTCCCTTAGAGTTCACCCCACCTTTCATGTCTCCCTGCTCGCCCGGTCCTGTTCTGCCGCATTCGCCTGCTCCCAAGGCCCCGCCTCCGCCCCGTATTATTGATGGTGGGCCTGTTTTCACGATCCGCGGCTCCTCAATTCCCGCCCGTGTCAGGCGGGCTGCAAGTAGTCGATTGGGAGGGCTATATGGTCCTGAAGAGCTCCTGGGTTCCGGCCCGGGATATTGTGGACAAGGATCTTTGTAAAGACTTCCACCTTGCGCACCCTGACTGCCCGAGGAACGTCAGGAGACGTTCGTCGGAGAGGGGGTCCTGTTAGGGGCTTTGGCTCTCTGGCCACTAGGAGTCACTGTGGTTTTGTTTTGTAAGACATGTGTTTGATGTTTTGTTTGCCACATGCTCCTGCCCCGCCCTTTGTCATTGTTTCCCTCCATTTTGTTTCCTGAGCACCTGTTTCCAATTGTTTTTGTGATTGTGTTCAATTGGTCTGGGTATTTAAGCCCTGGGTTTCTGTTGTTAGTCACTGTGTCTTTGTTACCTGTCCACGTCCCTGGTGAGCTTTTAGTTTTGATAGCGTTTGCCTTTTGCATTTCTGGACTTTAATGCTCTTTTGTTTTTGGAGAGTCTTTTTGTGTTACCCAGTTTTTACTTTGGATTTTCTGTGCCGTTTGTGGACCTTCTGAGTTTTCTTTTAAGGAATAAATGAAAAACATTTTTTGGTTTGAACCTCTGCACCTGAGTCTACTTTCTCTACTTTAACTTTTTGCACAGTAGTTTACTCAATTACCCGCCAAGCCGGCGACCCGGATCCTATTCCCGAGTCGACCCTAACACCCCCTATGAACCCCTCTGCAGGTGGTGCCCACAGGAGGGTACAAAAATTAACAGTGATATTAAAAGTTCATGCTAAGCATTTAAAACACAATTTTCTGAGAAGAGAACATTAACATTGGGGCAATCTGTGACACACAAAACACAGGAGTCATTCCCACAACGTTGTTTACCTCCCACCAAACCAACTACACGAAAAAAGGCATTTCCCCAGATTCTAAACGTGGGGCATCCCACATGGTGCTTAGGACGTGACCGCAGCAACTGCCGTCACCACCAACACACATAAAGACGGCTTCTGTCAGCAAACGTTCTGAGAAACAAACAAACAGAAAAGCAGAAGCCCATAGACCAAATATATATTATATATTTTTATAGTCTATGAGAAAGTCCCAACTCTCATCTGTCCCTGAGATGAACTTGCATAGTTTGAAATACAGTTTAAGTCAGATATTCACAGCATTTCTACCACACGGTTACACACTACTCACTTCACCTCTTGTGTGTAGAGTGTGTAGAACAGATAAAGGCACAGTGGAGGGCTGGTTTGTGAGTAGTTTATTTCCATGGTGATCTCAGTGATCTACAGAAAACACTTAATATTGTTTACTTTTTCTTTATATAAACTTTGTCTATTTGTGGCAGCCTGAGATCTAAGCTGAATAATGGGTGTGGAGAACTGAATGCCTTCTTCAGTGTGGAGATTTGCTGCCACCTAGTGTCCATTCAGGGTTAGCATTGGTGTTTTATGCCTTCTCCATTCACCATGTCTCACGTCATTGATGCAGTGCAGCTCTGGCCTTATTTACCCCTCTGCCTCTGTGAAATTTTGATGAGGTTAAAGGAACTGTACAGCCTGTGCTCTTCCAGTTTTATCACTGCGATCATAAGTCGCCAGTTAATTCACTTGATTTAGAGAACACATCCAAGAGTATCTCATGCTCAGTTTATGGACAGGTCTCATGTGAAAGCTCAGAACCTCCAGAATTCCTGCCCTGAGCTGCAGAGGCTGCAATAGCACTGACTCATGACTGGTGCAGGTGCTGGGGTTTCAACATTGGAACTGGCAACCCAAATGAGACTCCTTTGAGGCTCATTCTGATTTTTTTCTGGATAATAATAAATCATAAACAGGAGATCATGTCCAATGTTTTTGTAATTAAAATAAAGCAGCATTATAACTGTTATCTATAAAACTTACCTCACATCTGGAGACAACTGGTACTGGCAAATATACTGTATGTCATTTTGACAGTGAGCTTGCGTGCTTTATGTTTGTGTTTAGAAGCTCGGGTTTCACTTGATAAATAACACTGGGGAACACAGTTTTTGTTGAGTTAGGTCTGACAGCTGTTTTTAACTCAAATGCCTTTGGCCAAACCCACGGACATTTTGACAACAGAAGTACGGCAGAACTCAGTGGCTTGTCAAGCTCTGCAAAAGGATTGTCGTCCAAAAATCACCCACACACACCACAACCAGACATTTTGGTGCTAGAAAGGTTTTTATCTCCGTCTTCTTCTGTCCGTGTTCAGTCTGAATGAATCGGAATGAATGGGGAACAATGACACTTCTGTTGCCAAAATGCGCGCTCAGCTTTTTTTAAATCACTTCCACCCTAAAAGAGTCTGTACGGCTGACAAAACCTGAACTTCAGCTGGCTCCTCTTAGTGTAAAAAAGATATGACATAAGTGGTGGCTCTGCTTCGAGCACCTCCAGAGTGACTGAGCTGCGGAGGAAACTCATTTGGGCAATATTGTCCTTTTGGTCATTACCCAAAGCTCATAGGCAGAGGTGGTAGAGTAGACAAAAAATGTATTCAAGTAAGACTAACATTAATTCTAAATGATATTGTTTAAGTACAAGTACAAAGTAAAGTAAAAAATGAGCCAAGTAAGAGTAATAAAGTACAAGCAGCTTAAAGAGTAATGAATGTAATTTGAAGGGAAAGACATTAATAGGTCACAAAATCTGGTATTTTCAAAGGACAGACACAAAAATGAGACAGACTAAATCAGATCTGTCAAAGCGGAAAGGAACACAAATGTTAAAATCAGTTCATAGTGTCACATAAAGCTTTTGCCACTTTAGACTTACTCACACTGGGAAGAGGAAGCACAACTTTTACTAATGAATAAGAATACTGTTACTTTAATAAGTACTAGTAATACGTATTCTGCTAGAAAAGTACTCTGAAAAGTAACATTCCTTTAAAAAGATACTCAAGTAAATGTAACTGAGTAGTAGCCCCCGATGCGCCCGCCCTCTTCAGACAAAAGACTCCACACAGAAGAAGAGACACCACGCCAAAGCTTTGTCATTAGCTTTTAATATTTTTATTTGTTTTTCACATTACTTTTTTTTAAACTGAATCGACATTTTCAGCAATTTTGTGACTTTTTTCGAAGGATTTTTGTTTTCTGGATCCTATTGTTAAAGGAGAAGCTCTGCATTCACAGTCAAACCTTCATGTTTTAAGTCTCTTTTTCACAAATGCTGCAGAATTATTACATCTGTACCATTGACTTCTTTTCAAAAATAGAAAAAGGCAATTAATAAACATTCCATTGAAATCTATTTTTAATATGACTTCTTTTTTATTTTAATCATCTTTTCGTTTCACTGGTGTAGAGATATTAAAATGGTTTCCAGCATCAGTCTTAAGCATTAACATTGGGGAGAGAAGGGAGGCCTCGGTAGCGCCTCTCTCTGCCAGTGGGGGGCGCTCAGTGAAAACAGATGGATAGCAAAGGCACAGCATCATGAGGTTTGTTGGAACTAAAGGTACTGGAAGCATCAGAAGGCAGCAGTGAGAGCGACCAGCATTTCGACGGAGGCAGTTCCGAACAACAAAAAGAACAGAGAACTTGAGCGAACCCAAAAAAGAAACAAAAAAACATGTCTGTTTCACTTAAAATCACAAACAACTGGAACCAAGAATTTCAAAAAGCTACAGATTTTAATATGCTACAAAAGTTAATGAGGCCTACTATTTCTTTAGTAGTTATGAGTATGTTTTTGTGATTTTCAAATTACAAATAAACCCCAGAGAACTTTATTATATTATTCCAAAGGTAAACTGTGTAACTTTTCTGGTTGCCATGAAGTTATTGCTTTGCCTAGAAAGTTCCACAGTATGCCTTTAAACTTATCTTCGTGTAGGCAAGCTGGTTACTCCATCTTGACATATTCCAGGTCAGATCTGTGGAGAGGCAAGCTTGCTCACAGTGAGAACTCATTTTCTTGAAGGTAAAAACGCTGCTGTTGAATAAATGCAAGTTTAATACTGTGGAACATGTGCGACAAAACAGACATCTCCACGGAGACGAGCAGATGGCAGACTCCACCAACAGAAAAGTTACGCAGTACATCTTTAACTTTCAGACGTTGATAGTTGTACTTAAAAGGAAAATAAAATATATATATTCAGCGTAAAATATCTTATAATCGGCGTAAGTTGTATAATTAAAAAATATAATAAATCTTTTCGAAACAAAAATAATTCTGAAATTGAGACTGAAATTCATTTTGATATTTATTACAGCGTATTATCTTAGCAACCCATACTGCAATTAAGTTATAGGCTGTAATTATTACGACTGGATGCTAGTTGGTCCAAACTAACATCAGCAACAGCGAACATTTGGTTTATTTTCGAACCCTGTTACTGTCAAGCAACAAAATGTCAAAGTACAATGTGACTGCCACCACTGCCCGGCCGTGAACGCTAAAAACAACTGATAAAAACAACAAATACGTAACCGCATTAAAACATGTTTGGAAAAGCAGAGATAAGCCCGCCCAGAGGCCTCCCTTCACCCACGCCATTCAACGTCATTTTAATTCATTTTTGTTAAAGTTTCCCATGCATGCATTTAGAATTCATTTCCAAAAACAAACCAAAAAAATCAAATCAAAAAGTCAAATCAATGCAAGAACAAGAGATGCAGAAAGAAGCGTTTTTTTCCTCTAACAAAGAAACGAGGAGGGAGCGGACACCGAGGAGGGCCGTGAGTGACTGAGCGTGAGATGAGGAGATCGTTGCATGTGAAGCGCACCAGTGTCGCGGCTGACCAGTGAGCCACAACTTCAACAAAATGAGAAAACATTATTACCGTAGAAATATTTGGCCACCGTGAGAGCGTACAGTGAGGTCCACTTATCGCACACTAGATCTGTGTAGCCTATATCGAGCTGGCTAACGTGCGTCTAACGTGCTAACTACGTTGTTGACAAAGTCGTTTGAAGAGACCGAAGACGTCTGGCTGCTTTCAAGTGCATATCGGAGAATTTGTACAGTCGTTTTCATGGAGGAGGTTTGTTTGTGACAATATAATCAATGTTGTTTAATAGGACTTTGCTCGAATACTGATTAGGAGTTTTGGTTATATGTCCAGTGTTACCGACATAAATAGTACGTCACTATTTGCATTACTTCTCAAAAGCCCATTACAGTTTTTGATAACTGATTCAGTTAAATTAAGTTAAGCCTAAACCAGTGATACTCAAACTTTTCACACCAAGTATCACCTGACTTAATATTTGGCTTTCCAAGTACTACCAGAAACCCGACTTTATTGGGCATAAATTAAGAGCTGATGGTTTAAAATTAGACTGTACTAAAATTAGATTAAACAATGGACAAGGTCAAGGCAAGGATTATCCATATGGGCCAGAGGCGTAATCAATAATAATGATAGTACTGAACAAATCAAGATTACAGGACCATAGTTGGATGCTGTTAGTTATTTTCGGCTTATTTGCTGGGCTGATGTAGTAAGTAAATTACATACGAGAAATGCCCTTGTTTATGTGGGCGTGGAGGGGCTTAATACGGCGATGGACAAGGTGATACTAAATGATGATTAACCGAGGACAAACACATGAATGCGTTTGTCTGAATAAAACAAAAATTCAAACTGCAGATGGCCCTATGTACCACCAGATGCTGCGTGCGTACCACAGTTTGAGAAACACTTACATACAAATTAGCCAATACCTTGAAAGCAGCATCAGACCTATAAAACCTAACATCTCTACGGACTAGGACTATAGTAGAATAACCGTTTCCATGGAGAAGATCTACGTTAGTTCAAAACTAGCTATCTCAGTTGGTAAGTCTTAAAATCAGCTTGTAGTTAGAGTTACACCAAAAGCAGAATTAAGTGAACATTTGTTTTTTCTACTTGCAAGCTATAAAAAATTGCCTGGCTGTGTCTGTCTAATTTGTGTCAGTTCGCCATTTTGCATCGATCAGGCTTAGTCCGCTTGCCAAGCTGTATTATCTTTGTTTTCATCTCAGATATAAGCTAAATCCAATAGCTAAGGTTAGCCGAGTTTTTGAATATTACAATTTGGTGAAGTGCGTTTTGCAAAATTGTTCACTAAACTTGTGTGTTTTGCTCAATTTTAGGACCATTGTAAAAGAAAAAGGTGCCATACAGTATTTTAAGATTAAAAGTTGCAAATGAGACCTGTGCTCTGATCTTTGATGCAAATTGGGCACTGAAATATCTGGGATCACACAACCTCCATTCATTCACCACTATGATATTGCACTATTGTGAAAGACTCTAGCAAGTCCGTTTTCTAAGATGCTGTTTCTACTGTATTGTCAGGAACTAACATTCCTTAAGCATTTCTTGAAGAGACAAGCTACTGAACCACCAGTCGGTCATTGAGTTTACCTTTCACCAGCTACAGTGAATCCGTTTTAAGATCTTCAGCCGGCCTGATAGTTCAACACTAACATAAGTTACATTAGGCTGCATGCTACACGCCCCTATCTCCCGCGATTTCCTGAGGATGAACTTCTAAGTCAGAAAGAATTTTTTTACACAAAATCCAGCCCTTTGTTTTCATTCATCAAAACAAGGACAACTGCAGAAAAAATATATTTTGACATCTGCATTCTTGTTTTCGAACAATGGACATCTGACAGGTCAATGTGTTCGATATACCGATGACAAACCTTGTGAATGCTGACGAATTTACACTGATCGGATTGTTCACTATTTAGAATCTAACCTTAAATTGTAGCTTTGTGAGACTAACGTCCAAGGTTAACAGAACGTCAAAGAAAAATTAAGACAGTGCATTTGCTCTGATACGTTAAAGACATAAAACATCGCTATAATTATCGACAGAATCAACATGGCTGCTGTTCACCATCTCCAAGTTGGTGTCCAATAGCAGAGGATTGGGCTGAGAAAGGGTTGTCATTTTTTTAAGACGATGGAGGTGGGCAATATAGATAAAGTGGCAAACACGGTAAACCCGAATAAGTTACCAGAACTAAAAAAAAAATGGAGGCAATCGATTGTCTCAATTATTTTAAGCTGATAAAGTTAAAAGTCACAATCTTCCAGAACTTAATAGGTCAGACCTGCTACTTGTACCTTTTGAAAACAGCTGAATGAAAAGTGCTCATTTACCTCAACTCAAATTTTTTCAGTTAATATGACTCATAGTTTTCTGTTAAGGCAACTCAGTCATTTTGAAATTGTTTGGTATTTTAGCATGTACTGGATGAATTAAATTTATTTTGAAATCATCCCCACTTGAAACAATAGAAATAACAGGACTTTTAATGAGTTAATTCTACTAAGTTGTACCTCATCTATGTTTTTACGTTATGCTCATTTATACACACAATAGTTCACTTTAATAAAAACAAATATGAGTTAAAATGACTCAAAAAGAAGAACAGCAACTTGATATAATTAAGTTAGCAGGACTGTTTCTTAAACTTTGAGTGTGCACAACTTTATCTGTTTAATTACTTTGAATGTTCGGGTTTACAACTTATCCAAAAATTGTTATCAAAATTAAAATGTTCAATCTTTGGTAGATTTGAAAATCAATTCTAGTTTTGGAAACATGGGTATTCAGTGATATATCTGTACTTTTTTTCAATGATATATCTGTACTTTTTTTTAAAACATTAACCAGACGAACTACACAAATGACAAAAAAATAACTGCCATTATTGCCCACCTTAACATGAAGTTATATTTGCAAATTAAATACGTGATTACATTTTGGTTCTAGATCTAGCCAATCTCTCTACATGGTTAATTTTGTTAATACACAGACTAATATGTGGTTGGTGAAGCAGCCGTCTCGACCCTGCACACATAAATGCAAACAAAGATTGCACACGCCCATTTGCCCATTTCCCACCATCGAAAAACCAACATAAAAACCACAACACCGATATGAAAAGCAGGTACTTGGTGATTTTGGTGACATTTTTCCAAGTCCAGCAAGTGCATGTGCCAGAGCTGCCATTATTGGAGAGAATCACACCTTTTTTAACAGATACAGAGGGAAAACAAGGAGAGGTCAGCTAAGCGGAAGCAGAAGTCCAGGGTTAGCGCGAGTGTAGGGGTCATTTTAGGTGGGCACTATTTTAACTTTCAAATGTGTTGGAATGAACCAAAACAAGGTAGATGTAACAAGACTCTG
This sequence comes from Odontamblyopus lacepedii, assembly GCA_034769755.1. Taxonomy (NCBI): domain Eukaryota; kingdom Metazoa; phylum Chordata; class Actinopteri; order Gobiiformes; family Gobiidae; genus Odontamblyopus; species Odontamblyopus lacepedii. The sequence goes on along the minus strand of CM068351.1, from coordinate 40,517,600 downwards.
TAATACCTTAAAAACTAATCTATTTTTTCTGCATATACTATAATTTCTTTTTTCAGTTCTCAAATTCTAGCCCTGTTTGTTACGGGGAGCTTCAAAATGGCTTGCAGATGTCATGCAGAATATTCATGCTGGTAAACAAGGTAATAAAAATGCATTTCTAATTTTTTTTTCTTTTGTTCGTTCCTAGATTAGTAGCTCTAAGGTGTTGTGTAGATTCTGCTGATCCCTGCTTTTCTTTTTAAAGCCTCCATTTCGTCGTCCCAGAGAGGTATATTGAGTGTACGGTCCACGCGGCTCCCCCAACCCCCCTCTCCACACCGCGTTTCCAATAGCGCACTGGAGCTGCCCTCATCCATCATCACACCGGTGCCAGAGATGCTGATTTTCACATATTAACCGTCGCTTTGGGGAGGATTAAAAAATAGCTTGGATGATCATACTGACTTTGCATTGACATTGCAGCGTGGAAAAAAGGGAGTCCCCGCGTTCTTGTCGTGGGCTCCTCATCACGTACCCCATTCCTAAACCAGTGTCTTTTTGTTTTCTTGATAAATTGTTTTCTATCATGCCATGCACTTTTGCTAAAAGAGGAGAGGCAATGATTGGGAGATGCAAGAGGAGGGGTGGGATTCTGCAGAGAGAATAGAGAGAGATAGAAGGAGGTTTCTATGCACCGCAAGGGTCTTTAGAGCATTCAAACCACATCAAAATGAGTAGCAGATTTCCTCTTGCCTTGGTGCTGTGATATGGCTGATGTTTCTGATATGTATGACGAGACTAGAACCCAAAACCAACTCATTTTGCGGCTAGGTTGAATTGTCGGTCAAACCCCCACGCTGGAGTGTTCATCGTGACATGCACTGCCACCATTGTCTTGCATAGTGTTCTAGATGCCACAGGAGCGGTACACCCAGTCCTGGTAGAACATTGACAGAGCTGATAACTTCCTCTTGGAGAATTCAGTGACACAAAAAGAGGGCATTTGTTACAACTGTCTTTATTGTGAATGCCCGACTGACAGCTACCAGTGTTTCTGCAATCTCCGGTTCGTACTGTGGAGGTGGTTCAGCCCCTGACTTTGGCCACAGTCATTGGGTATGCGGATGGGGGTGTCACAGATGACCTCTTCCTCACGTCTCTCTCTGTTCCCTCCCTCTGCTTCTCCACGGAATCCAAATGAGGAAGATGAAAGTGCAGCTTGTTCAAAGTTTACTCCCTCTCTCCACTCAGAAACTCAGCACTGAAAGAAAAGACAAAGGAGGGTTTAGTTTGGGGAAAGTTGCAAGATGTTTCTGACACTAGACCAGAAAAAGAGCCAAAAGATTTTGGGGTTTTAGGAGGTCCAGAAGTGTTTTAATTTTTTTTTTTTAATTTTTTTTTTTTTACTGTATTGTCTCTTCATACTCTTTCTGGTCTGGTGCAGATCAAACTCCAAACTTATGCCAATGCCCTGAGCATGATGGTGGCATATTAGTTTATCAATTAGTCCAGTTACTTCTTTACTGTATTACAAAATAAATGTAACATAGTATAAAATATGTGCCCACCATCATAACACAAGTACGTCATTGGTATGTGATTATTACCAATAGCAGCACTTCAAAACTATTTTTCCTGTGTTTATATTTGCTTTAAAATTTTGCCTATTATTAAAAAGTTCATTTCAAATTTCCCAAGTGAAAATATGGAAACTGTATCACCTTTCAACAATTAAGGTTCTCTTAAGAGTGTGAGATCAATTTTCCGGTGCACAAAGCAATGCTATTGGCTCAAAATAATCTTAATTCAATGTGTGTTACAACGATAGCCATTGTAAAAGCCTTTAGACATTGATGTTTCCTTTGCATCTTCATTGCCAAATGTCAGAACCCAGCAAGAATCCGCTAAAAGACTTCTACAATGGCTTGTGTTCACTTGGCTGCGATTTCCACTGTCCAAACAAACCGTCAACGTCCAAGCAGCAGAAACCTCAACCAAATGACACTTGAAATACACCAAGGGAAAGGATGACGAAGGCCAAATTAAGAACACTTAGAAAGAAGCTTACTGCCGGCATGCAACACAAAACAACACACAGACACCTCTTTTCAAACACTCACATGGACACACTCCACTCCGGCTGCGAAGTCCGCTAACATTTCCATACTTGGGACATGTTAGCGGGTCGCAGCGAGTCATGACATCCACAGAAAACCCACCACAAAATCAAAAAACTACACCTGCACACACCCGGACCAGACCTTGGCCAAAGAAGAACCATTGTCATATATCACTCGTGTTTGGGTCGCACGGGGTTGACAAGTCACTCACGCGTTAACTCAATGCTTGCCGTGAGTGCGATGATGGCTGTTTGACCCAGGTGTGGTACACAGAAGCCTACATGAACAAAATGGAGGACGGGGGAGGGGGATTGTGGCACATAGAACAGAAAACACCAAAGACACGAGACGAGACAGTGCGGGGACCCAGCAGACATTGTCTTACATGGAGGTCCACTTTGGCTCTTTCTTTGTCCTCCTCATTGGGATAGTCCATGTGAGTCCAACAACTTTTCCAAACTTCCTGTCTTCTCTCTGGGCATGTCTTTGAGCTCAGTTTGTTCAAGCGCTCTTTCATGATGGACGTCGGTAAGGATATGCAGTGGGTTGGAAGAGTTCTCAGAAAATCGTGGAGGTAAGACAGTTCGGACAATGGGAAGCAGAGGTGACATTGACAGGCACAAAAAGAGCTTTACATTTGGTGGAATCTCTCCGGTTCGGTAACATACAGTACGGCTTTGAGGAAGCAACATGAGCGGAGATACAGGTTAAAAGGTACCTGAGTGATGACGTGCCAACGGCAATAGTGAACGAAAATTTGGAATGTGGAGGTCAGGAGAAGATCGCCTCTGCAGTGTACAAGGACAAGCAGGGTCATCCGGCAAAGTAGTGTTGACATTAAATGATACTAAAATTTCAAACTTGATTTCAAAACTAAGGAATTGACTCAGTATGTGATACTGATTGTGACACCACAGTGAAGATAAAAATGCTCCTTTTTAGTAACAGAATGTAATTTTTATACACAAAATAACTGCATTCTTTATGTCAACATGAGATCTTATACTTTTTATGAAGACTCAAATTATATTTATTTCTGCAGTATCGATTCTTTCCAATTACGGTATTTGTTTTTGGATTAATTAGTTTATGATTTTCAGTACTTTTGACAACCCCATGACAAAGTGTGGTATGACTGAGAACATTCATCATCTTTGTATGGAGATTGCAAACCTATTTTCACACTTCGATAAAATGTTTTGCTAATTTTGTCACTCTACTATAAAATCTGCCTTTGCACATTTAGGTCCAACTACAGAGGCTTTCAAAAGGCCACATTATTTGCTACAGAACCCTGGTGTGATCATTTTGGCCTGTATTCATTGGTTTCCTGTTATGGATGGTATTTTGAGAACTTTTCACCATTTCAACAATATGTTTGATTTGTACTGTTAATTGCTCATTTGCTATCACTCTGGAACTCTTGAATAATCAAAAGAGCTAAGCATTTAAAGCTGGGCCAATTGAGGAGCTGCTAATCCAGAGCACATTTGAGTCATGTTGTCTTTAATATATTAGCTACAGTGTTGATCCTGATGTAAAATAAGCCAGTCTGGTGTCAAGCAGTGCCCTGTCGTGACTACAGTACACTCATGACTTCTGTTCTAACAAACACACCTGATTGTCCATCCAAAGCTGTCTCCCTAAACTCAGACTGACCCTGGCATTGCTGTACACTGCAGGAGTGTCCTTCAGTCAAACCATTTCCTCTGCACCTTCACAGATGAGCTGACACAAACACATGGCTGATGTCATGTTTCACAGAACGCACTGGGACAGGGACTTTGGTGAAATGGTCTTTTGGGATGGGACAGTCTTTGACCCTTCTTAGACAATAGCAGGCAAGACTGTAATGGAAGAAGCTGGATTTTTAGCATTAGTTCACAGTTAGTGCTTCTTTTTGCATATATCTGACAAGCTCAGGGCTCTCAGAATAGTTCTCTATGAAGAGAGAAGCAAACCAAAGAAACCAACACAAAGTCAAAAGCTACGATTAATACTGTATGTCTCTTAAGTCTCAAGATTGATAAGAAAGCAGCTATACAAGTCCTACTAGAAATGGAGCCCCAGCCCATCCTGAAAAAATAAACTTTCCCACCCCACCCCCCCAGTACAGTACCTATCCTGGTCTACTGGGACCAATAGCGTAGCATTTAGCATGCATAATGTCAGCTCATTCCACCTCTTCGTGCATTCAAAGAGGTAAAGTTTGACCCGCATGCTTATTAGTGCATATGTATGCGTTTGGGCACACATGTCCATACACACTCAAAATGTCTAAATATTATATACACATTCATTTAGCTTTAGTCTAGCATCTTAACACGCCTCCTCTGCAGTTATATCAAGAACCTTATTGCTTGCAATGGAAACCCATGCAGTGAACGTAACTTTACAATATGTACATCATTGGAACAGAAATGACCAATCGGCAAACGAGAAGGCGGAGCGTTCGGGGTCAGATGAGTGTGGAGATGAACACAGAGGTGACCAAAGTGTATAGAAGTATGTTTGGTACAAAATGACTGGTCCGACCCTGAGGCATTTGGTGATTTTCAGTCTGAACACGACCGACCCGTGACTCACTGCGGCGGCGGCGAACAGCACAAACGTGGAGTCGCTGGGTCAGCATCACACAGTTTCACACATATTTTCACATTCACTCCCCTAGAGATACAGCTATGTTCTCTGGACCTGATGGTGTTCTGACATCCTTATATGTTAATGACCAAAACAGAATTGTAAGAAAGGAAACTTACAATTCACATTTGAGGGCAGGAGCAAGGCAGAAGCTTAAACAGAGACCTAAGTGTATGAGATGAGATGGCATCCGGTTTAAATATTAAAATACAAATCAATAACTATTAAACCAAATTCATATACTCAAGTATGACCAAAGACTGGGCATAGGGTTAGGGTTACATATATTTTGATTTTGCGAAAAAAGAGAAAGAAATTATTAAAGTATTATGTGGAAATGAATGCTTACGAAACATTTGGTGAGTTCATGATATGTCGATATATAGAGATTTTTAAATTGCCATGCATTGCCCAAATATGAATACGCAAGTTCTTAACCCTGTGAAACCATCAGCTAGTTTACAAGTGGTTTTGGCAATGTGCAAACCATAGTATGTATAAAACAGACCCTAAAATAACTTTTTCTGTATTCACTTTTACATGTTGAAAATAATATTAACCATTTCTATAAAACTAAAACAGTGGAAAAAAAGAGTCCTCATGTACAAAAGTGTCCATTGCGTGAGTCTTGTCTGAACAGAGGCGGTTGGTGGATGTCTTGGTGGTAGACACGGGTGGATTGCTGGATCTATTTTTGCATATTTGAATGTTTACTCTTCCGCCTTCTCCCCATGCGCAGCCCATCTTCACTCTCTACCAGGGGCTATCGCTCCAGTAGCCGTTCACAGTGCCCCCTACTGGTTGGACAGAATGGCATCCACGGACGGATAGAGCGATGGGCAGAGGAGGAGGAGAAGGAGAGGGGGAACAAACAGGGAAAGAAAGAGAAGCCAAAAGGAGAGAACTAAAAACATTGCACCTGGAGCCGAGTCACACGGAGGAGTCTGCTGTGGAGCGGATGGAGATGGGGGTGGGCGAGACCTCGTCACTCACACGTGCTCAGTGTGCACAGCCACCCATCATTCAGTACATATTAATAATGAGGCTAGCTTCTAACTAGGTTAACTCAGTAATGCTGACCATTAAGTAACTCAAATCAGGTACAAAATTAAAATTATGCAAAGCAAAAACAATGTTCCTAAATAATTAACTAATAAAGTATTTCTCACTGATTTTAGTAGATTTTGACTAGTCACAGAAAATATTTGGCTAAAAATAAGAAAAATACTGCAAGTGAGCAGTAAACAATCTTATAAAATGTAATCAAATTACAGTTTATAGTTAAAACAGTTTCTGGATTGGAATTTTGTTGTTTATCACAATTCCAAAGCCCCTTTCTAAGTCCCTCCTGTCCTACAGCACTCACTAAGCCTAACAAGCTAAGCACAGCTACTTGAAGCAAAACTTTGCTGCTAACATTTGCATACTTCTGTTTAACGGTCAAATACATGGATAGATGCAACAGCTTCATTTCTGTTATTCAGATTAGAGATTTAAATGGTGTTGTAAAGACTTAGCCTTATCAAGCCACAACAACTTTCTCATAATATTCCACAGAGCAGTACACAGTCCTGTACTGCTTTGTTTGAATATTCAAGGGTTTCAGAAGCTACGAACGTTGCCATAGCAATTAACAATTAAAAACATTTTGAATGGTCAAGCGTTCTTGAGGTAATATAACAGGAAGCTGAAACCCATGAATATTACAGGCCACAGCATAAACCAATCAGAGGAATGTGACGTGTTACCTGTTTCACTTTGGGCTGGAGACAGCTCAACTATTTCAAAGTTCTCATTTTAATCACATAGTCGGATATTTCCATTTGAACAGCTGAATGAACTTGTAAACCACAAGGCTACTGCTCAGCTGCTGGCTAAAGACATGGAAACCAACCCTAACCCTAACCATGTTTAAACAACAGAATCCTGCTGGATTCATTCTGCATCAAATGTTTACATTTTTATTAAATAGTTCAGCTCTCAGATCCATTTCTATCATGTACGCAAAACTCCCAGTTCTACCATAAGTCTCTCTGAAGCAGAGCCACACTGAATTTATCTGAGTGGAATTCAGTGAGAAAATTGTTCAGGCTGAGAATACAAAAGTCTAATAAAAGAATGAATGTTGCAGGCTAAAACAGAGCATGCTGCACAAATGTTGTCCCAGGACACATTTGACTGTCTAATCAGAGTCATTGTAGTGACAGAAGCTATTTTTGAGTATTTTGGTGCAGTTGCAGAGCAGGGGGCATCATAGGGACCTATTGTATAATTCTCTATACAGTGTCAAGTCTACCACTATTAGTAATACTGCTGTTTTAGTCACTACTAATATGAATACACCAATGACAAATCCTCTCCTGACTGCAATGACATGACACTTAATGAGCTATTTCCTAATTTCCCAAAAAAATGAAACCAAAAATGTGTCTCTTGTTGCTATGGCGATGACTGGTCTACAAGATGGAGGGAATGGGGGAGTGACATCGCCGTAGGCCCGGAGGCTGGAACGGCTCGAATGGTGAGTTAGTGATGGGTGCAAGACGCAAGGGGGCGCCAGTCATCCCCGAAATATTATTGAGGCTGCGCGACTTCTCATAACCCGGGACTGCATGGAGGTGAGGGGGCAAAGGTCACGGTTATGACGTCATTCAGCGGATAATGGGACAATGTGCGACCATGGTTTTCATATATGTGAGCATTGCATAGTAAAAAGTAGCAAATACATAACATTTGTTACAGTTGAAGCAGTAGTGAAGGGAAAATAACACAGCCCAAATCATACGGAGACCAGAGGAGGACAATGGAGGGACAGATGGACAGAGAGACACAGACAGGACAAAACAGGAAGGTCAGCGCTCTGCAGTCAGAGGCACACGCAGGAGGACAGTGCATACCCTGAGACATGTGGACCGACTGTGCTCTGGTGGGACAGGACGAGGTCTGGACCTGGGACTGGACCAGGGTCTAGACCTCCCAAAGCCCCACATGTGAACATTTGCAGCAGGAGATTCGTCTGGAGCTGAGCCCGCATAAGTCTAACTTATTTGCCATTTTGTTTTTAATGTTTGCCAAATGTTATGATTTTGATAACTGTAATTTTACATTTTCACATTGGTAATATAAACATGGATAAATATGGAACTTAAATTCACACAGCCTTATAAATGAGTCTTTCTTACCTACAGTATGTTGGCTTGGCTATGTTATCATTAACTAATAAATTAACTACTTTTCTAATGCAACGTCACAAAAGGTTACTCCATAGGTTTCTGTTGAGGGAACTATTATTGCAATAGTTTATATTAACACAAGGTAAATCTAACTCGAATATTGAATGACATAGGCACAATCTGTTAGGGGCAATAACCGAATCAAAACACAATTTGAGTTGGCACAATTATCAAATCTTAAAGGCTTCCATCATTTAAACTTTCATCGTCTCATTGTTTTTGATGGAAGGTTCACCACAAGCTTTTCTATAGAGCTGTTACTGTTTTGTCTGGAATGTTTCACAGTATGACATTAAACTTTCTACCATCATGGAGACTAGTTACAGGTCAGATCTGGGGAAAGAATGCCTATTTTTTGCATTTTTGAGCCATAAAACCACTTGTAATTGAACACATGTAAGGTAAAGCTGTTCATTTAATGTCATATTGTGGAACATTCCGTGCAGAGCAATAACATCTCCACAGAAACTAGAAAGTGATGGACCTGCAACCAAAAAAGTTACGTAGTGAACCTTTAAATGTCTTCTGCTAACAACAAAATATCCTGTCTTTTTGTTGATAAACCTCGGTGTACCTGTAATTTATGTTCCGAAATACTTCAGATTCTTGTATTGGTTCATCAGTTCATATTCCAGTCACCGTAAACAACTCCAGGAGTGTTTAACATTTGAGATGTCAACATTCCTGGAGTTGTTTATGGTGCATAGGGTGTATAAACAGAATTCTATGTTTTAAACCTATTTATTAAGTCAAGCAGACCTAAAGGTTAGTATGAAATAAAATACAAACTAGGCATGGAGCTCAACAATGACCGCCTGCTTCAAAAAGTAAAATTTCCATTTTTTTTCTTCTAGACCTTTCGAAAATTAAAATATTAAGAGTTCAAAGACATCAGGGAACAGCTACGTGGTAAATAATATCCATAATGCAGCTGTGTTAAGGCCAAAAAAACACATTTAAAATGCAAAATTTGGTGAAATGTTTTAATAATTTAGAAACAGATTACAGAATAGTGCTCATTAGTTACCACAGAGCTGATTAGCCCTGAATGGTCAAATCTTTAATATTTTTTTTTTATTGGAAAAATGAATGCGAAATTTACTTCTAGAACGAATGAGGTGAACAGTCACTGTTGAGCTCCACTGCTACATCAAACCTTCACAAACTCAAATTTCAAATCTCTTTAGTGAAGCAGTTTAGCAGGACCACAGATTGAGGTGAAAGTGGATATAAACCATTCTAAGGATAGTGTCTCCATTGCTCTGAGCTATAGAAGCGTGTCTATTTAAAGGCTGCTGTAAAGGGACTGTTCTAATTGAGTGTGTGAGCTGTGTGGAGGTCCTCAGGAGGCTTCAGGGCCCGGCAACGACAGATCTGGGTCAGGCTAGAAGCACCTGGATTCAGAGAACATGCTCATATATGCTGAACATGTAGGACACAAGATGCTGACTCCAAACTATGAGGGCCATATGGGTGTTTTTCGACTCAATAATTCATTTCTGTCCTCTTTTTAGAGATAATAAAGTGAAAAATTTTGGTATTTTTAACTCACTGCTACATCACAGGAAGTCTGTTTTTGTAAATGTTTAGTTTTATGATGTAAGATGGACTTAAATACATTAATTAAAGTGAACATAAATGATTGAAGTGGAACACGGACACCTGTGACACCATTTTGATTATTATTCACTGAAAGTTGAAGCATGGGTGGTGAACCCAAGGCTTAGGAGCTGCATGCAGCTCTTGTCCAGAATGTGTCTTTTTGCCTCATATCAGATTTCACTGTGATGTTTATCTCACAAACACTCTCTTGTGGTCACCATCAAAGATGAGCTGTAACATACACATTCTGCCTTTTATTATGTCAAGTGCTTTCACTCCCACAGTAATGGAGCTTTTTGGCCCTTATTTTAGGCACTGACATCGTTTAAGTCTCACAGCTCTTGCTCTTGCTTGAAGCTTCATAAAACAGAAGTTGAGCGCAGTTTGTTTGGCCTGGATTGGTCTCTGTCCACTCACACTGACCCCTCTAGTTGGGGTCTAAGTGCAGCTGCTGCAGCCGTGAAGATTTGGAGATTAAAAGTGATTCAAAACATTCCAATTGTTACTAAATCTAATAAGAATATTACATATGAAATCCCCGAGCATACAGACAGTTTCATATGGTCAGTGGTGTTCGCTGAGGCTGGTGCGTGGTGTAGAATAAAGATCTTGGGCTCTGCTCAGTTAGCCTCCCCTGTTATACACTATAGTGATTAAAAGGTACATTACATCATTCTTTTAGCAGAATGCTTTTCTTACTGGAGATGCAACATTTGATTTTGGCATCCAGTCTGAGAAAGAACTTTTTAGTCAGTTTGATTTCAAGCAAGGTCACCAATCCATGGAGGGATTCAACACTTTTCATGCAGCTTTTGTCTCACAGCACATTGGATTGGCTGGTCATATGCTTTCATAATGAAGAGAGGGCACATGTGTAAGCTTACATGGAGAGAGGGCAGACTTGAAGTGTGTGTCCTCTGACAGGGACGTACCTGTGTCAGTCACACTTTAGTAACACAACGCAGAGGCAGAGATTGAGGAGGGAAGTAGCCTGGGTGAGGTGGACACAGCACAGTTAGAATGACATGGGTTAGTGCAGGTGGGGTTTCACACAGGAGGAGGGGGACGGGACGGGGAGAGTACAGTACATGCAATAATGTAAAATTTAATATTTTAAGGACACATATTAGTTTTGTTATTGACCTTCAAACATAACGGCACTTTTTATTTTGGCATTTCAGGTTTTAAAACTTAAAATGATACTTAATATTGTCAGTGTTCCCTCACCTTGGATTGTGTTTACCACACCATGAACTGGCAGCAGTGAGATGAACCATGGTCAAAGCTCCTTTATGGAAGTCTTATGGTGCAGTTGTGAGCACAATTTCACAGCAGAAATACTCAGAACACATCATGTTTGTACCCATGGCATCACAAACTTGAGCAAATGGACCTAACTCCAGGCTCAGACTGCACACAGTGTAGCTCCAGTGCAGTGGCTGTAGGAATTCTCTATCATTACAAATCCGGTCTGACACTGGACTCAACTGGAGCAGGCGCAGTCTGAGCGAAGCATAACTCCAGGTATGTTTTTGATGAGAGGCAATATAACACTATTATTATTATCATTATCATTATTATTATTATTATTATTATTATTATTATTATTATTATTATTATTATTATTATTATTATTATTATATTTTTTGCATAATATGTGTCCTTTTTAAATGTCAGATTTCAGCTTTACAGATGTAATTCTCAGATGGATTTTTATCTCATATTGTATGCTTAGTTGTGGTAAGATGCTGTGATGTGATTCTGTTTTATACTGTAGCTCTACAGTGGTACTATATTGTTTAGCACTAATCAGTCTAACCTTTAAATTGAAAGACAACATATACTAGTATTTCTGTGTTTTCAGTTGTTTCAGTTTAGGGGGAAAAGGTAGAAGCAAATTCCTTATGAATAAAACTATTGAAATTGAATTTGATAGAGATCAGTCCTGCATTTCAGTGTAGAGAAAGGGAAACGGGGAGGGGTTGAGTTAAAGGAACATCACAAATAGGAAACATCAACAGCAAATATTATCCACAAACCAGTGAACATGCAGGAGTGTCCCCATGTTTTCAGACAAAGTTTAAAGGCCCTGTACCTGTTTTTGTCTTTCCATGGATTTAAGCCCATTTGCCTACAGAGGTCAAAACAAATCATCTGTGAACTAAGTTTAAAGCATTTTACTGTCCCGAGAATCAGGAACTGCACTATTGGCTTGCTAGTTGTTGTTAGCATTACCGTGGGGGAAAAACTCAGCGCTTATAGAACTCATCGTGGTGAATAATAAGCATGCTCTGAATGTGAGGAAGAACTTTGTAGCACTGCTAATGGTTTAAAATGAAGAAGTTTTTCACATTTTTAACACAGTCACAATCAGGTACAGTCAGGTACAGTGCCTTTAAAACTTTAAAGTCAAAGAAATCACATGTTGACTGAGATATCGACAGACATAATATTTGCATTATTACACACTTTTACATGGCAACAACATCACAGTCCATACATAGAGCGCGTATGTATGTTCAGAATCACAGAACTCTTTCACAGATCAGAGAAAACCACAGCACATCACAGCGGGCGGGGAATGGTCAGCAGCGACAGTGGAGACTAGAGACATAGCGAAGAGCAGAACAAACTTGAGATAGACCCATATACTGACACTTGCACTTCAGCCTTAAAGGGACACTGCGCAACTTTTTTGGTTGGGAGCCCATCACTTACTTGTTTCTGTGCACATTGCTCTGCCTGGAATGTTCCACAGCAGACCTACTTTACATTTACCCAATTACATGTAGTTTTACAGCTCAAAAATATCTACAAAAAACAGGCATTCTGACTGTGAGTGGGGTCGCCTCTCCACAGATCTGACCTGTCACTTGGTCTGGTTTGGTTCCCATGAGGATAGAAAGGTGTAACGCCATACTGTAAAATATTCCAGATAAAGCAATAACATCTCCACGAAGAAAAGCATTTGATGGACCCTCCACCACAAAAGTTACACAGTGCACCTTTAAACCTCCAGCATATGCCCATATTTGGTTTGGACTCACTGACTGATGCACACAACTCGATTGAACCCTTTAGTGTGACAAGTCCGACGTCACTGGTTAATACCGCTTCTTTAAGACTGAAATGTGGAATCTGACTGCAGCAGTGACAGAGAGAAGGGCCGCTATTGTTCAATAGAAAGTGAACTGCAACCAGAGCGCAAAGGAACCACTTGGCATTCATGCTCACTTCCTGTTTGGAAAGTGGCAGCTATGCCCATTTCTACAGTTTATGGTGACAACAGCATCACAGTAAATGAGGTTCCACTGCTCCATTATGGGTTAGTGGTGAGGTCGATGTTGAAAATTAAATTCTGTTTTATTTTCTGTTTTATTATATTTCCTTTGTAGTTTAATTATGCAGAGCAGTAACAAGTATAGACAATATTTATGTTAGTGGTACTTTCAAATCAAATAGATGTTTGAGAAAATGACCAAAATTGGGCCTCTGTATCTGCCTAAAAATATCGGCAGAGCTTATCGGCCATTGGTTTCTCTGGAGTGTGGACAATCGGCCATAATAAAAACATATGGGTCTGTCTCTAGAATAAACCAAAAATAAGCATTTGAAGTGTAATATAGGCAACTAACCTCACCACAGCTAAGAAGACAGAGTTTAACACTAGCAGTGTGCACGAGGGCTGCATGTGCACTGACGCAGAGTGTAATAGGGAATCAGTCATGTCTAATGGTCAAGAATCAGCTTGGATTTTTAAAAAAGAGCATTACACTTCTTGGGATGTAACATCTGTGCATTAACTACACTTAACATATAACATATTTAAATCACTGCATTATTTTATTGTTGTGAAAATGTTTTCACAATTGTTTTTTAATCCCCCTTCATTTTGCTTTCTGTCACACATCACAGCAGGTTTGTGACGTAGAGTATTTGTATTGTGTATCATGCTTTTATGTGAATGGCTGTGCGGGAGCATGGGTGACTTGTGGGCAGAGCTTTGGAAAGCCTTTCCTTTTATAAATAAGGCAATTTCAGTCATTTCTAGCATGGGTCTTTTTAATAGAGAAGTCTAGAGCTCATCTGTGAATAGAAGTGCTTTGACCCTAAACTTTACAGGGAAAAACTTAGTTACACTTTTGAATAACTACACCTCACTCCTCACAGTATGAAGACTGAATTCATAATGAACAAATAGCTCAGAAATTAATTAAAACCATAACGTGGTATGTTACAGCACTTTGATTTGTGTACGTATGTGCTATACAAATAAACTTGCCCTGCCTTATACTGAATAAACCACCAATACACTTCAATTATGTAAATGAATTCCTGCATATTGCTTTATAAAAAGACAGTACCATTAAAGGCTGACTGCTCCTTCCATTCTCTGTCAGCTTCAGTGAGCTCTCCGCTTTGCTTTAGCTTCTTCCAGTGAGAAAAGCTGCAGTGCAGTGTCTACAGACCACTGCAGTGCTGCTTGCTCCAAGTACAAACCTCTCCACTCTCTGCTCTGTTCATCTGTTCATCTGCCTGTTCTGTCCATTCTTTTCACTTGTGTTGCGTCCACGTCTAATTTGTCTGGTAACCTGAGCTTCAGCGTGCTTCTGTGCAGATGTAAATAAACAGATCTAATAAGTCTCGGAGGGAATTCTGTGTTTCATATTGCTTTCCAATCTATTCCCATAATCCACACGATCAATGTGTTTTACAGCCTGTGTCACGGCAGCTCGCTCCCCCAGAGCGGACGGGCATCAGGACATAAAAGGAGGAGCACACTACTCAAGAGTTCTCCTGGGACACGGCACTGCAGCAGATCGGCTTCCCCACCTCCCCCTACCCCCGCCCCCCAAGTCCATCACTCACCGTGGAAACAGAGTGTGAATGAATACAATACTCTAATCTGCTGTGTGCAAGGAGCCAGTGCATGAAGAGGGGCTATTGCACAGAACAAGGCATCTGCATTAGCTGGACAGAGGGTTCGGCTTGATATAACGTGCTCAGTACTCTACTAGTGCCTGGAGGAGAGGGGAATTATGGGTAAATGAAAAGAGGGGAGAGAAAGAAAGAGTGAGAGGAGATGTGGCTAAGGTTGCTGCTGCTGCCTCACTAAGAGCACTGCAGGTTGACGGAGGTGTGGTACCTAAGATGGCCACCGGGGGCGCCGAAGAGTGGCACTGCACCAACTCTCTCCCAGTGCCTCTGCAGCCTGTCGTCATTCCGCACTGATCAATGTCACATTCCTGAGTTTTGTGGCAGCGTGACCAGGAAGGAGCGGGAGAAGCTTTTCAGAGTGGATTTACATGTTTTATTCATGTAATACCACTAAGATTATATCATTATCAGTCATGAGAAATTCTGTGCTAGTTTAGCCCTGGTTTATAACTGGTTTAGACCTGGTGTGTGCTTGTCCTTCACTTTATATGCAACATTTTAAAGAGGAGCTATTAACCTAAATACATTTTTTGAGCTTTCTCCCATGTTATAAAGTTGTTCCCTCATCACAAAACCTGCCTGAAGAGGTTTTAAATGTCATCTATGCATGTTTGTGTAATCTAGCGATCTGTCCTGGGCCTATTCAAACCCTCATTATGGTTAGCAGTAAGAGTCTGTGCAAGGCTCCGCCCACAAGTCTACGTCCCACATTCTGCCATATGACAATTCTCCATAAATATACAAAAACATGATACAAAACTGTAGACTCCAACTTGACAAATGGGATGCGATGTGCAGTAGTTTTATGAGGTTAGAGTGACTAAATAAATAGTATTAGTACATTTTTATTGCTGATAATCACTATGGCGAAAGACCTCATTTTTTACCATGAATAGCTTCCATTAACAGTCTAGAATTTATCAACATCATAATTCCAGATGAAGGACAGGAGTCTATATAACTCTATAGGACGTTCCCTGTTTTTAAGACACAAACATTTCTCCTTCTCATGATTTGTTTGAGATCAACTCCACAAACTTGCCATATTAATCTTGGGGGTTAAAGTCCTTTCACATGACAATTGTCATGTATTTGGGGTGGAATCATGGCAGCACTTTTTGAAGTTACTGTCAAAAAAATCATTTGACTTTAGTTTATTTCTCCCGATAGAGCAAAGGCTGAACTTTGTGCATTTCATTTCATGTGCAATTACAGAGATATGAACCATCAACCAGTTCAGGAAATCTGCAAATCTCACCTGCATCTACCTCAGTTTAAAAGTATTGGGATTCTACAAAGCTGTGATGTTACTTTCAACCTATTCTAATAAAAAAAAGTCAATTTGAGACTGTTAAAATTTGTTGCAGTAGTGCTATTACGTTTAGTTTTAAAAAATTGCATTTAATATAATATATGTTTCTTTAGGTGCCTTTTTGAGGACTTCATGATCATTGAAAAGATTTATATTATTGTAAATCTTATTCTCACAGTTTGAGCAAATGTTGGTTTTAGAGCAAGTGTTCTTTTAACATCAATCCTTCTGTGTCCCCATGGTTAGGCCTATCAGCATTTCTCCAAAAGATGAGCTCGATCAAGTGGACAGAATGCTTTTATGTGCTGTGTCTCTGTCTCCATGGCAACAGCAGAAAGGTTACTGGATGTGTGAATGTGAGAGGGTGTGATACAGATGGAGCGAGAGCACTGACTGGGCTGCCGTGGTGAGGCTCCACCGTCCGAATATGGCCACACGACACTCGGACGCAGGATTTCAGTGTCGTGTGTGTGGGTCAAACTGTTTCCCTAAGTTTGGACAGGATGAGGCTAAGGGACCAGAGCATAAGCAGGGCACACGGGGTCTTTCTTCCCAGCGCTCGCGCACACATCTGCTCCAGCTGCAGTGGTGACTTTACTCTACAGAGGCATTCAGGGAACACATAAACTCACCAATCAATCAATCAATCAAAAAAAAAAAAACATTTAGCCTAAAAATGACAATTTACAATGCAATTTCCTTCCATTCTGCACATTACGCTTTGAATCACGATTGTTACTTTTATGATATTTTCTGTGCACAGCAGCACCCGGCAACCTCCCTGTTAGCGTCACTACTTCTTGTGCAGTTGTATCCCTGTGGGGTTTTCGCTGAGTCGTGCTAAAATGAATAAATATTTAAAGATAAGGCAGAGGACGGGGGCTCTGGGTGGAACGTGTTAAAAAGGACACAAATAAAATGCAGACTTTACTGGAGGACACTTCTGACATGATGAAATAATGTTCATTCAACGTCACAAACTGACTACATATATACAAAATAATTTGGTACTTTGGTTTTTACTTTGCTGGGGTTCCCATGGTCGTGGAAAGTCATGGAATTTTAGTATCTCTTTCACACAACTCCAGTGTTCTGTTCAGTTGTCATGAGGCTGTTGTGATTATTTCTGAACGTCTGCACAAAGAAAGGACAAACACAATAAGGTCTTTGGTTTAAAAGAGACGACAATAAATGCACTGACAGGATTTTGAATGTTAAAAAACTATAATACCAAACCATAAGGTGAGTGGAAAGGGTTCACATTTCATATTTAGCTCTAAGTCTGCTCAATTCTACACATGTAGGTGCCGTAAAGTCATAGAAATTTTACGTTAGGTCAGGAAAAATCATCGCCTGATTCATCAGCTGGTTTCACTTCATGGAAACCATCTAACTTATTAGGATTCGGATTGGTTCGCTCGACGGTTGGTGGGTACTTTTTTGGTTGAACCAATCGCTGTTTGGTGGTGTCGTATGTAATGCGCCGGAACGCTCAGTGGAGTCCAAGTCACTGCAGCACAACAGCAAACAAAGCAAAGAGTGAATTAAAGGTACGATAAAAAATGCAAAGTTCTTATTGAGAACTAAGGAAAGTCCAAAAGCGGATGGCGTCTGCAGTCGCTATCGCAGCTCGTGTTGGTTCTGGCAAACACACCGCTTCACTGATTGGCCGATGCGTTGACTACAACTTGCAAACCGCTGAGTGTTTTCTGATTCCTAACGTGGCTGCTGGAGAGAAATGAAATTGAGCAGAGGCACTAGGTGGCTTAAGCCTGGCTAAAAAAAGTCATGGAAAAATTTTGAAAGTTTGTCTGTGAAAAAGAGTGGGAACCCTGCTTTAATTCATTTGAATTCTAATGGGTTGTTTATTTTATGGTTTTAATAAAAGTGACTGTTCGCTTTGAGACACGATGCTGCTGTGCACAGAATCTACTGGCCCTTAAGTTCTTCATCATCATTACTACAACTATTAGAAGTTCGCAGAAATCAACTTCTATTCCAGTACTGACCACTAAATACAGACAGGTTAGCAGCGGGAGTTTGCGAACATGCTTTGCTTCATAGTTTTAGTAAGGGACACGTTCTGGGGAATCATTTCTTCAGATAATGAGTTAGAGGGATTTTTATGTGTTCTTTGAGGAGACAACTGCACCAAAGTACTTCCGTTACTCTTGGTACTTGTAAAATCCATTTTGCTTAACATGTTTTCTTCAAGGTCGCAAATATTCCAACATAGCAGCAAAATCAGTGACGCGAGAGAAGGGAAGGAAGAGTGCTAGAAAAAAAAGCTATTCTCGAGCATTAGCCTGGCAACTTTTGGGTTCAAATGCATTCAGATGTATGCTTCATTTATCTCACCCAACTCCACGTACAGATATAGGCAAAAGACTGTTCAGAGGATGTGCTGAACGCCGAGGAATTCGAGATTTGAGCTTTTTACAAACAATTGGATGTATTTGCAGATTGCAACGCCTAACTGTGTAACTAATAATGTACAGTAGGTATAGTCAGCATAAAGACAAGATAAATAAAGCACATTCTATTGTTAACAGTGTTTCCCAAGCATTGCCTCAAACACTACCAACGCTATACTCGGCGTTAGCTCTTGCCGTACTTACCTTAGTTTAAATGGATGTCCTTTTAAGATATTGGTGGGATTTAGCGCTTTGCCTTATTAGCTTTATGCTACGCTTTGTGCACTAGGGGTCAGAGTTGCAGACAGCCTCAGAGATCCTCGCACCGTTTCAGCACCTTTAGATCCGTTTTTGCTTAAAGGTGACATGCTACGGTTTATTCGACATTGCATTTAACATTTTAGAATAATTAACCCTTTTAGGTACACAGTCAAAAGTTTAGACACCCTTTTTCTTCATGTTTTTCTTTATCTCAGTGATTTTTGTTTACATTGTAGATTTTCACGGAAAGCATCAAACCTGTGAAGCACACGTGTGGAATGTAGTAGGCCTAAACAAAAAAAGTGAAATAACTCCAAACATGTTTCAGATTTTAAATCTTTTAGATTGTTCAAAATAGCCTTGACCCATTGCTTCGTTCACTGCTTTGCTTTGCATTCCACTAGTGAACCCTGACATGGTCCAGAAGTAAAGTGACTTCATCTTGAAGCTCACTGAGAGAAGGACAAGTGATGGGATGATTTTATTTTTTTTATGCCATGAAGGACAAACGTGCCTCAGTCTCTCTGCGGTTGCACATCAGCAGCAGGGCCGGAGCTCCGTGTGCTTGTATTAAAACTTCAGAAAACACTTTTGTGGCTCTCACCTCTTTTCTTATACAGCAATTCATATCTTCAGTATGTCTCTACAACGTAGAGGAATAAACATAAAGAAAAAACATTGAATAAAAAGGGGTCCATACTGTTGACTGGTAGTGTAAATCTTTTGGTTGTGTGATTTATTTATTTTTTTTTAATAAAGATAGAACATAATTTTATAGCGGTAATAATAATAGAGGATTTACACGTCACCTTTACTGCATCTCTGTGAAAAACAATACCACAGCGATGCATTTCAAATCCGCCGTGTGCTTTCTCCGTGGGCCGTGCTGTAAGATCTGATCCGAGCTCAGTTCCAGAGGAGGGCAGGGCAATTACAAACTAACCAATCAGCAACCAGCTCTCACTCGAGTGGCAGAATCACAAGCCAACCAGAGCACGGGGGAGTTTCACTCGGAGACTTGTCAACATCTCAGTCGGTGTTTGAAAGTAAAGAGTTTGATTTTTTTTTGCCAATTTGAGTTTGAGTCGCCATTTTTGTGAAATTGAGGTGGGTAGAGGTAACTTAATCTTAATTACCAATTACCAATCATTATCTGAAGTTCAACTCTTGTGAAAGAAACTTAAAAATGAAACCAAATAAAGAAAATGAGCTGTGGTAGAAACTTTTAGAACTGGAACGTGGTGCAGTCAGGCCCTAGTAGAAGGCGGAACCAGTGAGGTATTAAAAAGGTTTGAGGGACTGCGGAGGAAGAGTGTAATTCTAAAAAAATGTATCACAACAAAGGGAAATCTGTGTTTCTCTTTTTTTTCAGAATTAAGAAAATGAATGTTCACTTTAAAAACACTGTGCTGGTCTTTACATTTTAAGCGTAATTAAGCTATTTGTGTCAAAACACTGCATTTGGGCACACCCACTGATCATTCTTAATAATAATAATAATAATAATAATAATAATAATAATAATAATAATAATAATAATAATAATAATAATAATAATAATAATGCATCAGTTTTATACAGCGCTTTTCTGGACACTCAAAGACGCTTTACAGCATTATTCATTCACTCCAGACCCGGTGGTGGTAAACTACTATTGTAGCCACAGCTGCCCTGGGGTAGACTGATGGAAGCGAGTCAGTTTACTCCATACCTATGCCTAAGAATGGATTCCATTATGATCAAGATTTGTTCACATTAGCATTAGGTTTGTAAGAAATATCTAAAATTAGATTATTTTTGATACTAGTATTTAAACTACCAGAAAATACCAAATAAGAGCCGGAGCATTTATTTGTTTCAGTCACTTAACAGACCAGGCATTTATATGAGACTAGGTGGCAATATGGTGGCAATTTAATTAATAAAATATGTCATTCAAATTCTTTTAACCAGTATGACTATAATTTAGGCGAGTTTCTATACAGATGAGTTAATTTGAAATGTGACAACAAAATATCTCCGGAGCGGAGAGTTTCCCACATGTGAAAGCGACTCCTGAATTACAGAAAGTCATTAAAACCCTCCCGCAACATGCAGACATCTCTTTAGCTCGTTAAAACAAATGACAGAGGCAGCGAGTGTGGAGCAGCAGTGAGAACGTTCATCCACTGCATCAGAGCACAAGGAGCAAGCTGTTTTTTTCAGCACTTATAGTTTAGTTGCAAATGAGCCGTGTGGTTTTAAGTTTGGTTTGTGTTGAGACG